>JBBPBO010001986.1:55964499-56178896 GCA_037974295.1 Cicer cuneatum | reverse complement strand
ATACTAATATATAAAAAAAATCTATTTTTAAACTGTAAATTACAATTTATGGTAAAAAAAATTTCATTTATTATTATGTACAGAAAAATATTTTTTTCTATTTATTTAGTATAAACTATAACTTATTATGAACAATTTTTTATTTGTTTTTTAATTATATAAACTATAATTTATTACTTATATTTTTTAATATATTTTTATTTGTTATGTACACTTATTTTAAAAATATAAATGGTAAAGAATTAAAAGTTAACAATTTTAAAAAACGTATGAAGTTCATTTATTTCTATTTTACATTTTTATTTCTTCTGACATTTGGTGTATATCTCATCTCATTAAATGTATGTAATTTGAGAGAGATAGAGATAAAATGAAGTGTAGAAAAGATTGAAGCAAAAAGATCGAAAATATATATACAGGAGTAAAAAAGTTGAATAATTTTTCGAGTATTTTTTGTGTGATCTTAAATTGAAAATTTCCAATTGTAATTTATAAATTTTTGTTAATGTAATTTTTAAAATAAAAATATTATGAGTTATATATTACATAAAATATGTTTTTATTTTTATTTTTTTCGTCTACTATAACTAATATACAATTATTGTATTGAAGAGCAATTTAAAAAAAACATTTAATTTTGTATTATGAAATAAAAAATATATATAATGAAAGGGTTAATATGTGGTACTCTAAAAAATTGATCAAAAAATTTAAAAAATATATATCTTTATTTCTTGCGTTTTATTTAAGTAAATTCATTAATATAAAATTTAAAAAATAATAAAAAGAAAACCATAAATTTGATATTTCTTTTTATATATTTCTTTTGTTTTTTTATTGTTTACTGTTCATAATTTTCTTTATTCATGAAATATTTTTAAGATATTGATGTTTTGAAAAACTGTATATTATAAAATTCATATTCATGTTTAGGATAAAATTTGTTTTCACGATAAGAATTAAAATCTTGAAAAATAAAAAAATTGATAGGGGTATTTTTGCCATACAACTAAATGGCAGAGGTACAATTTTAATAGTAGAAGTATTATTAAATAAATTTACAGATAAATTTACATTTTTTAGTTGTAACATTTAAAACAAGAATTTTATTGGTTTTCTTGTTGTAACATCTAAATGAAGAATTTTCTTTGGCGTTAGTTTTGCAAATTGAAGAACACTTTGAGTAATATAAATTCATCTTCTTCCTCGCAATTATGCGAATTTGGAAATTTTAATTCAAACAACGAGTAGTTTGATTCTTCTTCAATCCTAAATGTGAATGACTCTTCTCTCAATATGGACACCCAAAGTTCAAAACTAATTGTGGATGACACTTCTCTCTCAACATGGACACCCCAAAGTGTGTTGGTGTGGAGATATTTTTATTGTTAGTAAGACCACTGTCAATCTAATTGTTAAAGTAAACAATATGGCGATGAAGATCTGGGATGAAGATTTGGAGATGGAGATTTTCTTACAGTTGTTTATGTTCTTATATATACAGTACAATATAATTGTTTGTTGTTTGATAAGAATAAATAAAACTCACAAATAAATAACAACAAAATAAAAATTACAGTTATTTATCACATCATATCCACATAATTAATTAATTTGATTTTCTTGGAGGAAACTTATTAACATATACAATTAAGAGACCAAATTGATTTTATCTTTTTTTTTTCTTCCTTCTAATTAATAGTCATTATTTACAAATATTTGTTGGGAGTAATTCACTTGCCTTTTTTCAAAGCAGCTTCACAAAATAAAAAAAATAGGCCAAAGCATTGAACCAATTTTACATTTCACAAGCTATCAAAAAATCCCAATAGTCAATATTTTTAAATTATACGTATAAAAAATTTAAAAAAAATAAAGATAAAGTTTTTTAATGGACTTTATCGACAAATTAATTTAATTGTCACAATATTCATCTTCGGCAACAATGGAGGAATAAGTATTTAAGTTGGATGAAAATATCCTGATTTAGGGCTGGAAAAGAAAAGATGAAAGCAAATAATTAATTTAGTGAAGGTTATTACACATTATGTTTTTTTTATTAAAATTTAATCTAAGCCATTATTATAATTTAAAGAATATAATTGTTTTCGTTTTTCACAAAAATCAAGTGTAGTAACTTTATATATTTTGTAAATATGCAAGAATACTTATGTAAATATGTTTTTGATGAAGACAAAGACCAAACAAAGTGATCAAGTAGCAAATTCAAAGTGAAGTCAACTATTCTCAATATATTAGAAGACTTAGACTTTAAGATATATGATGCAATCTAATATTGTTATATTTTAAATACACATGAGAACCTTATACTTTTACATATGCATAAAAAAGAATTTTCAAAATGCATGAACAAATGTTTGGAAAATCAATTTTTTAAATAAAGTCAAGTGTGTATTCGACTACATATATGTGTAGCTGAATACAGATGAAGTCAGTAGCAAAAACTGCACATCTGTATTCGACTACAACATGTTGTAGCCGAATACAAACTCAAGTCAGTAGTAAAAACTTCTGATCCGTATTCGACTACAGGATGTCGTAGCCGAATACAAAACCAAGACAGTAGTTAAAACTACACTTCTGTATTCGACTACAGGATGTCGTAACCGAATACAAAATCAAGTCAGTGGCAAAATTCACTCATCTGTATTCGACTACAAGGTTTCGTATTCAAATACATGCTGAAAATTATTTGAAAAATCTGAACGTTACAGAGGTGTATTCGACTACACATTGGCTGTAGCCGAATACAACTACGAAACAATGTGATTTTTCAGTTCATATTGATTTTGGATCATTGCATATATTCATCAAACCTCTAGGAAAGATTGTCACTGATTTGAAGTGATGTCTTAGGAGTATAAATACCTCCTAGACTCGAGGTTAATCTCAACTTACACAACAACTTTTACAAAAATTTAGAACTTTCTTTAAATCCATTAAGAGTCAAAATCTTCATATTTCAAGTGCATATTGAAGAAAAGTTCTCTTGCTGCACATGAAGTACAATAATATTGGATTATTATCATTATACAAAGAAAACATATCAACTGTATATTCACTTAAGTTATTGAAAAATCATTCAAGTTATTATTGAAGAAAGTGGTGTACTGTTTTTCAAGTATTGTAAACTAAGATAGTGGTGTGCTATTTTAGGGAGAGTGTTAGAAGTTTGTAATAGAAGTCTTAGAGTTAGACTTGTACTTATTCGAACAATAGTGAAAAATCTCTTGTGGTGTGCAAGACTAGATATACCATTGATTATAAAGAGAATCAGGATAAACTCTTTGTGTTCTTTATTTTTCTGCCATTTACACTTTCCTTCACTTATCATAAATTAGAAAAATAATCCACTAAGTCTATGAAAACCAGAAAATCTCTAAACACCTAATTCACTCCCTCTTAGGTGCGTATCTGAACTTACATATTTAACATACTCATTTTTTTTATATACATCAATTTTTTTTAACCTATATATCTCTTATAAAAAAGATCAAGTAAAATATTTTATTATTTTATAGTGCAGTATTATTACATGTTTAATCTAAATTAGACATTTAATATTTTTTATCTACTATAAAATTCCAATTCAAATTTTAGATATTCTAAACAATAAACCATAAAGAAAAAAAAAATAAAAACATCAATTCACTAAGAGACAAATTTATCACTTAGTTACAATAAAAAAAATCTTTTTGAATGAGCATAGTTAAACTCTAAATATGCTAAATAGTTATATTTTGTATCAGAGAAATTATAAATTACAAAATATCCAAATCCATCTTCCATGATAGACCATTTGAAACTTTTTTTTCTTGAGTCAACAAAATTTGAATTGTTTTTAGTCAAACACAATTTGAACTTGAAAAGAGTAAAAGTCTCATATTTAACGTCAACAAAAAATTAAACACAACAATTAGGAAAAAATATATTATAATTTACGACATTTATCAACTTGTTAGAATCTAACTAAATCACAATTTTGTTTCTCATCCATCCAATTAAGAACCTTCTAAACAAGTTGCTTTCAAGTTACTCTTTAAATTAGTAGGGTGGTATTAACAACTAGGGTTTTTCTACTGCACTTAGATTCTCTAAAAAATTAATTTCAAATGTGTATTGTTTTTTTATTTACTTTATGAGACAAATTGTTTTCTTCAAAAGTAAACTTTTAAATTAATGATATATGATAAAATGAAGTGAAACCAAATGAAATAAATTAACATCCATTTTTTTCCACTTCATTTTAATTTATACCATCCATTCAAACATACTTCAAAAGCTTAAATGTAGTAGTCTTAACAAGAGTGCCAGTGATCTATTTAATTAAATAGTTTCTTTTCTCACCTTCAAAATCATTTTGAAAATTGACATCTAAAAAACACAACTCTTAAGCCATCCCAAAATATATTTTGAACAATAACACATTTTTTTTTGTTGGGTCCGAAATTATACTCCCAAACACATGTGTAGTTTTTTTAAAACCATAAGAATTCGGAAAAGAAGCTATCTTAAATTAAAGCTCCTTACTTGACCTTCCTTTTGCCCATAAGCCCAAGAACTTCATCCCAAAGCCCAACACTTCCAACACTCCCTAAATCAACAACACTTGGACTACAAGCAGCCACAGTCCAATACCCACCTCTAATTTCATCTCTCAATTGTTCTTTCTCCCACCCACAATACCCATCAAAAAATCTAAAATCACCAACACCAACCACATTCCTCTTCACCATTTCAGAAGCACAACCCACACTTTCTTTTGAACCATAGTACAAACCCTTCATAACTTCCTCAAACACCCCCTCATCACCACCACCTTCTTTTGGACTCACTAAAAATAACCCTTCTTCTAAGGGTCCCCCAAAAAACAAAGGACTATTAGAAAAAGTGCCAGCCACATCAAAAGCAGTTGATCTTGTCTCTTTTATAGACATCAATGATGGTCTATTGAGTATTATCCCTGATGGGCCTATTGGGCCTGTTGATAAAAGAAGGATCACCGTTCGTTCAAAAATGTGGACCCCATCAAGCTTTTCAGTTGCTATTAACAAACAACCGTTTTCGGGCTCATGGATTATGTGGGCCCATTTATCACCAATTGTGATGAGTGCTGGATGATTCATAACAGTGTCTGGATCTTTCATTGAAGAAAGCAACTCGGGCTTTAGCAATTGTTCTCCGGCCACCAATTTTGCACGGAAAGTTTTCCAATCAGTATTGAGGCTTGGTTTGTCATTATCCAACGGTGATGATGATGACATGTGGCAACCTATGGTTTGATCACAAAAGTTTTGAAGTTAAGAATACTTAGTAAGAATACCAAATACATTTATTCTATCTTATCTTATATACCGTGTTTAATGTCTGACATATATTGTTATGTGACATTGACATAGATACATTTTGAGTGTCTACGACTATTCAATTACTTTTAACCTATAGCTTCTATATGTCAGAAAAATTAATAATACTCTATTTTAAATAAAATATATAAAAAAAAATTTAAAAGTAAACATCGTATAGCATCATATCAATTTTTCAAATTTATTTATATTTCATTTAACAATTGAGATCATATAATATTTATGTAATTATAATTTTCTACGATATTAAAGAATCTGATTGAGATCATACAGGCTGTACTTGACTACAATTTTATATAATATAAAAGATAAGATCTTGACTTGATTGCGATTTTTACCTTGATCTAAAACCTTGATCTTAGTATAACTAGAATAGAAAAGAGAAGAACTTACATGTTACATGAAATGGAATTCCAACTTTTCTTGAAAGAAATTGTTGAGAAGATCTTTTGGAGTATGGTAGAGATCCAGCTTTGATTATTGGATTGAGTTGATCTTTAGTTTTGGTGAATACACTATGAGATAGAAAACAAGCTTCCATGTTAATTGAGTAAACTTTTTTCTTTAGATGAGAGTGAAGTGATGAGAGAGTTTAGTGGAATATGTTTATATTGTATAAAAAATTGGGAATGTGGTTTAATTTGTACCACACATAAGTGTTTTGTATTGCATCTTCATCTCATCCAAAGTTGGGTAGTGTTAAAAAAAATGGCCTAATGGATATGCTTTGACATATGGCATATAGGACAATCAACACATATAGTGCTACACGGAACCTTATTTGTGGGTGTTGAATGGATCATGACCTTTTTAGATGAGGTGTCAAGTTATATTCCACTTGATATATTTTTGTAGTTACTTCCAATATGAAAAAGGCTTCAATTTGTGGATATATTTTTGTAGTTACATCTTAGGATGCCTAGCAATCATTTTTTTTAGAAGGTGACACAAATAGATATTTTAAATTAAAGTATAGTATCATTTTGAATTTTAAAATAATAAGTGTGTGTCAGTTTAGACTATAATTTTATAAAATATTAAGTTGTTTTTTTCTTTTCAAATTATTTAATATTGGTCAAATTGTTTCTTGATTTTTGTAATCCTTAGACAAAAGGTTCCTAGATATAATTGATGAAAGAAGTATTTTAAATGTGTTTAAACAATTTAACAGAACGATTTAATATTTTTTATATTTGAAGTTTTAAATTTATCAACACTTATAATTTCAAGGCATAAAATAGTAGTTTATTCATTTAAATTCTTTAAATATTTATTTAGGGTTCGATTTAGTTAGCTGTATATGGAAAAACATATATTCAAACA
This sequence comes from Cicer cuneatum, assembly GCA_037974295.1. NCBI lineage: Eukaryota > Viridiplantae > Streptophyta > Magnoliopsida > Fabales > Fabaceae > Cicer > Cicer cuneatum. Next base: position 56,172,186 of record JBBPBO010001986.1, on the reverse strand, counting down.
CACACACATATATATATATATATATATATATATATATATATATATATTTGAAAAGTAAATCTTTTAAATAAATTTCAATTATTTCAAGGAATTAGTGTTTGAAGTGCACGCGGAGGATAATGGTTTTAAATAGAAAAGTAAACTCTCTAAATAAATGGCAATTGTTTTGAAGGATTAGTCTTTGGAGAGCATATGAAGGATATATGTTTTAAAAATAACTGTTTTTTATTATAAAAGAAGATAAGTGAAATATTATGACAATAATTTACCTCTTACTAGTAATTAAACCCTAAACTTTTTAAATAAATGCAAATTGTTTTGAAGGATTAGTCTTTGGAGAGCACATCAGAGATATATGGTTTTAAAAATAAACTGTTTTTTTTATAAAAAAAAATGAGTGAAATATTATGACAATTATTTACCTCTTACTAGTAATTAGAGAAAGATTAGTAAATGTTAATGATGTGTAAAATGTATCTAGGTTAATTGGTTGAAAAGCTTATAATTTGAAGTTTATGTAGATGAAACTAGATTAAAAGCTAAATAAAAATAATTCTTGCTAGAAAATATTTATTGTAATTCTTGCAATGCTGTTATGATAATGTCAGAATAAGTTATCTGGTTAGTACAATCTCAGACTTTTTACTTCACCAGAAAAAAAAATCTCAGATTTTTAATCACCAGAAGATTTTAAATGGGGAAAAATAACCAAAATGGTGGTATTAATGATAAGTGATTGGTGGCATAAATAATAAGATATTGGAAGAAAAAAATTATAACTACAAAACTTCAAAGGCATTGTTAGCAACATCATGTCAAAGTTTTGATTTTTGTTGATAAATCAAAATATTGATAAGGTAGTATATTCCAGAAGTAAAAATGTAGGAACCAAAGTTGGACATCTAATATTAAATAAACATTGCTATAATCGAGCACATTGAGTTCATTGCACTTGTTAATTATTAGTAGTATAATAATGAGAACTACTTTACAAATGTAATAAAGCATTTAAAATCCACCGTGACACAAAAATCCATCAATGGCTGTAGTTCATGAAGGCTTCAAAGTCCAGCAAAATACAATGTGATTTCTTTGTGAGTAACTAGCTTCAGACTTCAGTAGACCTTCATAGATGAAAAAATGAAATATGCAAGAACACATTAAATTGAAAATAATATGGTCAAATTATTTCTGATGATATTGATGAAAATCAAGAGGTGATGGATAGCAGTGTCACAAAAGTTGATTCAAAATCAAACGGTTCTCAAAGCTGACAACAATACAAAAATATGAAAGTCGCAAAGAAGGTAATAGCTATGAAACATTGACACAGTCACCGATAACAGACACGGCACTTACACAGACACATCGACGCTGCTAATAGTTTGAGAAAATGAATAAATTGAATGTAATCACATGTATTGGTAACACACCTTCAATCAAAAATGTTGATGCTACAAAGGATAATAGCCAAACCTGAAGAAATAAATGGAATGCTTCAGCAACTTGGTGGGACTGATGTCAATGGAAGAGGTGAGGCGAAGAGGAGAAAAATACCGCCGTTCTTCACTTCAAGTAAAAAGCACACAACCAATCTATATAAGAAAAAAGTGAATAACCAAAAAAAAGAAATAAATGAACGAACTCATGTTCATTTTTCATATCAAGCATATCAAGATCGGTAGGGTAAAAGAACATGAAGCAACGGTTGGAGTAAATGAAGTCAAAATCTGAATAGCATTTGAACATTTCGAATAATCGAATACACAAATATTAGTTCAAAAGTGTATACAGAAGTACTTCACATTAATAAAAAGTAAGAAACAATCATCTAATCACAATACTAATTTCACACTCAGATATTGAAAAAAGTGATTTCTTACAGAAAAAGAAAAGGGTTTTTGAAGTTCTTATAGTCTAGAGAGCAAGAAGACGAAGGGCAGTTAAGTATTATCAACACGAACAAGAATGCATATGTTAAACAACTCATACATCCATATTCCAGCATCAGAAAATGGAGGCCTCCCAGAGAGTCTCAGTCTCACTTAATAAAATTAGTCTTCCTCAGACTGAAGATCTTCCGGATATCAAAAGAAAACCAGCAATATAGATAGAGAAAGCTGAGGCTTATAAAGATGTTACCAATCAGATGAACACGCAAGTCAAATGTAGGGTACAGAAAGTGCAGACACCTGTATCAGACGTGTGCCAACTCAGACAAGTGCCCAAAATATTTTTTTTTCATTGCTTTGACACATCTTAGCCCCACATCTATAGAGGTTAAAGATGCGTTGAAGCAATGATAACTAATCAGAAGGTTAAAGACAATAAATTTGATCATACGATATTACCATTTTTAGTTTTTCAGTAGTAGATGAATGAATGAATGAATGAAAGAAGGTCAAAGACTGGTATCTTGTTTTAGAATTTTTTGTAATGAAACAAATTGTTCAATTTAGATAATGAGTGGACCTTTATAATGAGAAAATGAGAGGGTGTTTTATCAACCATTGGATCAAACCTATAAATTTTCATAAAATTTGAAAAATATTTGATACATTATAAAGTAAGTTCAATTCAACATATAGTATGCATTTTAAAATACAAGTAAAATACTGACTATAAAAACTTATGGGTACTGATATCAAATTTCTATAACTTTTGGTATGAATGACTGTATACATAATAAAAAATATTGAACAGTTAAATTTATGAAATACTAAAATTTAATGTTGACAAAAGAGTTATTAAGCCAAGAATTGATCATGGAGTGAATTAATCCCCACCTATATATATCAGTATCAGTGTCTTATGTTTTTTACATTAGCAGTGTCAAAGTGTTTGTATCCTATCAGGTGTCTACATCAGAATCTATGCTTTATAGGCTAATAGTTGTTGAAATTCTCAATTAAATTAAATGTATTAGTTTAACAAATACTCTGGCTTTGTGCCAACAAACACTAGTATACATATTTACAGCAGTGCTTTCAAGAACAAGTAGCAAACAAGAATCACTTCTTAGCTAGCATCTTCTCTTTGCAAAATGTACCCTTTCTATGGCTTGTACTGTTAGCATAGGTTCTGGCATTCAACCATGGCCCCTGAACACAACCTTTGTTTTGCAAAACCAGTGAAATGTGGCAATGAATATGACAATTTCTTTACATATAGTAAACCAGCATTCTGCATGACAACACTATGGTATTCATTTCTTGAACTATAAGTATCATTTCAGCTGTGCATAGTAACGTAACAGAATCATATTCATCCATCATACCCCAGGAACATATCCAACCTGCCTTAGGTCTTGTACCAATCTATCAATCATATTATATATATCACCTGATTTAGGGTGTGACTGATCAAGTACAGTAAACTCGTGTACTTCTTCTTCTACCTCTATGGAACTAACCCCAGAAGGCTTTTGACCTCCTTGATTCTTCATCTGCAACCGTACATTGGCAACGTTAATCCAATCTCCAGCTTGAGCGTAAATATTCGACAGAAGCGAGAAATTCCCAGGATCTGATGGCACCAATTTAAACAGTTGTTCACATACAGCTCTTGCAAGTTCTACATCATTATGCATCCGACAAGCACCCAAAAGAGTACCTAATATAATGGCATTTGGTTTCACGGGCATCGTGCGCAGAAGCCTAAAAGCTTCTTTTAGATGCCCGACACGGCTGAGAAGATCAATCATGCAACCGTAATGTTCGATTTGAGGAACAACCCCATATACTCTCTCCATCAAATAAAAGTAATTACGCCCTTCGTTAACAAGGCCTGCGTGGGTGCAAGCACATAAAAGGCTGATGAACGTACACCTATCAGGCTCAAAACCTTCGTGTACCATCCTAGTGAAAAGCTCGATCGCTTTCTCACCATGTCCATGTATGCCAAACCCATGTATCATTGAATTCCACGTCACCAAATCTTTCTTCACCTTCATTCCGCTAAAAACACCAAACGCAGCATCCAAACAACCACACTTTGCATACATATCAATAAAAGCATTCAACACCTTAGTGCTACATCTAAACCTACACTTCTGAACTGAATCATGAATTTTCTTCCCCAAACCAAGCATTCCTGATTCGGCGCACGCAGCCAAAATACTTATCAAAAACCCATCATCAGGCCTCAACCCAGCCTCCTCCATTTCATCATACAACCTCGTTGCCTCCTTCACCTGACCCTTCTCAGCATACCCAGATATTATCGTCGTCCACAACACCAAATTCTTCATAGGACACCTATCAAACAACATCCTCGCCATATCCATATCACCCTTTTTACTATAACCACAAACCATAGTAGACCAAGAAATTATATCCCTCTCACGCATTCTCTCAAACACATCAAAAGCCTTCTCCATTTCCCCCGCCTTCGCAAACCCATCCAAAACAGTATTCCAACTAACCATATCTCTCTCAGGCATTTCATCAAACAGTTTCAAGGCACCATCAAAATCACCACATTTAACCAACCCACCAACCATAGAGTTCCAACTAACAACATCCCTTTCCTCCATACTAAAAAAAACCTCCATCGCCATGTCAACACTCCCACACCTACAATAACAATCAATCAAAGAATTGGGCACAAAAATATCACCACAAAAACCCAATTTTTCAACATGGGCATGCACCATTTTCACCAAACTCAACCATTTACGACCATTACAACCCTTCAAAACAAAAGGGTAAGTAAAATTATCAGGCAAAACACCATTAACCTGCATCTTTAAAAAAGTTTCAATAGCAAGAGAAGTGTTCAAATCATCATTATTATTATTATTATTATTATGCCTCACATGTGCTCTAATGAGATAGTTATAAAGATGAACATTGGGGTCAGGAACTTGATTAAAGACATTAACAGCTAAAGCAGTGTGAGAGGAAAGAGAATAAGCAGCGATGAGTTTTGGAGCAATGTAAAGGTCTTGATGAAGAGAGGATTTGATGAGTTGAGCGTGGATTTGTTTAACAAAGTGAAGGTTGGTGCATTTGTGGAGATTGGTGAGGTTATCCTCTAAGTGTTTTCGAAGAGAGAACCATGTGAAGACACGAACACTAGATGAAACTTGCATCATTCTCATCACTATATTCTTTCTATGAAATGAAAGGGTTAAATACAATCGTTTTTCAATGTGATTTGAATTAGGGTTTGCAAATTTCTGGGTTTGGGGATTTTTGGGTTTGCATAATGGATTGGAAGAAGCGGAAGTATATGTTTTTTGAACAAAGATGTAGCGGCAGTATATTTAGTTTGGATAATCGCATTTTGGTATATCTGATAATTTAAAAATTATATTTTTCTAGAGGTTTTTAAGAAACGTAAATTGTTAATTTGTGTTTTTTTTTAAGTGGAAATAACAAAAAAAAAACATTTTTTTAGAAGATATTAAACATAATTTTTTATTTCAAGCAATTTTTATATTATTTTTAAGAGTTGTAACAAATTGATCAAAACTTAAAAAAAAGTTGATTTTTATTGAAAATGTAACAAATGCATCTTAAAAGACTTCTTTTTAGAATAAAAAGAAAATAATTTAGAGATGATAATTGTGAAGTAGCAAAATTGATTTACAAGAAAGGGGGGGTTTGAATTGTAAATCTCCCTTTTTAAAATTTCCTAAAAAACTTCAGTTTTGAACTCAAGAAAGTTCTTGGTTAAGGAAGCAGAAAAACGGAAAACGTTCTTGGCTTTATCAGAAAACGGAGAACGTTCAAATTAGTGAGTAAAACAGAAAAACGGTTTTGTATTTTAATCTTTGAAAAAACAATCAAACTTAATAAAGAGATTAAAGATAAGAAATACCACACACAGATCTATCCTGGTTCACCCAACTTGGGCTACGTCCAGTCCTCACAATTGTGAGATTTTCCACTAAGTGTTTAAAACAAGAACCTTCTTAGTTTTACAGCACCTAGCCTAGATCAACCTTGATCTTTGTTTACAGAACTTAATCTAATTCCACCCAGAAAGAGATTAATCAAATCACCTATCAACCTTGATAGGATTTCTTACAATCTACCCCAAACTATACTTAACTCTTATAGTTTGAGTTTTACAATAATTAAGAGATTGTTTTGTTAGAATCTGAGATGTCTCAACTCTTGTTTGAGATTCGATTCTTTACAAAGAAATCAGTATAAATATATCAGAGTAAAACAAATTTAAACAAACTGATTCTTGTAAGTGATTTGGAGAATTTCAAGTATCTAAATGTGAATGATTTTGAGAGACTTGTTAGCACTTGAACTTCTGCGTTTTCCTTGAGTTGTGGCCTTCCTTTTATAGGCTTGAGAGCATTAAATGGAGGTCAATAGAGCTGTTGGTAGTGCCCTTGTCAGGCTTGACTAGAGGCATTATTTCTGAATAAAAATAATCCAACTTTTGACTATTTTTATTTTCTGTTCAGACTGAGCTGTGTGTTGCGTTTTGAATCAAATTTTCTTGAGTAATTAATGATCCTTTAATGCTTCTGATAAGTTATAATATTCCTGGCTTGAACTGAAGCTTTGGATCATTTAAAACAGATTGAAAATGATCACAGAATGTTGTTGCAGAAAACTGTAGTGTAGTTGCTGGAGCTTGATGATCAATCTGGAGCTTTAGCTTTTGGATTTCCTGGAGATTGATAATCAATCTGGACTGATTTCTGAACATACTGGAAGTTGTCTTGATGCATTGTACATTGTCAAGATTGTTTATCAGTCTTGACAGCAGAACTGGAGAGTGTTCAGTTTCTGCTTGGGCAACTTGATTCATGGCCTTTTTTCTTTGTGATTCGAATGGTTTTGTTTTGATTGTAATTGATCACATCTGTTCCTTGTCATGTACTCTTAATACTGATGTAAATACCAGAGACAATAACTTCAATTAAGTGATGGAGAAAGTTTGGTCTTTATGCTGTCATAGCTTGGCGAACATTCTTCGTTTTCCAGAATATGTGAATAATGTTCTCTGCCTTTGTTTATGCTGTTTTCTTTGATTCTTTTGAAACCTATCTTTGAATTAACACACTCAAAAGCACAGGTTAAATTAACAATACATTTAGAATCATAATTAACAATATTTAATTAACCTTTGTTTATTTTCATCAAAACTTTAAAAATGAGAGTTTGTCTTAACAATCTCCCCCTTTTTGATGATGACAAACATGTTAATTTAGATTTTAATTTTGATTCTAATTTTGAAAGAGCTTGAAAGCTCCCCCTCAATTTGTGCAGTGATTTAATTTTGACAGAAGATAAAACATGTAATTTCAAGAGATAAATTATTTCATAGGAAATAGATTCGTAATAAAGACTTTTCATTAGATGATATCAATTGATAATTACATAGTGAGATTAAGTCAGAAGATATACAGAAGTACCATATACAAAAGGACTTCTATCTAATTAAAAACTTAAACTTAATCTAAAATCTTCAAATTAATTCTCCCCCTTTGTCATAACAAAAAGGTAGGAGAAAAAGATCCTAAGATGCCAACGATGGTGAAGATCCTTCTGAAGAAGAGGACTTGGCAGGATGAGCAACAGGTTGAGGAGAAGGAGAAGGATGAACAGGAGGAGGAACAAGTCCAAGCTTTGGAGCAAGTTGCTCTGTCATCCATGTGCGCAGGAGGGTGGACTCTAAATCTTGCTGAGTCTGGCGTGCCATAATGGTTTGAAGGGCAGCCATGATCTCAGAGTTTGTAGGTTCCTTTGGTGGAGGAGGAGGAGGAGGAGGCATAGCAGAAGCAGGATGAGTTGAGGCAGAAGGTGAGGGATTGGAGATGGATTTATGGTTAATGGAGGGTCCATGTGTATCAGAAAAAGTCAAGAATTGACTTATCCCAAATAGTGAGGGACTGGTTTTCTGGGGGAAATGAATAGTGGTGACATGGAGGAGACGTGCTGTTCTGGAAGGAGGGTGCACATGTCATCAATGGGTGAATGGAGGTAATGGAGAAAGTCTGTGGAGGACAAGGTTGAAGGTTGGGGAAAAACGGAGAAAGTGTGGGGAAGGTTTGGTTGGGCAAGTGAATTTTCTCGGTTTTCAGCTGAACATTCTTGAGCAGTTTCTGCTGCTTCAGGAAGTTCTTGAGAGGGCTGGGGTTGGAGCTGGAGCAGCAGCTCTTCTCCTTGAGGAGCGCTTCCTTTTCAGTGAAGGTGGAAAGAAAGATGAATGAGCACTTGTCTCAGAAGAAGTTTTCTTCATGTGAGAAATATTCTTTGAAGAAAACCTGGAGATTTTGATCAGACTCTTCTCATTACTGAGAGGGATTTGAAAGTGCCTGAAGATTCTGGTCAGAATCATCCCATAAGGTATAGTGTTTTTCCTGTAATCCTTATTTGCTGCAGCTATCATGTGATGGATGATGATGTGGGGAAGGTTGAGACGCTTGCAGTTTAGGAGATGATGGATTATTAGGGCATCATTGTTAGATACATACTCATGACTTCCACAGTGAGGAAGTATGGTATGGTGGCTGATGCAGTTAAAGATTTTTTGAAGGGGTTTGAGGAAGGTTGAGAGTTGACGCGTAGACCCTTCTTGGAAAAGATCAGAGAGCACCTCTGTCTTGTTCAGATTTAAAGCTCCATACCATTTATATCCATAAATAGCAGGGCCTTTAGTAGGAAGGTTCAGAATAGAGGCCAGGGATTCTGGGGTTAGGCTTATTTCTATTCCCTTGACCTTGGAGATGATCAGGGACTTATCAGAGAAAGTTTTTGCTTGACAGTAGAAAGCCCTGATGACATCTGGGTAATAACATTTAGATATCTGAAGAAAGGAGGTCCAGCCTAAAACATCAGTGTGATGTTTTACAACGTTTCCATCAACAATCAGGTTGTCAAACATGACAACTCTTCCCACTCCAATAGGGCGTTGAGCCCGTTTCTCTTTGAATAGTTTAGATGCAAAGGAGGGAATCAGAGGAATGTTGTTGGTGTTGTGGGGTCGAGAGTTTGGAGGAGCAGAAGGAGAATTTTGGGGGGCAGAAGGAGAAGTTTGGGGGGCAGAAGGAGCGTTTTGGGGGGCAGAAGGAGATGGTTCCCAAAATGGAGAATGTTCAGGTATTGATGAACGTTCTTGAGAACGTTCTGGAGTTCTTTCAACAGAAGGAAAAGACTTCTGTCTGGTCTGTTTTGGAGCCCTTGATTTGCTTCTCTGAGGGTTTTTTAATTTCTTTTTGGTAAGAAATTGAGATAGGGTTATGGTGGATTTCTTTTTCATGGCTTTTGAAGAGGGTTGAGATGGTTTTGATGGAGAGACGATTTCATTTATATTCTTCCTCTTCTGGTTAGGAGGAGTTGTAAATGAAGGTTCAGAAGACATAGCTTGCCTCTATGTTGGGGGTGTCTTTTGCTGAGAGGTTGCTAGAGGGGTATTGGATGGAGGAACATCAATTTCTTCCTCATCAGAGTCAGAGATTATGAACATGGGAGAATCAGTATTTTTAGGTTTAGATGTTGTAACACCCCGAGTTTAAAACACAGCGCGAATGTATTTTTTTTATTTAAAAATAATAAATAATTAAAATGATTTTCCAAATTATCACTAAGTACTCAACTTTGGAAATTAATAATGAATCTTAATACATTTCAAAAGGAAACAGTGTCATGTCATCTCAAAAGGAATTATCAGAGTAAGGAAGAAAACAACGGAAAAGTCATACATAATCCCCAAAATAAAATATTACATTCCCAGAGTTCAAGACCCTATACAACAAGTCTAACTGATCATGCACTAAGCTACAGTAGCACGGTTTCCACCGTATCCTCTACAAGTCTCGTCTTCAGCCAGCTGTCTGTCCTTCTACGTTGATCACGAATACGCCGTGCGTGAAGATTCAAGGAAAACTAACGACGTTTCCATCGTTAGTGTAACCGTCAGTGGGATGGGTTCGGGTATCATGTGAGGGCAAAGCCCAATTTCCACAATAATAGTAAAGGGTCACCGACCGAAATTAACAAATAATCACATAGTATTTATATCACAAAACAAATACACCAATGGTATAACTTATGACAATGATGAAAACTAAGGATGCTCATTTGAAATTTCATGACATAAATGCTTTTCCAAACAACAACCAATTAATATGGAAAACATATAGTAAGTACAGATACCATCCCAGCAATCACAAACATTCATCAGAAAATTCAGATTTTACAACGTACTTACACACATCACTTTCCAATTATCATCATATAACCAAATCGTGACCTTCCGGTCAATCACCCCGATGCAATAAGTATATGCTCATGTATTCAATTTCTTGGATTTACCAAGATGCAGTCGCTCAACAGACCAGCACAATTTAAATATGGTTGACTTTAACGGCCCTCAAGACCAGGGTGCAATCACTCAACAGATCAGCACCAGTTCAGTCACTCAACAGACCAGCACAATTTCACACATGGAATGGACCGTCTAATACACGCGGAACCATTCCATAGCCCAAATAGAATAGTCCGTCTAATACACGCGTAACTATTATATAACCATTATGGTCACTACAATTACGTGTATTAGCCTCTCACAGGCCAAATACACAGAAGTTGAATCCTCGCACGGATAGAATGGATCGTCTAATACACGCGGAACCACTCCGTAGCCCAAGTAGAATAGACTGTTTAATACACGCGGAACTACTCTGACCCCGGATAGAACAGACCGTCTAATACACGCGGAACTATTCTATAACCCATGGTTACTACTTAACTTCGCGGCCCATTACGGTCACCGCATCGACTCTGTGGCCCATCGCGGTCACCACCTGACTATGCGATGCATGAATATGCAGTGTTTTCTCTTCACTGAAAATAATTTGCAACATCAGTAAAATTCATGCCTTTCCATCATTTTTCAAAACATCTAACACAATCAATATCATTATCATCACAACCATGATTAAACAGTCAAACAATCATTATCACTTTACATTATCTCAAAATTCCATTCTTAATTATCATAAGTCTTTCCCCAACTCTTAAAATTCATAAAACAGTGTTCAAAACTGAGATTTCTGAAAAATAAGAATCTATATTCGAATACTGAAGCCAAAAATAGTGCAAAATTACACTCTGTATTCGAATACAGCTTCCTTGTATTCGAATACATAGGCTATCACAGTGCAAAACCAGTGTTTTTCCACTACATCAGTAAAGTCTCAAAAATTTCATCACCACCACTGCAAACTATCACAAAAATTCCATTTTAATTCATCATAAACCTTCCCAATACTCCCCAACACTTAGGGTTCATAAAACAATGTTGAAAAACTTGGAATTTCTGAAAACCCGAATCTGTATTCGAATACAACCCCCCTTGTATTCGAATACAGAAGCATGAAACTGCAAATTCTATATTCTGTATTCGAATACAGCATGCCTGCAGTCGAATACAGAAGACAAAACATTGAAAATTCAGCATTTTCTCCCAGGTCATTGAAGGTTTCCAAAACGTCATCATCTCCTCTTCAAAACTATTTCAAAGACTCCATTTTAAATCGTTTTAACCCTTCTCAATGTTCCCCAATACTTTAAAATTCACATGATAGTGTTTAAAACTTGATTTTCTGGAAAACACGAATATGTATTCGAATACAGCTTCCTTGTATTCGAATACAGAAGCTAAAACATGAGTTTATGGAAAAACACGAATCTGTATTCGAATACAAGGGAGCTGTATTCGAATACAGAAGCAAAAATTGTGAAAGTCAGCATCCTGTATTCGAATACGAGACTGTCGTTGTAACACCCCGAGTTTAAAACACAGCGTGGGTGTATTTTTTTTTCAATAAATAATTAAAATGAGTTTTCCAAAATTAATGTCAAGGGAATTAAAATAAAATTTTCATCAGTTCATTTCAAAAGAGAACACCCGGCCTGTGGCCACTAAACAGTATCAGAGTGCGGAAAATACAGCGGAAAAGTCATACATTAATTCCCAAAATAAATTACATTTCCCAAAACTCAAGACCCTATACAAAAGTCTAGTCTGATCATGCACTAAGCTACAGTAGCACGGTCTCCACCGTATCCTCTATAAGTCTCGTCTTCAGCCAAGCGTCCGTCCCTCTGCATTGTCCACGTAGACTCCGTACGTAAAGATCATGGGAAACTAACGACGTTTCCGTCATTAGTGTATTCTTCGGTAGGACGGGTTCGGGTAACATCTGAGGGCAAAGCCCAATTTCCACAATATAATGGCAAGGGTCACCGACCGAAATTAACAAATAATCACATAGCATATATTTCACAACAACAAATATATACATGGCATATCGTATAACAATGATGGAAATAATGATGCTCATTTGAAATTCAATGACATAGATGCCTTTTCAAAAACAGTAGCCAATGAATATGAAAAATATGTGGTAAGTACAACCAACACTTCAGCAATCACAATCATTAATCAGAAATTCAGATTCTATAAAGTACTCACACATATTCAATTTCCACTCATCGTCATAATCCAATCGTGACCCACTGGTCAACCCCTCGCATGCAATATGTATATGCTCATATATACAATTTCTTGGAATCACCAAGGTGCAGTCGCTCAACAGACCAGCACAATTTATATGTATGATAGACTTTAACAGCCCTCAAGACCATGGTGCAATCGCTCAACAGATCAGCACCAGTGGAGTCGCTCAACAGACCAGCACGTTTCACATATTTGAATGGACCACCACGAACACGCGGCCATTCCGTAGCCCGGATAGAATGGACCACCACGAACACGTGGCCAATCTGAACCCGGATAGAATGGACCACCACGAACACGCGGCCACTCTACAACCCATCACGGTTACTACTTTCCATCTAGAATGGACCACTCACGAACACGTGTATTAGCCTTTCACAGGCCAAATACACAGAAGTTAAATCCTTGTACGGATAGAATGGACCACCACGAACACACAGCCATTCCGTAGCCCGAGTAGAATAGACCGTCTAATACACGCGAAACTACTCTGACCCCAGATAGAACAGACCGTCTAATACACGCGGAACTATTCTATAACCCATGGTTACTACTTAACTTCGCGGCCCATCACGGTCACCGCATCAACTCTATGGCCCATCGCGGTCACCACCTGACTATGCAATGCATGAATATGCAGTGTTTTCTCTTCACAGAAAACAGTATGCAAAATCATAAAAATTCATGCCATCCCACCATATTTCAAAACATCTCAACATAATCAATATCATCAAAAACACATCAATGATTAAACAGTCAAGCAATCATTAATAATTCACATTATCTCACAAATTCCATACTTAATCATCTCAAGTCTTTTCATTATTCCCCAAACTCTTAAAATTCACAAAACAGTGTTTAAAATTGAGTTTTCTGGAAAATACGAATCTGTATTCGAATACAGCCTCTTTGTATTCGAATACAGGAGCCAAAACAGTACAGAATTAACACTCTGTATTCGACTACAGCCCCCTAGTAGCGAATACAGAGGTAGTCTCAATGCACAAATCAACATTTTTCACTTCATCAGTAAAGTCTCAAAAACTTCATCACCACCACTTCAAACTATCACCAAAAGTTCCATTTTAATTCACCATACACATTCCCAATATTCCCCAACACTTAGGGTTTATAAAACACTGTTGAAAAACTTGAAATTTCTGAAAACTCGAATCTGTATTCGAATACATAAGCTGAAACTGTAATTTCAACATTCTGTATTCAAATACAGCATGCCTGTAGTCGAATACAGAAGCCAAAAACAGAATGATCAGCATCAGAACATTAGGAACAGAACCAGAATCCGAATCATCAACACCAAAACATCAGAATCAGAATGATTAACATCAGAACATCAGGAACAAAATCAGAATCAGAATCATCAACACCAGAACATCAGAAACAGAACCAGAATTAGAATGATTAACATCAGAATATCAGGAATATAACCATAATCAGAATCATCAACACCAGAACATCAGAAACTGAACCAGAATCAGAATGATTAACATAAGATCATCAGGAATAGAATCAGAATCATCAACACCAGAACATCAAAAACAGAAACAGAATGATTAACATCAAAATCATCAGAAGCAGAAACAGAATGATTAACATCAGAATCATCAGAAGTAGAACAGAATGATTAACATCAGAATCATCAGAAGCAGAAATAGAATGATTAACATCAGAATCATCAGAAGTAGAACAGAATGATTAACATCAGTATCATCAAAAGCAGAAATAGAATGATTAACATCAGAATCATCAGAAGCAGAAACAGAATGATTAACATCAGAATCATCAGAAGCAGAAACAGGATGATTAACATCAGAATCATCAAAAGCAGAAACAGGATGATTAACATCAGAATCATCAGAAGTAGAAACAGGATGATTAACATCAGAAACATCAAAAGCAGAAACAAGATGATTAACATCAAAACCATCAGAAACAGAAACAGGATGATTAACATCAAAACCATCAGAAGCAGAAACAGAATGATTAACATAACAATCATCAGAAGTAGAAACAGGATGATTAACATCAGAATCATCAGAAGCAGAAACAGGATGATTAACATCAGAATCATCAGAAGCAGAAACAGGATGATTCACACCAGAATCATCAGAAGCAAAATAGAATGATTCACACCAGAATCATCAGAAGCAAAACAAAATGACTCACACCAGAATCATCAGAAGCAAAACAGAATGACTCACACAAGAATCATCAGAAGCAAAACAGAATGACTCACACCAGAATCATCAAAAGCAAAACAGAATGACTCACACCAGAATCATCAGAAACAAAACAGAATGATTCACTCCAGAATCATCAGAAGCAAAACAGAATGATTCACACCAGAATCATCAAAAGCAAAACAGAATGATTCACACCAGAATCATCAGAAGCAAAACAGAATGACTCACACCAGAGTCATCAGAAGCAAAACAGAATGATTCACACCAGAATCATCAGAAGCAAAACAGAATGACATTAAGTAAAACAGAAGCTTGACAGGCTGTATTCGAATACACACATGTTGTATTCGAATACACCTTCGAAATTAGTGAAATTTTCCTGAGATTTCAACACATTTCAAACTGTTTCTTTTGAAAAATTCAGCACAACCCCAAAACAGTTTTATCACTCTTTTAAAGCACAAAACTCAGACTTTTACATCATACCAGATTTTCCAGAAGAAAACACTTTCATCAGTTTTAAACCCTTTTTATTTTGAAATAATCAGCAACACCAGATTTTCATTAACAGAACAGCATACAAGCATTTCAGCTTTCTCAAACCATCAGAACATCATGCAAGCATTTCAGCTTTTTCAAACATCAGAACAACATGCAAAGCATTCAGCTTTTCTCAATCATCAAAACAACATGCAAAGCATTTCAGCTTTCTCAAACATCAGAACAACATACAAGCATTTCAGCTTTCTCAAACATCAGAATAAAATGCAAGCATTTCAGCTTTCTCAACATAAGTAAAACAACATGTTATATCAGTAAAAACAGCCAACATCACAAAATCATCAACATCAACAGAATGCATTTTTGCAATATTCAAAACTATTTTCAAAACAGTTTTATGAACATGCATTTTAATCATGTTTCAAATAACATACAAGACATTTTTCCACTTTCCCACATAAACAACACAACTTTAGTGCATTCAGCCCAAACAGCAATCATCACAGAATGCATTTTTCATTTCTTTTAAGCAACAGGCAAACCAGTTTCTTTTTGTTCAAAACAGTAATGAAACACCAATAATGCCATGATAGTTATGCACTTACAGCCCTAATGCAACTAGAAAGTGGAAGGTGCCCTTACCCTTGTTGCGTGTTCTGCTACTTCTCTCGTTTCTGTTGTCGTTCCCGTTTTCGCGCCAAAAACCGGTGAAACTGTAGCCTGTGTTTGCTGCTAAGAAACTGGGTTCTTTAGCTCCGTAATGATGTGGGGAATAACTTTTGCACTGGGGTTTTGGTGTTTCGGTGCTTGAATGTCCAAGTAATGGCACTATGAGGAGTTCCCTCTTTTTTTTCTTTGAAATCGTGACTGGAAATGGAGGAAGGCAGAAACAGCAAACAGAATGGGAGGGAAAGGGGTACTGTTACATGCAGTATGGGCAGTGAGGAAGGAGGGATGGTGTTCTGATTTCACCATCCTTCTCACTCCTATTTATAGGCTTTTGTAGTGCCACCTCACAAAAAATAATGATAAAATAATGCTGGATCCTTCAGCACTTAATTGTCTTGCAATTAGCCACTAATCCTCAATTAACTGCCCGATTAATTTAATTACTCGTAATTAAATTAATTTAATCTTCATCCAATAATATTAATTCATCCTCCAAAATAAATATTTATATATATATATATATATATATTCTCAAAACATACATATATTAAATATTTTACAAATGTCTCCAATACACTTAAAATTAATTCCATAATTTTAATTAAAAATTAAGGGTCTTACAGTCGTAGTCGCAGACAGATGCGAATACAATGTTAAAATTCCACTTATGTATTCGAATACGACAGAGTCGTAGTCGAATACAGATGCTAAGTCAGAAGCAAAAATCCTTCCTCTGTATTCGAATACAGGGGCTCGTATTCGAATACAAGTTTGAAAACTTGAGTAAAACAGAAGCTTGGCAGGTTGTATTCGAATACGCTCATGTTGTATTCGAATACACCTTCGAAATCAGTAAAATTTTCCTGAGACTTCAACACATTTCAAACTGTTTCTTTTGAAAAACAATCAACAAAATATCAAAACAGATTTAGCACTTTTCCAGAAAAACACTTTCATCATGTTAAAATCCTTTTCTTTTGAAACATCATCAATACCAGAATCATCAGAAACAGAAATAGAATGATCAACACCAGAATCATCATAAACAGAAACATGCATCTCCAAGACAACATGCAAAGCACATTCCAGTTTTCTTACACAACCAACACAACATGCAAAGCATATTATAGCTTTCTTACACAACCAACACAACATACAAAGCATATTCCAGCTTTCTCACACAACAGAACATCACTAATGTATTCTGCCAAAACAGCAAGCATCACATATCATCAAAACACCATCAGAATGCATTTTCAAATTTTATGCAAAACAGTTTTATGAATATGCATTTTGATCATCTTTAAAATAACATGCAAGACATTTTTCAACTTTCCCACATAAACAAAACAGCATTAATGCATTCAACCAAACATCTACCATCACAGAAACATTATATATCAACAAAATGCATTTTCTTCATTTTCTCAAAATGTCATTGCAAAATAGTTTTTCTTCAAGACAGTGATGAAAACATAAGTAATGCTATGCCAGTTATACATTTACAGCCCTAATTCAACTAGAAAGTGGAAGGTGCCCTTACCCTTGTTGCGTTTCTGCTACTGCTCATGTTTATGCGTCAAAAATGGCGAAACTCCCGTCTTGCGTTCGCTGCTACGAAAGTGGGTTCTCTAGCTCCGTAATGATGTGGGGAACAACTTTTGTACTGGGGGTTGTCTTGTTTGGTGCCTAGATTTCCAATTAATGGCACTTTTGAGGAACTCCCTCTTTTTTCTTTCGAAATCGTGAATTGGAAAACAGAAAACAGAATGGGAGGGAAGGGATACTGTTACATGCAGTATGGGCAGTGAGGAAGGAGGAATGGTGTTCTGACTTTGCCCTTCCTTCTCACTCCTATTTATAGGCATGTGTGGTGCCACCTCACCCGACACTTGTCTGATCCTTAGCACTTACCCAATCTCGTCGCAATTAGCCGCTAATCCCTTAATTAACTGTCCGTTAATTTAATTACTCGTAATTAAATTAATTTATCCTTCATCCAATAATCTTAATCCATCTTCCAAAATAAATATTTATATATATATATATATATATATTCACTCAAAACATACATATATTAAATATTTACAATTATTCCTCAAAATACACTTAATATAAATCCATAATTTAATCCTTAAATTTAAGGGTCTTACATTACTACCCCCATTAAATTTGTTTCGTCCTCGAAACTACATATCTATAAACAGCTGAGGATATTGTGTGCTCATCTTACTCTCCAGTTCCCAAGTCGCGTCTCCCGTAGTCGGATTCCAAATCACTTTGACTAGTGGGACTTCCTTGTTCCTCAACTGTTTAATCTTCCTGTCTTCAATTCTTACGGGAAATACTTCAAATGACAGGTTGTCCCTCAGCTGAATTGTATCTGGCTCGATCACATGTGACGGGTCTGCAATGTATTTCCTTAACTGCGACACATGAAATACGGCATGAATATTGGACAGTATGGGAGGTAAAGCAATCCGATAGGCCAATGGTCCAATTTGCGCAGTAATCTGGTATGGCCCAATAAATTTCGGAGTCAACTTTCTTGACTTAATAGCTCTGCCAACACCAGCTGTAGGCGTGACCCTTAGAAATACATGATCACCCTACTCGAATTTCAAAGGTCTGCGACGCTTGTCCGCATAACTCTTTTGACGATCTTGTGCAATCTTCATTTTCTCTTGTATCCTCTTGATTTTCTTTGTGGTCTGTTCCACCATCTCAGGTCCAACAATCATGCTCTCTCCGTCCTTATACTAGCATAAAGGCGTTTGACACTTGCGTCCATATAAAGCCTCATAGGGTGCCATTCCAATGCTTGCGTGAAAGCTATTGTTGTAAGTGAACTCAATCAATGGCAACACCTCATCCCAGTTTCCTCTGTCATCCAACACACATGCTCTTAATAGATCTTCCAAGGACTGGTTGGTTCTCTCAGTCTGTCCATCTGTCTGTGGATGATAAGCGGAACTCAATTTCAGTTTCGTTCCCAATGCTTCATGCAGCGCTCCCCAAAAATGAGATGTGAACTTTGGGTCACGGTCCGATTCTATACTCGATGGAACACCGTGTAACCTCACAATCTCAGCGATGTAGATTTCCCTCAACTTATCTACTTTGTAAGTGGTCTTTACCGGTAAGAAATGTGCGGATTTTGTTAGTCGATCCACTATTACCCAAATTGAATAATTCTTTTTCCTTGTCTTGGGCAGTCCTGTTATAAAATCCATGGAAATGGTGTCCCACTTCCATTCCGGTATGTCCAAAGGTTGCAACATTCCAGCAGGTCGTTGATGTTCCACTTTCGCTTTCTGACAAGTCAAACATGCTGATACGTATTCCGCTACGTCCCTCTTCATTCCTGGCCACCAGTAATTCTGTCTTAAGTCCTGATACATCTTGGTTGCTCCAGGATGAATACTCAACTTACTCTTATGAGCCTCTTCCAAAATCGCTCTTCTCATATCTGCAACTTCCGGTACACAAACTCTTCCATTACATCTCAGAATATTATCTGGTCCGACCCTGAACTCAGTTGTCTGTCCTTGCGCTGTCAGATTCCTCTTTTCTTGGATCAATGCGTCATCTTGCAAGTTTGCAATCTCCTCAAGTAGACCACTCAAAATTATTATCATTCCACACTTTAAAATTCCTGGTGCAAACTCTACGTCCAAATGTAGATCTCTAAATGCTTCCCACAACTCTTGTTGTCTGGCCATTATCATTGAAGATACTGATACACTTTTCCGACTCAATGCATCAGCCACCACATTGGCTTTTCTAGGGTGGTACTGCAATGAAAAGTCAAAATCCTTGAGAGTCTCCATCCATCTTCTCTGAAGCATGTTCAATTCTTTCTGATCGAACAGATACTTCAAACTTTTGTGGTCACTGAACACCGTGAACGTGCATCCATATAAGTAGTGTCTCCAGACCTTTAATGCAAACACTACAGTAGCAAGCTCCAAGTCATGGGTAGGATAGTTGCGTTCGTGCTCTGAGCTTCTCAATTGACCAAAAGATCCCTAAAATATCAGAAAAACTTGATTTTCTGCAATCAGCAGCGCGCCACGCGCCCCAGGCGCATGCCTTGCGCTTCAGGCGCATTAAAACAGAAGCATTGGTGCCAAAACGCGCTTCGAGCGCAGCTGGCGCGCTTCAAGCGCACAACATTTGATGTCTAGCGTTTATTGCATTTTTCTCCTCTTTGTATTCCGAATTTGGTTCTAGTGTCTTCATGAAAGTTGTAGCTATGGATCTTAGCTTTCATTTGCACTTGGTTTGACTCCAATTGGACATCTACAACTCCAGATATGGTAGAAATACTCCATATAGGTCATGTTGATTTCTCACCAGAATTCAGCACTGCACGGAAAATAAGGAAAATAACATAAAACGATAAAAATATCTACTTAATAAAGAAAATACGAACATAAACATGTTGTTAAATCTAAAAACTAAAATTAACAAAATATATTAAATAACTCCTTAAATTAACTAATGATTTCCTATAAATAAGACTAAAAACAATGACAAATATGCATATGATGAAGAGTTATCACAACCCCAAACTTAGTCTGTTGCTTGTCCCCAGGCAACAATTAGTTTCCTATTTGGTACAGTTAAGGGTAATTTAAACTCAATCTTCTCAAATCACATCAAACTCTATTCTCAAAATTTCCACTACTACAAAACATTCATCATGCTTCATGGTTGCTGCACAAAAACAACTCAATGTATACACTTTAACATTAATTCATCCAGTTCAACTATCTCTTCACACAATCTCACCGAAATTTCTCTCAAGTGTTTAGTCAGGGTAATGAATTTATCACTCAAATTCTAGAACATGCATCACGCTACCATAGGCTTGAAAAAATTCTAGTTAGCGATCACAATGCAACAAACACATACACTTTTGGAGGACTTTCAGGTTGTAATGGGGCTTAGGTAAGGGTAGGACATTTTGGGAAAGTAGGCTTTACTACTTGGAGTTAGGCGCCCATTTTCACTTTATTCTACCTCTTTTGATTTTTATTCACCTTTTCACTGTGGGGATTCTCAAACTTTGACAAAATAACTAAGGAGATGTTATTTTTCATAGTACAACATTTTTTTTTTATTTTTTTATTTTTTATTTGCTATTCCATGAGCAACCCCAAACTACAAACTTTACAGAGACGATAAAAAAAAAAATTTTACCTAGCTCCAAGTACTGTGATTGAATCACTGTCAAAAATTTGGCTTGTAATGTAGCTAATAATCGAAAGGAAGGGTCAAGCTCAAAGGGGCTAGCAAAGGATAAAATTTGCACAGGGTAGTTAGAAAGGCTCAAACGACCATACAAAATTGCCTCCGTGTATGCATAAATCACAAGTGATGCATGTCAGAATTAGTGCAAGTTCTGAAGGGTTAACACATGTCTAGATGATCACACAACAAGAAATATAAGTGTTTAGGCCCAAAAACTCATAGTTAGGATATACAAGAGAGAGTTGAACTTTCAAAACTGTGTCAAATGTGTTACTACATTTTTTATGGGAGATTTTACAACCACTTAGTAATCAACATGGTATGTATTAGTGAAACGCGTCGAATGGATAAATGATATGAGCAAAGAAACATAGAGTTGAAATTCAGAATCCCAAACAGAAAACTTAAGAAAGAAAATACAAACAAAGACAGATAGTTCGATTACTAACAACAAAAGCAAAATACAAACAAAGAAAGAAAATAAAAAGGAAAGAAAACTTCTCTCAGTTAAGTGACTCAAGAAGCGCTGTTTGGGTCCTCCATTCCCGCACCACTGGAGTCGCCAGGATACTGGTGAGGTGAGAACAAGTCAGAGTAGAACATGCCGCCCGGTGTTTGCTGTGATGATGCAAAGGCTCGATAAAGATTGGTCATCCCCAGTTCTATCTTGGCCTGTCCATTTCACTGGTCGATCCTCATCTGCTCCATCATATCTTCTAATCTTTCTTTCCTCAGTGGACAACTGTGGGGGGTGTTGAGGGTGGTCATGTGGCCCTGTAGGACCAAAATCTTCTTCCATCGGCATCACTGCTTGTGGAACACCTGGAAGATCTGCCAGAATTCTGGAGTATTTCTCAAATCCATCTGGCAGTGATGGGGGTAGCAGGTTTCACCATTTCTTCACCCTTTTTGGGTGACACTCTCACCCGTTCACATAGTTTGCCAATCAAAGAGATGTGATGGAAGTAGCCCGTCGGGGGGTCAAGAAGGGCTGTCCGCCACAGATCATTAGCAAGCAGCAAACCCACATTGATTCTGTCACCTTTTATAATTATGGCTAGTAGACATGCTCGTTGAACTGTCACATCTGATACATTTAAACAAGGCAAAAGCGTATGATGAACAAAAGTGCTCCATGCTTTTGCAATTGGGGTGAGATCCAATGAGCGCAGTTTTCTAGGAGTTTCGTCCCTGTTTCTTACCCAATCTGTGCCAGGTCTACACAAAGTGCTCAAAATGTTTCGAGTGTCTATTTTTGTGTTTGTGTCCTCATATACTTGAAAGCGGCAATCCCTATAATTTGGAAAACCAAAGAGTTCATTGATTGCTTCAGGTGTAAAGGGGACACTCTTTCCCCTCACATAGCTCACAAATTCATCATGTGGAGCGGACTTCAGATCAGAAGCATTTGAGAAGAATTCCACTGCTATTGGTTTACTCGCATTGGTGACAAATGTGGTTAACTTCTCCCATCCCCTGGCAGCAATCATTGCCTGGATGTCAACAAATTCATCTTCCTTCAAATCAAAAATTTTCTCACTCACGAACTTCTTGATGGTGGGGAGTTTGGCATGAAACTCTTGTGTTTCTAGGTTCTTGAATAAGGACGCATCGTGCGGTTGGGAAGATGATGCCTCTGTAACCTTTGTTCGTTTTTCTTTTTGATGGGTTGCCATTTGATCCTGCAAAACAATTATACACAACCAAGGTTCAAAGTATTCAACGTTAGAGGGTTAGTTCGAATGTTCATCTACTTGACCAAGACAATCATAACTATTGTCCCACATTCATCCAATACACATTAATCCAATGAAAATTTATCAATTAAGATTCAACGGTGGTTGTGGCGTTTTATCAAACACTTGGAGTGCCAGATAATTTTCAATCATAACATGTTCTAAGTGAAGGCCAACACCAGCACAATTTCTAATTCAAACAACCCACACACATATAGCAATGCACATATAGTGACAATTCATCAATTAAGATTCGAGTTTGTTTGTGGCATTTCCTCAAACACTTGGAGTGCAAGATAATTTTCAATCATAACAAGTTCTAAATGAAGGCATACCCTAACACTACTTCTTATTCAACAATGCATGTATAACCCACAATCATGTAACAATGCAAGCAGTAATAATGGACATACATTTTTTTTTGAAATATCATCAATCAACCAACAAAAGGATATGGACTTACTTGATAATGAATGAACATTTGAATGCTTGAAGTTAAGAAGACTTACCTTTGTTGTGTTGAACAGTAAGAAGTGTTAGAGATTCAACTGGTGCTTGAGATGAACTGTGTAATTGGAGGAATGTTAGAGAGCTTGAGGCTGGTTTGGGGACACAATGGAGGGGTAGGTTGTTTTAAAAGCACAAGCCAGCGTAAACGCGCTTCGGGCGCACGTTTAGCGCTTCAGGCGCGGATCGACAGAAGCAAAATACGTGAAATGCGCTTCAGGCGCGTGTTCAGCGCTTCAAGCGCGTGTTGGCAGTGAAAAACTGGGAGAAATGCGCTTCGAGCGTAGAAGCAGCGCTTCAAGCGCGTGTTGGCAGTGACAAACTGGGATAAATGCGCTTCGAGCGCAGAAGCAGCGCTTCAAGCGCGTGTTGGTAGTGACAGACTGGGAGAAATGCGCTTCGGGCGCACGTTCAGCGCTTCAAGCGCTAACTTCCAGAAGTAATTTGCACGAAATGCGCTTCGAGCGTATGATATGCGCTTCAGGCGCTGACTGGCAGTGACAAACTTTCACGAAATGCGCTTCAAGCGCAAAGGGCGTGCTTCAGGCGCATAGAATGCGCTTCAGGCGCAAAGAGCGCGCTTCAGGCGCGGATTGTTCAGACTTACAATTTTACTTGCGCTTCAGGAGCAAAGAGCCAGTCTTGAAACACCAATGCTGCTGCTGGATGCGGCTCCAGGCTAAATCTACTCCCTCCACCCACTTTGTGGTTCCTTGAGCATACAAAACAGCAAGAACTAATATACTAGCAATAAAATTAAAGCAAATAAAATGAGATTAAATTTTAAAAGTAACTTGCAAAGGATACGAATTTGAGTTGCCTCCCAATAAGCACTCGTTTAATGTCTTGAGCTTGACATTCCCCTTTTCAAATGGGGGTCAAATTGATGGACTCCATCGGAAATTTTGACTCTCCCCCTAAGTATTGTTTGAGCCTTTGTCCATTCACCTTGAAACTTCGGGTCGAGTGTATATCTTTTAACTCCACTGCATCGTGTGGGAACATTTTGATTATTCTGAACGGTCCCGACCATCTTGACTTTAATTTTCCTAGGAACAACTTTAATCTCGAGTTAAAGAGGAGAACAAGTTGTCCTTCTTGGAAATCCTTGAATTGAATTTTTTTGTCATGCTACTTCTTGGTTTTTTCTTTATAGATCTTGGCATTTTCATATGCAAAATTCCAGAACTCCTCTAACTCGTGAAGCTGGAGTATTCTAGATTTGCCTGCCTTTACCAAGTCAAAATTCAAGTATTTTGTTACCCAAAAAGCCCGATGCTCCAACTCAAGGGGTAAATGACAAGCTTTACCATACACAATTTGATACGGTGACATACCAAGGGGGGTCTTTAAAGCTGTTCGATATGCCCAAAGTGCATCGTCAAGCTTTGTCGACCAATCTTTCCTTGAAGCGTTCACTGTCTTTTCAAGGATTTTCTTTATTTGTCTGTTGGATACTTCAACTTGCCCACTAGTTTGTGGGTGATATGGGGTTGCCACCCTATGATGTACGCTATATTTTTTTAGGAGGTACTCCAGCTTCCGATTAAGAAAGTGAGTGCCCTCGTCACTGATCAAAGCTCTAGGTACCCCAAAATGCGCGAAGATGTTCTTCTTGAGAAATGCGATTACCTGTTGTGAATCATTGGTTGGTGTAGCAATTGCTTCAACCCACTTTGAGACATAGTCCACTGCCACCACAATATAAACTTTTGCATATGAGGGTGGAAATGGACCCATGAAATCGATACCCCATACATCGAACACTTCTACTTCTAATACAGGATTTTGAGGCATTTCATCCCGTTTTGAAATATTACCTGTGCGCTGACATTGATCACACTTCTTCACATAGTTGAATGCATCTTTAAACAATGACGGCTAGAACAATCCTGACTGGAGAACCTTTGATGCAGTTCGATCCTCACTAAAATGACCGCCATAATCAGAGTCATGGCAGTGCCACAGTACCTTGTCTTGCTCTTCCTCAGGCACACACCTTCGCAATAACCCATCCACTCCTTTTTTGTATAGAAAGGGCTCATCCCATACATAGAATTTGGCGTCATGGATAAACTTCTTTCATTGTTGGTAGGTGAAATCGGATGGAATTGCCTTTCCTACCTTAAAATTTGCAATGTCAGCGAACCAAGGTGCCTCGGAAATTGCAAAGATGTGTTCATCGGCAAACTGGTTTCGAATCGGTCTACTGTCATCATCCTCCTCCACCTTCTCCAATCGAGATAGATGGTCAGCTACAGTGTTTTCTTCACATAGTTGAAATATTACCGTTGCGCTGACATCGATCACACTTCTTCACATAGTTGAATGCATCTTTAAACAATGACGGCTAGAACAATCCTGACTGGAGAACCTTTGATGCAGTTCGATCCTCATTAAAATGACCGCCATAATCAGAGTCATGGTAGTGCCACAGTACCTTGTCTTGCTCTTCCTCAGGCACACACCTTCGCAACAACCCATCCACTCCTTTTTTGTATAGAAAGGGCTCATCCCATACATAGAATTTGGCGTCATGGATAAACTTCTTTCGTTGTTGGTAGGTGAAATCGGATGGAATTGCCTTTCCTACCTTAAAATTTGCAATGTCGGCGAACCAAGGTGCCTCGGAAATTGCAAAGATGTGTTCATTGGCAAACTGGTCTCGAATCGGTCTACTGTCATCATCCTCCTCCACCTTCTCCAATCGAGATAGATGGTCAGC
This sequence comes from Cicer cuneatum, assembly GCA_037974295.1. NCBI lineage: Eukaryota > Viridiplantae > Streptophyta > Magnoliopsida > Fabales > Fabaceae > Cicer > Cicer cuneatum. The sequence continues at coordinate 56,146,093 of JBBPBO010001986.1, read as the reverse complement.
TACAGTGTTTTCTGAACCCTTCTTATCTCGGATCTCAATATCAAACTCTTGTAGTAACAAAATCCACTTGAGTAGCCTTGGCTTTGATTCCTGCTTAGCAAACAAATATCTCAAGGTAGCATGATCAGTGTAAAAATAACTTCGATCCTAATAAGTAAGATCGAAATTTATCAAAAGCATACACCACAACCAATAATTCTTTTTCAGTTGTTGCGTAATTATGTTGTGCCTGATTCAAAACATGACTTGCGTAGTAAATTACACGCAACAACTTATCTTTTCTTTGTCCCAGGACTGCCCCTACAACAATGTCACTTGCATCACACATGATTTCAAAAGGTAGTGACCAATCGGGTGCAGTGACAATAACGGCAGTTATCAACTTATTTTTCAAGGTGTTAAAAGCATTCAAACAGTCCTCATTGAATTTGAAAGGTGTGTCTTTTACAAGTAGGTTTGTAAGTGGTTTGACAACTTTAGAAAAATCTTTTATAAACCTCCTGTAAAATCCAGCATGACCTAAAAAGCTTATAATGCCTTTTTCATTGGTGGGAGGGGAAAGTTTTTCAATAACTTCAACTTTGGCCTTGTCAACTTCGATCCCCTTGTGAGAGATTCGGTGGCCTAAAACAATTCCCTCTCTTACCATAAAATGACATTTTTCCCAATTTAGGACCAAGTTGGATTTTTCACACCTTTCTAATACAAGGGCTAGATTAATCAAACAATTGTCAAACGATGAACCAAAAACAGAAAAGTCGTCCATAAATACTTCGATATGTTTCTCAATCATATCGGAGAATATGGACATCATGCACCTTTGAAATGTAGCTGGTGCATTACATAGCCCAAACGGCATCCTCCGATTGGCAAACACCCCATAAGGACATGTAAATGCAGTTTTCTCTTGATCTTCAGGTGCCACAGCAATCTGATTATACCCCGAGTATCCATCTAAGAAGCAGTAATAGTCATGTCCTGCTAGTCTCTCAAGCATCTGGTCAATGAAAGGGAGCGGAAAATGATCATTCCTCGTAGCACTATTCAATCTTCTATAATCAATACAAACTCTCCACCCTGTGACCGTTCGCGTAGGAATTAGCTCGTTCTTTTCATTTGTGATGGCGGTCGTTCCACCCTTTTTTGGTACAACTTGAACGGGGCTCACCCACGAGCTATCTGAAATGGGGTAAATGAGACCGGCTTCTAAGAGCTTTACCACTTCTTTCCTAATCGCTTCTTTCATAACTGGATTTAATCTTCTTTGGGGTTGTACAACTGGTTTGTGATCATCCTCCATTAGGATCTTGTGCATACAAAAAGTTGGACTTATTCCCTTTAAGTCTTCAATGGACCAACCGATGGCACCCTTATGCTTCCGCAAAATTCTCAACAGCTTCTCTTCTTGTAACTCACTCAAGCTTGCATTGATGATAGCTGGGTTATTATCTTTTTCACCCAGGAATACATATTTTAAGTGAGGAGGCAGCTGCTTGAGTTCAATAAGCGGTGTCTCTTTTTTTTCTAGGAGTTCCTCTTCATTCCCTTTCAACTCCTCCCATCTAGTGCGGAAGCGGGAGGAATGAAATGGTGATGCTTCTAACATGGCTAAAACTTCTTTTTCCCTTGGGTCTTCACTATCTTTAACAACTCTTTGGGGTAGGCATAACACTCTTTCTAGCGACAAAATGGGTACTTGATGCCCAACTTCTTCATCAACTATCGAATCAAATATCTCAATTCGGTTGCACCCTTCTCTTTCTTTAGAGTGTTCCATGGCTTTTAGGATGTTAAAGGTGACTGTTTCCTCATTTACTTTCAAGGTTAAGGTGCCATCCGCCACATCAATCATAGCTCGCCCTGTTGCTAGGAACAGTCTCCCCAAAATCAAGGGGATATCATTGTCTTCCTCCATGTCCAATACCACAAAATCAACTGGGAAAATGAACTTATCCACCTTGACCAACACATCTTCCACCACACCGTACGGGTGTTTCATTGAGCGGTCTGCGAACTGTAACATGAACTGTGTGTCTTTGACTCTTCCAATGCCTAACTTTTTATATATAGAGAGAGGCATAAGACTCACACTTGCCCCAAGATCACACAGGGCCTTCCCAAAAGTTCTATTCCCAATAGCGCAGGGTATAGAGAAGCTTCCAGGATCCTTGAGCTTAGGTGGTAGCTTCTTTTGTAGAATAGTACTGCACTCTGCAGTAAGCATCACTGTTTCACCGCCGATTTTCCTTTTCTTTGACAGAATCTCCTTCATGAACTTGGCATACGTCGGCATCTGCTCTAGTGCTTCTGCAAAAGGAATGTTAATTTGCAATTTTTTAAAAACATCAAGAAACTTACCGAATTGTTTTTCTGTTTCTTCCCTTTTTAATCTTTGAGGGAATGGAAGTTGAATTTCTGGTTTAGGTAAGACTTCCTTTTTCTGCACCACAAGTTCTTCCTCCTTTTCACAACCAATATCCCCCTCAGCTGATGTCGGGGTGACTATTTCCTCAGAGTTGGTCGGGGTTGAAGCACTTCCACCCTTTTTTTCTTTAGGTGGTGTTGGTTCACTTACTTTGCCACTCCTTGTTGTCACGACATTAACATTGTTTTGTGGATTTGGAACTGTGTCACTAGGCAAGTTTCCGGGTGCTCTTTGTGCTAACTGTTGAGCAATTTGACCCACTTGGGTCTCAAGATTCTTGATAGAGGCTGATTGATTTTTCTGGATGGCTCTTGACTCTTCAATGAAAACACTTGTGTTTGTTGCCAACTTCTCAATAGCAATCTCCGAAGCAGCTTTACGCGGTGGCGCTTGATTTTTTTGAGCTCCTTGTTGGCTTTGGGACCCAACCTGTTGGTCTTTCCATGAAAAATTTGGATGATTTCTCCAACCCGGATTGTATGTATTGGAGTAAAGATTATTTTGTTTTCCGTTGTTACCCACAAAATTAACCTTTTCTGGTTCTTCTGTGTCATCATCCTCTGGTACTTCACAGGTGCCATTTTTATGCGCTCCCCCACAAAAGTCACAACTTGTATGTTTCAATAATTTAACAGGGCCCACTTGGGGTTGTATATTTAGAGCTGCCATCCCCTTTTTTATCTCCGTAGCGATAACCTCTTCTATCTGTTTTGAGAGTAACTTTCCTTGAGCCAACCCGACATCCATAACACTCAATTCCATCATACCACTTTTTGACCCACCACATCTATCATACAACATTATTTGCTCATTGGATGCCATAATCTCGATAATTTTTCGTGCTTCTGATGTGGTCTTGTAATTCAAAGAGCCACCTGCTGTAGCATCCAACATAATTTTAGTGCTCGGCCTCAACCCATTGCAGAATATTTGCATTTGAGCGGTGTCGTCATAAGCATGATTGGGGCATCCTGCTAGTAAACTCTTGAACCTCCTGTAAGTGTCACGAAGTGATTCTCGTTCTTTCTGCTTGTAAGCAGAAATCTCTTGCTTTTTTCTGACAAACACCGCTGGGGGAAAGTATTGTTCCAGGAATTTGTCTTCAAGATCATCCCATGTGGTGATGCTACCGGAGGGTAAAGAATTTATCCACTCCTTAGCATAATCTTTTAATGACAATGGAAATAGTCTCAACCTCTTGCCTTCTTCACTGTTACCGTCCACCTTCACTGTCTCACATAGTTCAAAGAAGTTTGTGAGATGTCTATTTGCATCTTCATTATGTTTACCGGAAAAATGAATCTCCTTCAACTCTCGATAGAGGGCAGGACTTATTTCGAATTTGTTGACTGTAACCGGTTGGTTATGGATGGCCAAACGAGCACGGTTTCTATCACGATTTCCATACTCCCCGAGGGTACGTTCAGGTGGTGGTGGATCAGCCATTTCAGCAAATATGAAGCAGTCCCCTAGATTTTGATCCTCTGCTGCTAACTTTCTTTCCCTTTTCCTCTTTTCTCGAACCGCCTTTCGATTAGCTTTTGCGGTCTTTTTCTATTTCTGGATCAAAAAGAAGCTTAGCTGAGGACTGGCCTCGCATACAAGGTTAGAAAAAAAAATCGTGAGAAAATAGAAGATAAATATAAAAAAAAATAAGTAAATAAAAGAAAACAAAAATTTTATTGCAGAGCAAAAAATTTTAATTAAGTAAATAAATTATAACTCAATAGTGATATGGCAATCCCCGACAACGGCGCCAAAAACTTGATAGCGTTTCAGCAAGTGTACTGAATCGTTGCAAGTAATAATTAAAACGGTAGTATCGAGTGTCGAACTCAAGGATTGTGTTTTACTATCGAATTATATTTAATTACTGAAATTGAACAGAAAGTTTCCGAGTTGATTGAGGTAATATTTAAAATAACCACAGTAATAAAATTGAACTTTTATGATGAGAAAAATGTCAGGGATGAGTTTCACTTTGAGTCCACCCTTGGTTTCTAATTTGATCCTAGTTACTGAATTCCTTTATTGAATTATTACCGAATTCTCTTTAGTATTCTTGCCCTAATGTCTTAGTGACAGAACCTTTAATTCCAAAATAGCCCCTAATTCCTTAGTGGGTTTAAGATTAGAATTAAACTTTACAATACAAAAAATTCTCTTTTTAAATTGTTGTCTTTGCAACTAATTCAATTGGTTTCATGACCTGCATCTATCCCTAGACTACAATCTCATGAATTTCTCATCTCAAGCATTCAAAAAGTCCACTTCCGTTTCAAATTACAAATCATAGAACATTTTATAGTTGATCAGGCAATAAAAAGCATTAAACACAAAGATGAGAAAAATAATTCAATAAATTTATTCATATAACCAGGAATCAATTCAGACAAATAAAGGTTTCATCTTGTTCCACTCATCCCTAACAAATAGGATTTAGTTGCTCATTACAGAGATTAAAAAGATAGAGATTAAAGAAGCATTACAAGAAAGATTCATGAATGATTCTTGATAAAACTCCTTCAATGGTGAAGAATAGCCCTTTCTGAGCTTCTCTGCTAGGGCACAAGTCTCTGAGCTTCTCAATTGACCAAAAGATCCCTAAAAAATCAGAAAAACTTGATTTTATGCAATCTGCAGCGCGCCACGCGCCCCAGGCGCATGCCTTGCGCTTCTGGCGCATTAAAACAGAAGCATTGGTGCCAAAACGCGCTTCGAGCGCAGCTGGCGCGCTTCAAGCGCACAGCATTTGATGTCTAGCGTTTATTGCATTTTGCTCCTCTTTCTAGTCCGAATTTGGTTCTAGCGTCTTCATGAAAGTTGTAGCTATGGATCTTAGCTTTCGTTTGCACTTGGTTTGACTCCAATTGGACATTTACAACTCCAGATATGGTAGAAATACTCCATATAGGTCATGTTGATTTCTCACCAGAATTCAGCACTGCACGGAAAATAAGGAAAATAACATAAAACCATAAAAATATCTACTTAATAAAGGAAATACGAACATTAACATGTTGTTAAATCTAAAAACTATAATTAACAAAATATATTAAATAACTCCTTAAATTAACTAATGATTTCCTATAAATAAGACTAAAAACAATGACAAATCTCCATATGATGAAGAGTTATCAGTAGGCTACAACTTTCTTGTGTTGCATCAAAACACATCCCAAACCTTGGTGAGATGCATTACAGTAAACTTCATATGGTTCCTCCGGCTGTGGCAAAACCAATACTGGTGAGGTTGTCAACTTTTCCTTTAGCAACTGAAAACTTTCCTCACACTTCTCCGTCCATGCAAATGGCTGATTCTTTCTGGTGAGTTGTGTCAAAGGAGCTACAATCTTAGAAAATCCTTCAATAAATCTCCTGTAGTATCCTACTAGTCCGACAAAACTACGTATGTCTGTGATAGTCTGAGGCTGTTTCCAAGCAAGAATTGTCTCAATCGTTGCTGGATCCACAACGATTCCTTCTTTTGTTATCACATGTCCCAAGAAGTTCACTTTCTTTAGCCAAAACTCGCACTTCAACAAATTGGCATACAGTTGCTTCTCGCGTAAGACTTCAAGAACTTGGCGTAGGTGCTCTTCATGTTCTTCTTCATCCTTTGAATAAATTAAAATATCGTCGATGAATACCACCACGAACTTATCCAAGAATGGGCTATAGATCCTATTCATATAGTCCATAAAAATCGCTGGTGCATTCGTAACTCCAAAAGGCATAACGAGATATTTATAGTGTCCGTAACGAGTCTTGAAAGCAGTCTTTTGAATATCTCCTTCTCTTACTCGAATCTGATGGTATCCTGATTTCAAATCAATCTTTGAAAACACCGCGGCTCCTCTCAATTGGTCCATCAAATCATCGATGCGTGGTAAAGGATAACGATTCTTAATAGTTACCTTGTTAAGTTGCCGATAATCCACACATAAGCGTGAACTTCCATCCTTCTTCTTAACCAACAACACCGGAGCTCCCCATGGCGACACACTTGGTCTGATAAATCCTTTCTCCAACAAACCTTCAATTTGACCCTTAAGCTCGCTTAATTCCAATGGCGACATCCGGTACGGCGCAATTGAAATAGGTCCAGTTCCTGCGTGCAAATCAATGAAGAATTCCACCTCTCTCACCGGGGGTAATCCTGGAATTTCTGATGGAAATACGTCCGGATATTCTTTGACTAACACCACATCTTCTATGTTCATATCTATCTTGGTCTCCACGTTAGCCAATGATAAGAATTCCGGAGTTCTTTCTCTTAGAGATACTTCGAGTTTGTTAGCAGCCAAATACCGAACGACTCCAGGTTCGGGGAAAAAAACCAATTTTCGAGCACAATCCAAGACTACGTAATGATACGTCATCCAATCCATGCCGAGAATGATCTCGAGTGATTGTAGGGGTAGACAGATTATATTAACCAAGAAATCTCTATTCTGAATCGTTACAGTACAGTGTAAACATGCAAATCAAATCAAATGGTCAAAGTCATTAGCAGATGTGAAAACAACCAAATCAAATGGTAAAGCAGACATGGAAACAACCAAGGACATCTTTGTTGTTTAAAATATAACAATAACATCCCAAAATGTGAAAATATGAAATGTTTGGTTTTCTATTCCTCCAGATTTCATAAGGAGTTTTGTTAATGATTTTTCTAATAGATACACGATTTAAAATGTAGCAAGAAGTGTTAATGGCTTCTGCCCAAAAGAATCTTTCAACATTTGATTCTTCTAAGATTGTTCTTGCCATTTCTTGAAGTGTTCTATTTTTTCGTTCAACAGCTCCATTCTGTTGTGGAGTTCTTGCACAAGATAGATTGTGAGAAATGCCAAGTTCATCAAAGAAGTTTTTAAAAGAGGCATTTATGAACTCTCCTCCATGATCACTTCTTATAGAGATGATGCTGGATTCTTTTTCATTCTTTACCTTTTTGCAAAATGTTTTAAATTCGTCAAATGCATCATCCTTATTTTTTAAAAACAATACCCAAGTGTATCTAGAGAAATCATCAACAATAACAAAACCATATTTCATTCCTCCTAGACTTGTTGTTTTAATTGGCCCAAAAAGATCTATGTGAAGTAATTCAAGAGTTCTGTTTGTAGATATAAAATCTTTTGAATGAAAACTACTCTTGACTTGCTTTCCTTTTGCACAAGCTTCACAAATTCTATTTTTGTCAAAATTCAGTTTGGGCAATCCTCTAACAAGATCTAGTTTAGAGATTTTTGAAATTGTTTTCATACTTATATGTCCAGCCCTTTTATGCCATATCCATTTATCTTTATCGATTGACATAAAACAGGATTCATCTGGTAATTCATCAAGATATAAGACATATAGATTTTTCTTTCTATTTCCAGAAAATAACACCTCTCCAGAATCTGTTTTTCTTACTTCGCATACTCTTGGTTTGAAAATAACTTCAAAACCATTGTCACATAACTGACTTATACTTAGAAGATTATGTTTCAAACCTTCAACGTATTGAACATCAGTTATTTGACCAGAGTTTGCCTTACCAATAGTTCCTTTACCTTTGATCTGAGCTTGATTGTTGTTGCCAAAAGTAACTGATCCTCCATCCTTTTTAATGAAGGACATGAACAGTTTTTATCACCTATCATGTGTCTTGAACAGCCACTGTCCAAGAACTAAGGCTTTCTCTTGGCACTTTGAAATCCAGCCTGCATAAGATTTTTCATTAACTTTAGGTACCCACTTTGTCTTGGGTTCGTGAGAGTTAGTCTTAATAATTTCTTTCTTTTTAAAATAACATGTTGACTCTTGATGACCAAATTTAAGACAATAGGAACATTTAACTGTTGGTCTTGGTATAGATTTTGAATTTTGAGTTTTGGAAGGTTTGAATCTTGATTTTGTAAAGGTTCTAGATCGTTCTCCTTTTTTCAAACTTTCTGGAGAAAGTTCAGTTTTCATTTTGGAACTTTCTCCGTTTTGAGAACAGTCTGGAGAAGGTTCTCCCTTTTGCAGTTTTTTCAAAATTTGTTCTCTATTTGTAGAACTTTCTTTTCTTTTAAACATCCTTATGCTCTTAATCTTTTCATCCCGTTTTTTGAAGTAGCAAGCAAATTCCAAATGTCCAAGTTTTTTACAGTATGAACATTTGGTTTTACATTTTTCAATCTTGCTTTTCGGAATAAAAAAAGTTTTCATACATTTTGGTTTTTTGAGTTTGATTGAACCCTAGACCAGCTTTATCAAATATTCCTATTTGTGATCCCTTGATTTTTTGAAAAGTTTCAGTAGCTTTAATAAAATTTAGCAAATCAGTTTTCAAAATTTCATTTTCAGATTTAAGGTGAACTTTCTCCGTTTTAGCTGCAGAACGTTCTTGACCTTTCTGAGTTTCACAACTTTGCTGTTTTTATCCTCTCAGTTCTTGAATGGTATTCTTGAGAATATCAATCATAGCCTGAGCCTTTTCTTTTTCTTCTTTTTCTTTTAAAGCTTGTTCTTTTAAAGAACTACATTTTTGTATAAGAATGTTTGAATCATTTAGCAAGTTGTCAAATTCTTTTCCCATTAATTCACACAAAGAACATGATTCAGAATTAGTTACCTCGTTTTCTTCTGTATCTGCCATCAAGCATATGTTGGCTTCTTCTTCTTCTGTGTCTGATTCTTCTGAGTCATCCCATGTGGCCAACATTGATTTCTTTTTAAAAGGAAATCGTTTTGGTGTTTCTTATTCAAGGGACATTCAGCTTTGTAATGTCCTAATTTATTACAACCAAAACATGTAATTTGGCTTTTATCTGTTTCTGTTTTGGGATTTTTATTTGGAAATCCCTTTTTGATTTGATCTCTCCTTCTCATCATTCTTTGTATTTTTCTGGTGAGAAGAGCAATTTCTTCATCAACATCTTCTTGTCCAGTTTCTTCTAGTTCTTCATCAGTTTGTAATATGATGCTCTCCTGAGATGCCTTCAGAGCCACTGCTTTTCCTTTCTTGGCAAGTTTATCTTCTTGTAGCAGTATTTCATGTGGTCTTAAGGTTCCTATCAATTCTTCTAGGGGAAGTGTTTCAAGATTCTTGGCTTGGCTTATAGCTGTTACCATTGGTCTCCATACAACTGGAAGACACCTCATGATCTTTCTTACCCTGTCTTGTATTGAATAGGCTTTGCCAAGGGAACGCATTTCATTCACTATAGTTGTGAATCTTGCGTACATCTCATCAATGGTTTCTCCTTCTTGCATCTCAAATAATTCAAATTTTCTTATACCAATGTCTATTCTTGTTTCTTTGACATGGCTTGTGCCATCATGGTGAGTTTGCAATGTGTCCCATACTTCTTTAGCAGTTTCACATTCGTCTATGTAAGAACAGAGTTGCACCTAAGAGGGGGGGTGAATTAGGTGTTGGACAATTTTTCTGTTTTAGAGATCAGAAGATTGTTAAAGGACTGTTTTAACTTTGTTTCAAATATTTGCTGTGTTTGTAAATGAAAGCAGTAAATGGCAGAAGATAAAAACACACAGAAGATTTATCCTGGTTCCCCTTACAACCAAGGGTACGTCCAGTCCTCTTGCACACCACAAGAGATTTTCCACTTTGTATGAATATGTTACAAGTCTAACCCTAAGACTAAGTTACAGATTCACAAACACTTAACAGAAGATAGTACACCACTATTTCTGTTAACACAACTTGAAGAATCTACACTAAATCCTTCAAGTGATACAATGATTTTGTAATGATGTTCTTGACTAAGAACAAGGTTATAATACTGAGTATTTGATACTTAATCAATCACACTTCCAAGTATAACTGAGAACCTTTCTTAATGATATGAAAATGAAAAGCAAGTACTTGAAAATATGAAAGTTAAGTTTTGAAGTGTTTGATATTTCAGAAAATTGATTCTAGAAAGTTAGTTGAAAGTATTAAACGAAATCTGAAACGTTTGAAGTATTTATACTTCATAGGTAACACTTCAGATCAATGGCAAAGGTTCCCAAACGTTTTTAATGAACATGTGCAATGTTTCAAAACTGAAAAGTTGCATTGTTTCGAAGTTGTATTCGAATACAGACTCAGTGTATTCGAATACACCTCTAAAACGTTCTGATTATATTTGAAATTTGAACTATGTAGTCGACTACGAGAACGTGTAGTCGAATACAGATTCGGGATTTTTGCCACTGACTTGAGTTGTATTCGATTACACAAGGTTGTAGTCGAATACAGATGTTTAAAAATAGCTACAGACTTAAGTTGTATTCGATTACACAAGGTTGTAGTCGAATACAGATTCGAGTTTTTGCCACTGACTTGCAATCTGTATTCGACTACGATATTTCGTATTCGAATACATAAATTTAGTTTTAGCTTCCGATTTGGAGTCTGTATTCGACTACGATACCTCGTATTAGAATACAGATTTCAAGTTTTGTAAAAACTTTATTTTCAACATGTTTAAGTCATTAATTATTATCATAAAAACATTTTAATGCATATGCTCAGAAGGTTGTCATAATATTGTACTTTTAAACTGTGTTTTGATTTAATATCAAAATACTTTTACCTTAATATAAATGAAAAAATAAGTTGCTTAATAATCCTTCTTCTTTTTGATCAAGGATCTTTTTGTCTTCATGAAAAATGTAAGTCTTTAAATTTCATTCTCCCCCTTTTTGATGATGACAAAAATCTTGTTGCTTGGATTTCAAAACGTCTTGATTTCTCCCCCTAGATGTGTGCTTACTCCCCTTTGATAAATGTGTTTCTGCTTCTTAAGTGTTGGAGGAACTGTTTCATCATAAAATGCAACAGCAACACAACAACAATATATGTACACATTTTTCTCCCCCTTTTGACATTATCAAAAAGGAAGAGGATATCACATAGAAAAATAAGATATGCACATATGTAATAGATAAACAGAGGCAATCACAGGATTATCTAAAGAAAACAGCTTAAATTAAATATGTTCATAATTTACAATTACACGAATTCTGAAGAGTTTAACAAACACAAATACAGGAAAGTTAAACAGTAGAGAAATATAAATAACAAAAAAAAAACTGCAAGTAGCCAGATTTAATCATCTGAGTTGGGTGGTATATGAAGATGGTCAATCTTGTCAGACAGGTCACTCAGTTCTTGATGAAAAAAATGAATGTTGTGTATGGATGGTATTTCCCAGATCTTGGAATTTTTGGTCAAAGATAGCAGTTATTGTCTGAGTTCGATTACTGAAAGACTCATTCAATTGTTGGAACTGATCTGTGACAAAGGATTGAATGATGTTAAGTTTGTCCATGATCATTCTATTGGTGATGATGTCTTCAGTATGTGATGGTTCTGCAGCTGTTGCTGCTGCTTCTGGTTCTGGGTCTGGTAATGCTACAGGTGCTTCAGCTATTGGTGCTTCTGGTTCATCTTCTGGATTGGCAGTGGATGAACTTTGTCCAAGATCACCCTTATGAACATAACTTTGAAGTGATTCACTCCAAACAATTTTCATATTGGGCAGAACAGTTAAATCCAGTAGATTGTCCTTGGTGGTCTTGTATAGCACTTCCCCTGAGAAGTCAACCTTAAAATGATCCATTATTCTGGTGACTTCTCGTGCATATGGTAAGGCTATAGCATCTTTTGAGGCATATAGGACAGAATGAACAAAGTATGCCCAATCTAACTCAGCACCTTCCGTCATAAAAGTCATGACTTGGAGTTCAAACTCAGAGATCTGAGAATAGTTCCCTGCCTTTGGAATCAGTATGTAACATAAGAAATAGTGTAGTAATCTGTTGTCAACAGTCAGATTACCAACACCATATCTTTGTCTTGCATACTCAGAACCAGATTGTTTCTGTTTTCTTTCCATAGTTCCTTTGTCAAAACGGCACAATGAAAGATAAGCATCATACTTAGTTGTATTAACCCATTCACATAAGTGTCTAGGGCACAACTTCTGACCTTCAGAAGGTATTTGCAGAATTTCCCCAATAATTTTAGTGTCTAACTTGATAACTTTTCCCTTAACTTTAGACACCAATTTATTGCCATCCTTTTCTAAGTTACAGTAAAAAACCCTAACTAGGTCAGGATAAATGGGACCATTAGACCCAATAAATTCTTCCAATTTCTGAGCCTTCAGCAATTCAGGAAATTTAAACTTAGAAAAAGAATCAAGAGTACCAATTTTGGGTGTTACCAGCTTTTTATCAGAAAAGTGAGTTCTGAATTTGTCCAGTTCTTCTGGGGAATGAAGCAATCTGGATAGATCAGCCATATTGTCGTTTCTCTGCTTTTTTGAAGGACCCACAGAAGCTACCTTTGTTTTTGGTCCTCTTTTGCGTGCATCCATTTTTTTTTTTAGAAGATGAAGTTTACGGGTTTGGGGATTTAGGGTTTTGATTTTTGATCTCACAGAATCTTAGATGCAATGGATGATGAGGGGGAATGCTTAGGTATGACAGTATGAAGGTTTTTAGGAAAAGGTTTGGATGAAGATTTTGACGATCAGGAATCAGAAATTTTGAATTTGTAATCGGCTACCAGATTTTTTTTTTGTATTCGTAACCTAATACTGTTAACAATCCCTTTTAAATATAAAAATTTTCGAAAGTGTAGTCAACTACAGACCTTGTGTAGTCGAATACAGATTTTACAGGGAACATGTATTCGACTACAACTGTCTGTATTCGAATACGACAGTAAAGATTTTGATTATGGATAAAAATTTTAACATTTAAACAGACAAAAAATATTTCAAACAGGTAGAAAGACATACATAGGTATCACAGAAACATATATCAAGTAACAGAATGATGAAAAAATTTAGAATTAACAATGATATGACTTACAGATCTTTCAAACCTTTTCAGAGATCACTCTCATTTAGAATGCCTAGTTCCCTTCGTATCTTGTAAAATGATTCTCTGGGCAGTGGCTTTGTGAATATATCTGCCAGTTGATTATGAGTGTCCACGAAGGTAACTTCAACATATCTATTTAGAACATGATCCCTCAAAAAATGATGACGTATGTCGATATGTTTGGTTCGAGAGTGCATGACTGGATTCTTTGTGATGTTGATGGCACTAGTATTGTCACATTTCAGAGGAATACATCCCAGATCAAGTCCATAGTCACAGAGTTGTTGCTTAAGCCAAAGGATTTGCGCACAGCAACTGCCTGCTGCTATGTATTCTGCCTCTGCAGTACTTAATGCCACACATGCTTGTTTCTTACAAGACCATGAGACTAGTGCATTTCCCAGAATGTGACAGGTGCCACTTGTGCTTTTTCGATCCGTCTTACATCCTGCATAGTCAGAGTCAGAATAACCAATGAGATTGCATATGCTACCTTTTGGATACCATAGGCCAGCATTGGTTGTTCCTTTGAGATATTTCATTATCCTCTTTATTGCTACCAGATGTGATTCCTTTGGATCTGCCTGAAATCTTGCACACAAACAAACACTAAACATAATATTTGGCCTACTGGCCGTTAGATATAATAAAGACCCAATCATACCTCTATACCTGGATATGTCATCTGATTTACCATTTTCATCTCTATCAACATACATACCAGATCCCATGGGAGTTGCACTTTCTTTGCTGCTGTCCATCTCAAATCATTTTAGTAGTTCTTTACAGTATTTTGATTGATGAATAAAGATGCCATTCTCAAGTTGCTTGATTTGAAGTCCTAGGAAATAATTTAATTTTCCCATCATGGACATTTCAAATTCTCCTTGCATCATTAATGAGAATTCTTCACATATTTCATTGTTGGTTGATCCAAATATGATATCATCCACATAGACTTGAACAAGTAAAGTGTGATCCATTGTTCTTTTAATGAACAAGGTTTTATCAACTTTACCTTTTTCAAATCCATGTTCACATAAGAATTTACTCAATCTATCATACCATGCTCTTGGAGCTTGTTTCAACCCATAAAGTGCCTTCTTTAATTTGAAGACATGTGAAGGATTTTTGAAGTCTTCAAACCCAGGTGGCTGTTTGACGTAGACTTCCTCATTAATATAGCCGTTTAGGAACGCACTCTTGACATCCATTTGAAAAAGTTCAAAACCCATGGAGCAAGCATAAGCAAGTAGTAATCGGATTGCTTCTAATCTTGCTACTGGAGCAAATGTTTCATCAAAATCAATCCCTTCTTCTTGATTGAATCCTTGTGCGACCAATCTTGCCTTGTTTCGGATAACTATTCCATTTTCATCTAATTTGTTCTTAAACACCCATTTGGTACCAATGATGTGTTTATTTCCTGGATTTGGAACAAGTTCCCAAACTTTGTTTCTTTCAAACTGATTTAATTCTTCATTCATGGCAAGTATCCATTGATCATCTTTGAGTGCTTCACCAATTTTGGAGGGTTCTATTTGAGAAACAAATGCCATATTTAAACAAGCATCTTTGAGATTCAGCCTTGTAGTGACTCCTTTGTTGATATCACCTATTATGTTATCAATCGGGTGATCACGATGGGTTTTCCATTCTTGAGGAAGATCAGTGTGTTGATCTAGTTGTTCTGTGTTGATTTCGTCTGTTTGAGTTTTTTGATCAACTTGATTTTATGTACTTGTTTCATCATCATTATCATATATAATTCTAACCTCTTTCGAGGGGTTAGTTTCATCAAAAGATACATGTATAGATTCTTCAACTATCAATGTTCTTTTATTAAAAATTCTAAAAGCTTTACTAGATAATGAATACCCAATAAAAATACCTTCATCGGCTTTCTCATCGAATTTGCCGAGATTGTCCTTACCATTATTTAACACAAAGCATTTGCATCCAAATATGTGGAAGTGAGAGATGTTCGGCTTTCTTCCTTTATAGAGTTCATATGGAGTTTTCTTTAGCATTGGTCGGATTATGACTCTGTTGGATACATAACAAGCTGTACTTACAGCATTTGCCCAGAAGTATTTTGGTAGACTTGAATCACTCAGCATTGTTCTTGCAAGTTCCACCAATGATCTATTCTTTCTCTCAACAACTCCATTTTGTTGAGGTGTTCTTGGTGCAGAAAAATTATGGAATATCCCATTTTCTTCACAAAAATCTACAAAAGATGCATTTTGAAATTCTCCTCCATGATCACTTCTAATTGATACAATTTTGGTTGCTTGTTCATTTTGGACTAGTTTGGCATATTTCTGAAAGGCTTTAAAAGCATCATTTTTATTTTCCAAAAATAAGGTCCATATGAACCTTGAAAAATCATCAACAATAACTAGTCCATATGAATTTCCACCAAGGCTTTTAGTTCTTGATGGTCCAACAAATCCATGTGTATTAATTGAAGTGGTCTTGAAGTTGATATAATATTTTTGGGTTTAAAGGAAACTTTAGTTTGTTTACCTTTTTGACAAGCGTCACATAATTTATCCTTAATAAATTTCATTTTTGGTAAGCCTACAACAAGTTCATGCTTGACTAACTTGTTTAAATGATCCATATGGATATGTGCAAATCTTTTATGCCATAGCCAAGCATCATTGTTGTCACTTACCATAAGACATTACATTTTTAAGGATAAATCATCAAGATTAATTGTAAAAATATTTTTGAAACGCTTACCAATAAACTGAGTTTCATTTGTTACCTCGTTTTGGATAATGCAATCATTTTTGTTGAAAGTGATTTTGTAACCTTTGTCACAAAGTTGGCTTATGCTTATGAGATTGTGTTTTAGCCCTTCAACATAGAGTACATCTTCAATTGAAGGAGACGGAGCCATGCCAATATATTTCCTTTGTTATTATCTCCATGGACCACATGACCTTTTGACTCAAGAGTTAGTGCTGAAAATTTTGTTCTGTCACCGGTCATATGCCTTGAACATCCACTATCCAAGAACCACATATTTGATGTCCTTTGTGTGTCTTCCTCTTCTTCATTATCAGAATGATGAGATGCCATCAAGGCAACATTTGCACATTCGTCACTTTCTGAAGTTGATGAAGAACTTACTTCATTATCTTCCCATGCAATGTACGCCTTTTTGAATTCTTTTCTCTTACTAGAACTCTTCTTGATAATATTTGGACATTCTGCTTTCATATGTCCTGGTTTTCCACACTCAAAGCAAGTAAAATTCTGATTTGCAATAGAAGCATATTTCTTCTTGAAATTTTTCTTTCTTGTAAACGTTTTATTGCTTTGAAGAAATTTGCCAAATTTCTTGACAAGGAGGGTGATGTTTTTCTCTTCATCTGAGTCTTCTTCATTTACTAATTCCTTTGATTCTATTCTTAATGCT
The DNA here is from genome assembly GCA_037974295.1 of Cicer cuneatum. Lineage (NCBI taxonomy): Eukaryota > Viridiplantae > Streptophyta > Magnoliopsida > Fabales > Fabaceae > Cicer > Cicer cuneatum. The sequence continues at coordinate 56,129,363 of JBBPBO010001986.1, read as the reverse complement.
ATATTCTTCGTCTTCTTCTCAGAATTTTCATTCTTTTCAAGTCTTTCTAATTCTATTTCGTGTTCCTGTAACTTTCCAAAGAGTGCTGAAAGTGACATCTTTGACAAACTTTTCTTTTCAGAGATTGCTGTCACTTTTGGCTGCCATGCTCTGGTTAATGATCTTAGAACCTTTAGATTCAATTCATCATTAGTAAAATTCTTTCCTAGTGCTGTTAAGTGGTTGGTTAAGTGGGAAAAACGTTTCTGCATGTCCAGGATTGCTTCTCCTGGTTGCATTCTAAACAATTCGTATTCTTGAGATAAAGTGTTCAGTTTTGAACGTTTTACCTCAATTGTTCCTTCATGGGTTACTTCCAATGTATCCCATATCTCTTTTGCTGTTTTGCAATGGGATATGCGAAAGAATTCATCCATACCCAATGCAGACTGTAACATATTTTTTGCTTTCTTATCAAACAGTACTCTTCTCTTTTCATCATCTGTCCAAGAGGCTTTTATTTTTATCTCCTCTTTATTGTTGATAACTGTTGTTGGAACATATGGACCGTTTTCTACTACTTCCCATATGTCGTCTCCTTGAGCCTCAAGGTACGCTTGCATACGTATTTTCCAGAAGTCATAATGTTCACCAACAAAGCAGGGTGGTTTGTTACTGCTACCACCATCTCTAAAAACAGGTTGTGCGGAAGCCATGGATCTAGGAGCAAATTACCAAAAACCTGCTTTGATACCAATTGTAAGAATAGATTGCACCTAAGAGGGGGAGGGGGTGAATTAGGTGTTGGACAATTTTTCTGTTTTAGAGATCAGAAGATTGTTAAAGGACTGTTTTAACTTTGTTTCAAATATTTGCTGTGTTTGTAAATGAAAGCAGTAAATGGCAGAAGATAAAAACACACAGAAGATTTATCCTGGTTCCCCTTACAATCAAGGGTACGTCCAATCCTCTTGCACACCACAAGAGATTTTCCACTTTGTATGAATATGTTACAAGTCTAACCCTAAGACTAAGTTACAGATTCACAAACACATAACAGAAGATAGTACACCACTATTTCTGTTAACACAACTTGAAGAATCTACACTAAATCCTTCAAGTGATACAATGATTTTGTAATGATGTTCTTGACTAAGAACAAGGTTATAATACTGAGTATTTGATACTTAATCAATCACACTTCCAAGTACAACTGAGAACCTTTCTTAATGATATGAAAATGAAAAGCAAGTACTTGAAAATATGAAAGTTAAGTTTTGAAGTGTTTGATGTTTCAGAAAATTGATTCTAGAAAGTCAGTTGAAAGTATTAAACGAAATCTGAAACGTTTGAAGTATTTATACTTCATAGGTAACACTTCAGATCAATGGCAAAGGTTCCCAAACGTTTTTAATGAACATGTGCAATGTTTCAAAACTGAAAAGTTGCATTGTTTCGAAGTTGTATTCGAATACAGTTTCAGTGTATTCGAATACACCTCTAAAACGTTCTGATTATATTTGAAATTTGAACTATGTAGTCGACTACGAGAACGTGTAGTCGAATACAGATTCGGGATTTTTGCCACTGACTTGAGTTGTATTCGATTACACAAGGTTGTAGTCGAATGCAGATGTTTAAAAATAGCTACAGACTTAAGTTGTATTCGATTACACAAGGTTGTAGTCGAATACAGATGTTTAAAAATAGCTACAAACTTAAGTTGTATTCGATTACACAAGGTTGTAGTCGAATACAGATTCGAGTTTTTGCCACTGACTTGCAATCTGTATTCGACTACGATATTTCGTATTCGAATACATAAATTTAGTTTTAGCTTCTGACTTGGAGTCTGTATTCGACTACGATACCTCGTATTCGAATACAGATTTCCAGTTTTGTAAAAACTTTATTTTCAACATGTTTAAGTCATTAATTATTATCATAAAACATTTTAATGCATATGCTCAGAAGGTTCTCATAATATTGTACTTTTAAACTGTGTTTTGATTTAATATCAAAATACTTTTACCTTAATATAAATGAAAAAATAAGTTGCTTAATAATCCTTCTTCTTTTTGATGAAGGATCTTTTTGTCTTCATCAAAAATGTAAGTCTTTAAATTTCAGTCTACTCTTTCACTTTCTTCCCTGCTCAAAGCACACGATAAGAATAAATGAGCTTTAGAGTTTAGGAGTACCTTAGCTTTATCATCAGGAGTCCAGTCTGCTTCTTTCTTTTCTGCTGAAGTTGAATCTTCTTGATTTATTCTTGGAACATGATTTCCATTTATTATGATGTTCCACATGCCTGTGTCCTGTGATTTGAGAAACAATTGCATTTTGCTTTTCCAAAAGTAGTAAGTAGTACCATCAAAGAATGGTGGTCTGTTTGAGGATCCTCCTTTAACAATGTATTTTGCTTTGGACATTTTTCTGGATCTTTTTCTCTAACCCTTGTTAGGTGTTCTTTTTAGAGACCTTGCTCTGATGCCAATTGTAGTAGCAAAATTGATTTACAAGGAAGCGGGGTTTGAATTGTAAATCTCCCTTTTTAAAATTTTCTAAAAAACTTCAGTTTTGAACTCTAGAAAGTTCTTGGTTAAGGAAGCAGAAAAACGGAGAACGTTCTTGGTTTTATCAGAAAACGGAGAACGTTCAGATTAGTGTGTAAAACAGAAAAACGGTTTTGTATTTTAATCTTTGAAAAAACAATCAAACTTAATAAAGAGATTAAGGATAAAAAATATCACACACAGATGTATCCTGGTTCACCCAACTTGGGCTACGTCCAGTCCTCACAATTGTGAGATTTTCTAATAAGTGTTTAAAACAAGAACCTTCTTGGTTTTAACGCACCTTGCCTAGATCAACCTTGATCTTTGTTTATAGAACTTAATCTAATTCCACCCAGAAAGAGATTAATCAAATCACCTATCAACCTTGATAGGATTTCTTACAATCTACCCCAAACTATACTTAACTCTTATAGTTTGAGTTTTACAATAATGAAGAGATTGTTTTGTTAGAATCTGAGATGTCTCAACTCTTGTTTGAGATTCGACTCTTTACAAAGAAATCAGTATAAATATATCAGAGTAAAACGAATTTAAACAAACTAATTCTTGTAAGTGATTTGGAGAATTTCAAGTATGTAAATGTGAATGATTCTGAGAGACTTGTTAGCACTTGAACTTTTGCGTTTTCCTTGAGCTGTGGCCTTCCTTTTATAGGCTTGAGAGCATTAAATGGAGGTCAATAGAGCTGTTGGTAGCGCCTTGTCAGGCTTGACCAGAGGCATTATTTCTGAATAAAAATAATCCAACTTTTGACTATTTTTATTTTCTGTTCAGACTGAGCTGTGTGTTGCGTTTTGAATCAAATTTTCTTGAGTAATTAATGATCCTTTAATGCTTTTGATAAGTGATAATATTGCTGGCTTGAACTGAAGCTTTGGATAATTTAAAACAGATTGAAAATGATCACAGAATGTTGTTGCAGAAAACTATAGTGTAGTTGCTGGAGATTGATGATCAATCTGGAGCTTTAGCTTTTGGATTTCCTGGAGATTGATAATCAATCTGGACTGATTTCTGAACATACTGGAAGCTGTCTTTATGCATTGTACACTGTCAAGATTGTTTATCAGTCTTGACAGCAGAACTGGAGAGTGTTCAGTTTCTACTTGGGCAGCTTGACTCATAGCTTTTTTTCTTTGTGATTCGAATGGTTTCTTTTGATTGTAATTGATCACATCTATTCCTTGTCATGTACTCTTAATACTGATGTAAATACCAGAGACAATAACTTCAATTAAGTGATGGAGAAAGTTTGGTCTTTATGCTGTCATAGCTTGGCGAACATTCTCCGTTTTCCAGAATATGTGAAGAATGTTCTCTGCCTTTGTTTATGCTGTTTTATTTGATTCTTTTGAAACCTATCTTTGAATTAACACACTCAAAAACACATGTTAAATTAACAATACATTTAGAATCATAATTAACAATCTTTAATTAACCTTTGTTTATTTTCATCAAAACTTTAAAAATGAGAGTTTGTCTTAACAAATTGGACCCAAAAATACTCAAAAAAGACAGAACAAAAATCTGGATTATATATATCAAAAGTGATTAAATTACACTTTTGTTATCTCTTCCAATAGCATTGTGTCAGATAACGATTTATAGATATTGGCTTTAAATTCAATGACTAATTTAAAAAAATATTTATCGAACATGATATTATTGAATGAGTGTAACTTATAATGTAATTCTTTAGGCGAAATTTGATTCCTCTTCACATATATTATAATTATTATTATTAATATAAAAATAAATGTCAACAGATATATAAATTTTATTATGATTAATAATATTTAAGCTACCAATCTAAATATATAAATAAAATTATAACAAAAGATAGTCAAATTCTTAATTTTTTTCGGGTGGAATAAAATATTCTATAACTTAGACATATATAAAATTAACAATTAGTTTCATAAAAAATGGTAATTGTTTTTTAAATTTTGTTTTGTTTTTATTCAAATAAATTTGTGTTTAGTCTAGTAATTAATTTTCTTTCAGTTAATATCACTAAATCAAAAAAATATTTGCATGATTCAATATAATTTTTGGATAATTTAAATTATGTAGTTTATTATTTTCTTGATTTAATATTATAGACCTTTGAATATTTTCTTAACTGTATTTAAATGATATGATATGATATTTTGTGATTTAACAATTTATTTTAATTCAAATGCGGACAACGGATAAAACGAGCATGTATACTTAGGTATATCCCTACATTACATATGCTATTAATGTAAAAAAATTACACTATCGACTAATGTCACAAATCGCAGCTTATATTTACACTGTGCATATGAAAAACATATACCGAAAGATGTTAACCTCTTAAATGGATTTCAGTTATCTCGAAAGATTTGTCTTTTCAATTTTGTGCAAGGATCCTTTGGTTTACCCCAAAAAAATATTAAATAGTGATTGCTTAGTTCAATAAATCATATCTAATCTTGATCAATTAAATATGATTTAGATTGGATCAATTTATTTGATGTTTATTAATTAATAGTTATATATTTATATTATGTGAAAATATATATAACTTACATAATATATAATATATTAAAAAATAACAATACAAAGGAATAAAAATTAATTATACTTTTCTAAATAAAATGTTATGGCTCGTAAAATATTTACAAATAGATTTATATTTCTCTCTTTAATAGTAGTAGTCGAGCCGAAACTCATAATTTATTAGTCTTTTACCACTAAAACAAACTATTAGAGTTTAAAAAATTAATAAAATTTGGAGCATATGAAATTGTAAAAAGTATATTACATTATACTAATACAAATTCTTAAAATATAAAAAAGACAAAACTGCATCAAAACCCTTTAATTTGATTTAAAGTTTCAAACAAATCCTTTATATATTTTTAGATAAAAGAATGTCATTTATCTTGTTTAAACAATGCCAAACCCTTTACTTATTTCCCCATCCAAATAGTGAAAATACTACCTTATTTTGTCATTCTTTTGAAATGTAGTTTTTCATTATGTCCTTACTTTGGAATTCTGAAACAATTATGGCCTCATTAAAAATTGAATTCTAGTGGAAATGGCACCCGGATTTTCCAAATAAGGCCAAAATGACACCATAATTTCAAAGTAAATGCATATGACAAATTTTATTTTAAAATAAGGCTATTTTTTCATGGTTTGGGACAAAAAATCTCTAAAGGTCAAATGTTGTTGTCTTATAGAAAGATATAGACAAAAATATACTTATAATTCTCTAAATTTAATTCAATTTTCATTTAAATATTTTAAATTTACTTTATCAAGAGTTTGTCTTTTAAGTTACATTTTGTTTATTCCGTTAACTTTTTTATTTCAATTTCAAAAATAATTAGTTTAATTAAAAATTTTTGATCATTTGAAACTATATTAAATGCTGCAACAATATGTGTCTCATACTAATTCTTTAAAAAACATTCATCAAATCTTATAAATAGTATATATATTTTTATTTTCTCTACAACAATTTAAACATACGTATTACCTAAAAAACAAGGTAATAAAGGTTTAATCACATAATCACTATCTTTAACTTCCTTCACATGCAAAGTAGTTTGAACAATCAACTTTTTACGATATTTTTATTAGATCTTAATATTTAATTATAGTAATTTGAGAAAATTTTCAAACTTAAAGGACTCCATGCTTAATTTAATAATTCTTAAAGACTAATTGTGCAAACGAATGTAATTTAAAGGACCAAAATCGGAAAAAAATAAACTTAAAGATCTAAGTAAAAATTGAACTAAACTTAAAGAATTAAATGTGTATTTTTACTACTGGTATGGTCTTTCTAATAAATAAATAAAAAGAGATGAAAGATATATTTTAAAATTTAAATTAATTTAAAGAACCTCTAGTGCACTTTGTCTATGAAAAATAAATAAATAATTGTTTGTGAACTTAAAAGTTAGCCACAAAATATGTTAAAAGGCTCTTATTGCTTCAAACGATTACATTGAAGAAGGAAATGTGTCCCTTGGTTGTGGATTTCTTACTACTCCAAGAGCGTTAAGTCCAGTGATAAGAAATGCCTTATAACTAAGAATTAAATAAAACATAAGTGCGTTAATTGCATAGATAAATTCCAAATAAAAGATAGATTTTTATTGATTGATGATCTCAAATGATAATTATAATAGATATTCAATTTTGCTACCTACACCCCATTTTTGTAATCCACACCCCTCAATTTTTTTTATAAAAACAAAATACCTAAAATGCCATTGTCTATTTATAATATTTTTAATCCTTACGTGATCTCAATTCACAAACGCTTATTTAAACTCAATTCACGTACATTTACGTAAACTCAATTTTTGTGTACCTACGTGAACTCAATTTACATACGCCTCATTTACTTAACTGAGATCACGCATACGTGAACTGAATTCACGTATGTTTACGTGAATTGAGTTCTCGTATGTGTACGTAAATTGAGTTCATGTAAATATATGTGAACTGTATTCACGTATTGTCTGTGAATTCTTAAACTCTATTGAATACACAAACATGAATGGAGTTCACGTAAAATCCCCAGGCTTTGAAATATTTACAAATTACATGAACTGAGTTTAGAACCAATGGTAATTTCAAGCTAAAATATTAATAACATTCACACACAGGTCTGTAATATAACAGTGTTGTTTAATTAATTGGTTTTGCGGTAAAAGTTATCTGATCTAAAGATAAAACCATATGCAATTTAAAAAGTTATCTGATCTAAAGATAAAACCATATGCAGTTTAGTTCGGTTTAGATGACACATTTTAAAAAAAAGGATATAATCTGATCCAATTATACATGGTTTAATTTGGTAGTGTAGTTATTCTACACTACATATGCTCCGTCAATATTTCTCTCTCAAGGATATGAACTTCAGTGTTATATACGATCGATTGATGGTGTAAAATTACTTGTCTTTCTTTCAACGATTCCTCATTTTTTCATATACCAACTAATCACTTGAGAGATTTATAGTTCGATTGCTATTATTGTTAAGTAAAAACAAAGTTTAATACTGCTTTCGTCTTTAAATTTAAGTTTTGTTTGAAGAAACAAAATTGTCTCGAAATATGAATCCTATTTAAAATTGTTAGATATATTTATTAACGTGTTTCTTAAATATATCCTTAATTAATAACTCAAAAGGTATATTTGGTTAGAGGAGATTGGAGAGGAAATTAGAGTTTATTATTGAAAATTTAAGTTGTGTGATTCAATTATTTGGAGAGAAGGAGAGGCAAAGCAAGGGACAGAAGAGCAGAATCCCTCCTAAAATTAATTATAAATATTTAAAATGAATAATAATTTTATTAAATTATCTTAATAATTTTATTAAATTATCTTAATAATTATTAGTGTGTTTCTCATGATCATAACATAAATGCAATGTAAAATTCATTGCTTTTGAAATAATGTACATAGTATTGATTAAATGGTACAATTAAAAAATAATGATAATTAATAATACATTAAAAATTAAAAATGACATTTATTTTTAAATAAATTATTTTTGTTAAAATGAAACAAATTGTGAGACAAAATTCCACTATTATTCAAATACATTACATCGTATATAGAAACCCTACAAATCCACCAACAATATTTTCAATCCCAACATTACATAAGTATCCTCAAACAATCAATGGCACATAAAACATACAACGAGAAATAATATTTATATATCAAACTGGTAATTAAATCATTTATACTTTTTATTTATTTTAAAATTTTAGAAAATATTTCTCAAACACATATTTTAACATTTGATAAAAGCGAAGGTAAATGATTTAATAAAATTGGCATGCAAGACCAACTACTATTGAAATTATATATTTATTTATTTGTAAAGTTCCATCACTCCAAGAACAGTGAAAACAAGACAAACAACTTCAAGCTTAATTAGTAAGTTCAGAGCTTTTACTCAAATTTTCATATCCCTTCCACCAACGGTGATAAACATCATATTATCAAGAGTTGAAGTCAGCTTATAAGATATATTTGTTGATTCTGAATCTTTTGGGGATATGAACTCCACAAGAATGACTTTACCATTTGGAGGCAAATCTTTGTGACAATTGCTTAAAATTTCTAAGCATTTTTCGTCCGACCAATTATGGCACACAAACTACAACAATATATATAATCAAATATAGAATGGGTGATATTATTAATAAATAAATAATAAGATAAAATAAAGACAAATTCTACAGTATAATAAAAAATAGACCGTGTATCGGGACTATGAACTTTTTGATTAATAATTTTATTTAATTTATTCATGTATGTATTATAATAACATCTATTAAAATTGACTAAATTAAAAATTTTAATACATAGATGATCAAATATTAACGATTTAATTTTAATAATATTAAAATATGTTAATTTTTCAATATAACTTAGAGATACTCTAAAAAAATAAATGTTTATATGATGTACGGATACTAACCTTAAGCATTATGGCATCTCCTTGTGGAACACATTCAAACATATTTCCTCCAACATGTTCAATCCCTAAGTAAAGTTTGACAATTTTAAATAAATAATATAAATGGTTATTATATATAAACTTTGAGATGTGATCAAATGATTACCTGAAAAGGGTGGTGCATTTTCAATCACTTGAGGAAGATCAAAGTTGATTGCCTTTGTTATTGATGGATATTTAGACAAAATCATTTTGAGGCTTTGTCCATTTCCACCTCCTACATCTACTAGTGTTGATAGCCCCTCATATCCTTTGTATATTTCAAGGATTCCTTTCATATGAGCTGTACATGTTTCAGTCATTGATTTATTGAATATTTCGTTTATTTGTGGATCTTTTTCAAAATAATGATAGATAGATACCATGGACTTTTTTGAATAGATCAATCTCTGACTCCATAATTGCTTCCTTGAGATTCAACCTATATTAAAGAAAATGATTTTTGTATATAAATATATAACAAGTTATTTGCAAGCAATGATACATATTAATTAATGGAGAATATGTCCCTAAATATTTAAAATTTAGATTAAAATATATTTACATATACTTATGGTTGATAAATAAAATTTAATGATATATGTGTCCTAACTATTACGTACAATAGTCTTTTTAATTTTACAAATTGATTTAATATATTTTTGAATTTGTATTTGGATTAAAATAATTTTTCTATTAATTTATGCTTTTGAGATTGTGATGTGACACTTTATTAAATGATCATTAAAAGTCAAAATTAATCTCAATAAGTACACTTATAAGTACAATTTAGTTGATAGTTGAAAAGACGTTGATATACAAAAATCTGAGTTTGAACATAAGATTCTCCACTTCTCCATAATTAAAGTGTGAGTCTAATCACTAGATTAATTAAATAATGTTCAAATATATTAGTATTAATGATGATTAAATTCAAATATATGCTTGAAAATTCACAATTAATTAATGACATTCAAAATTGAGATTAATTGTATTATGTGAATGGTTAATGAGTTGTGACACATTATTATATTTATTATCCATCAACTAAATGTAATTTATTATTCATTTAAACGATGTTAAACCGTTTGAATTATATTGTCCTATTTTGTGTCAAAATATCAAAACTCATAACTATAAGGGTTAAATATGTTTTTAGTCCCGTAAAATTTCAAACTTTCAATTTTAGTCATATATAAGAAAACTACACTTTTTACTCGTTATAAAATTATGTATCGAACAATTTTAATCCTTGTTGAAACATGTTTATTTGTCCTTTGACTTTGAAATTTTTAAATGATGTTTTGTAAGCATGTTTAGAATGTTATAAAAATTTCTCTACAAAAATTTAATTTTTTTTAACTTGAGATAAATTAAATATGAATTTTTTAAATGTAAAAACTTCAAGATAAAGATAACGAAAATATAAATTTAAAAATCGAATTTGAAACTCATAAAAAATTTTTATATTGTTGTAAACATTCATGCAAAAATTCATTTAAAAATATATAACAATAAACACGAAAACTACATGATAATTTTATAAAAACTAAAAGTTGTAATTTTATTCTACATAAATTAAAATTGAAAAGTTAAAATTTTATAAAAATTAAAACATATTTAACCCAATCAATTATATATATATATATATATATATATATATATATATATATATATATATATATATATAACTATAATTAGTGGCAATAACTACTAGGGAAAAAAACTTACCACAGCCCTAAGAGAGCAGGGTGACACAAATATGATATGATTGAGCACATATAATCATCATTGTTGTCATAACTAACAAAGTATTTTCCCAAGTATATACATAACGTGTGTGTTTTCTTCCCTCAACAAGTGTTGTTTTTTACAGGCAAAATAGTATTTGACTTGGCACATGCATGTTTTACTTATTTTATTTTTTTAATAACTCTTTGTATTCAGCCGGGTAACTTTAGTTACTAAACAATTCAATTACACTTTGACCCGTTAATCAAATAATCCTTTTTTTTTTGTCACAATTCAATTATTTTTTTTTTGAGATGTTAAATATACCACTTTTAACTTCTATACAACTAGAAAGTCTTTGGTTTGAGTTTAAAGTAAGATTTAAAAATATAATCCTTTATTTTTTAATATTAAAATTTATGTTTTTTGTTTTTGTAAATATTGGTGATTTTAATTTTAGCCTGTGTATTTTTTTTTTCATGCAATTTTCTAAATCATTTTGATTTTAGTCGCTCATGAATTTTTTTTGTATACAAATAATGTGATTAATTTTTAATTACGTGGCAGTACATTTGATTGTTGACTCAGCCATTTAAATATTTTTTGAAGAATTCAAAGAGTACAGAATTGTATTCTATGATAAAGGGACAAACAAACACATGATTGCTTAATTTCGTAGGGTTTAGAAGATTTGGAGGAGAATGAAAGAGGTGAATTTTGTTAATCCCTTAAAATTACTATGGAGAATGCACAAATATCAAGACATAATTATCTCTTTTGACTTTTCTTTTCTACTATCAATAAATATGTTTTTATATATATTTTGCTCTTGCTAGGTACAATCTTATGACATGAATCTGGAAATAAAAACGTATCCCAATTGTAAATGATATGTTGTCTACAAGGTGTGATGGATATACTTGGATATCACGAAAAATGATAAAAATGAAGTGCAAAGTCAAAGATTTTGAAGTTGTCACTCATGTGGTTATGGTTGTTGTAATTGTAACATAAGAATGATATTGATGGATGTAACTTAACTCAAACTTAGAGTTGTCCAAATAAATTAGTTATTTTTCTACCTTTATCGTATATCATGTTGTTGATTACGTAAATCTTATATATGTATTTTAATTTATTGATTAACTATATTGTTTTTTTATTTTTATTCTTTATTTCTGGATCTAATGTTAAATATTACATACAAAACAAAACCTTCATTCGAAAGATCTTCAAATATTTAATCTATTTTAGTTATTTCGTCTAGATAAAATATGTTTATTTTTTTGAGTAAATTTAAGATTTCGCCTGCCATTTTACTATTGCATATTTGCAAGTATCTCACTTTTGCCTATTAACTTGCAAAAATCAAATCTTCTTTTAACACTTCTAGAGTTTGTATCCATAAGATAATGCCAAAATTATATGCAGCTTATCAAAAAATAAGAAGAAAAAAAAAACAATGTATAGCTTAGCCTATTGCAAGATATAAAAGGGATAAAGAGTCATCATAGTTTTGACACATAAATATGAAAAAATAAAATTTGTTAACTTGTTTATATTAAATTATAATTTTGACACAAAAATATGAAATATGAAAAAGTATAATTTGTCAACTTATTCATATTAACTCATCATAATTAAATGTTTTATTTATAGAAAACTAACTTATTGATATTAATTACTAAAAAAAAAAAAAACTTAATAAATTTTTTATATTTTAATAATTTTTCAAACGTAAAATACAAATTAATTATTATAATCTTTCGTCAAATTAACTTTTACTAAAACTTCGAACAAAAAGTATAAAGAAAAAATGAGTAATATTTGTATATAGGATCCAACAAAAATATGTTTTGTTCTTAATATATTTCTTGTTGGAATAAATGTGTGAATTTAAAAATTGTTGAAGTCCCACATTATTAAACTCTCATTTTGAATAGTTAATCACTATATAAATATTCTCAAATTTTTGTTGAAGTCCCACATTGGTTAGAAAACATATGTGGGTTTGCTTCCATCACTATATAACGAGTGTCAATTTATTGTGAAAGGCACACCAAAGTTCCCAACTTTTTCTTTTCTCCATACCGCAGTTCCTTCGATATTTTAAAGCGGTTGTTATACCGTAGTCCCTTCGATTTTTAAAGCGGTTATTGTACCGTAGTCCCTTCGATTTTTAAAGCGGTTGTTATACCGTAGTCCTATCGATATATTAGAGCGGTTGTTATGTCGTAGTTCCGACGAGTTTTGAGTGGTCCTAATACCACTATCCTTTTAGCATGCTTCAGTCCTTTAGAGTGTAGTAATTTTGAGTTATGAGTGGTTATAGTACCATATTGCGAGGCTTTAATTGCCTTATTAAGAGTGACTTTAACCGTTATATTGAGAGTGGCTTTAATAGCCATATTGAGGGTGTAATTCTAGAACGGTTTTCTACGGTGCAGTGGAACTCCGATACAGTGAATCTGAGCTGTTTTATCCTGGGGACGTCGTGGTTGATAGTCTGCCTTGCACAATTTGGGCAGTGCCGCGAAACGTCTTAAAGAGAGCGACCTAGTCCGCGACTCAACCCAGTAATATCTTCGATGACACAAATTGTGATTTTTAAACAGTTTTTTCAAACTCGAAAAACAACAATTTTAAGACGTTTGTTCTGCCATGTCAACCGAAGATATTACTGGATCTTTTCTTTGAGGCAAACAAGATAAGAAAGCTAGAGAATTAACCCATGGGAGGGTAATGATTACCTATATAAGAATAATTATATTCTTAATAGACTTGATGGTGATCTGTATGAATACTACAATTCCAACAATAGTGCTAGACAGGTATGAGATGCTATTAAGAAGGGGAAGTTGGAGCTAAAAAGTCTGTTGTAGTTTGAAATGCTATAAAGAAGAAATATGATACCGAGGAACTTCTAGCTAAAAAGTGTGTTGTAGCCGCTACCTCAAGTATCAGATTACCGATGACAAATATGTGGAGAAATTCATAAGATAGCTTAGGAGATCATCTTAAAGTATGACTTTAGATGAATTTCAAATTGATTGTTATTATCGACAAAATGCCTTTGTTTGGAAGGATTTCAAAAATTCTTAAAACAAATGAATTTTCTCTAAAGAGTATGATAACCTGTCTTTAGAAAAAAAATGTTGTTTATTATTTTTTTGAATTAGGCAGAGTTGACTTATATTCGAAGCATGTTTAAATTTAAATGTTGAAATTCAGAATGTCTCCTTCTGTTTACATGTTGTGTTATCTTAATATTTGACATGCTAGACTTTATTATGTGAACACATGTTATTTCAAACTTAAGTAACTTAGGTTTAATACCAATGTTATCTTTAAATAATTTTGAAAAAAAAAATGTGATTTTTGTAGTCAAGCTAAAATAACAAAGAGTTCACATAAATCTGTAGTTAGATAATCTAAGTCTTTAGATTTATTACACTATGATATATGTGAACTTGATGAGACATTAATAAGAAATAAAAATTGTTATTTTATCACTTTTATTGACTATACTTTTGTATATCTAATGAAAAATAAAAGTGAAATGCTTGACATGTTTAGAATCTTTGTAATTGAAATTGAAAATCAATTTAGTAGAAAGATTAAGAGATTTCATAGTATAGAGGAATAGAGTATGATTCTAGTTTATTTAATGAGTCTGATAAAACTCAAGGAATTATACATGAAACCACAACACCTTATTCACCTGAAATGAATGGTAAAGCTAAAAGAAAGAATAGGACTTTGACTGAACTTGTTGTTGCTATTATGCTTAACTCTGGTGCTGCATCTCATTGGTGGGGGGAAATTATTTTGACTGTTTTCTATGTTTTGAATAGACTTCCAAAATCTATAAGCAAAACATCTCCTTATGAGATAATAAAGAAAAGACAACCAAACTTGTCTTATCTTCGAACATGGGGTTGTCTGGCGTATGTCAGAATCCCCGATCTCAAGCGAATTAAACTCGCCAATAGAGCCTATGAATGTGTATTCATTGGGTATGCAGTAAACAGTAAAGCGTATAGGTTTTATGACCTAAATGCGAAAGTGATCATAGAGTCAAATGATGTTGACTTCTATGAAAATAAATTCCCTTTCAAATCGAGAAATAGTGGGGGCAGCAAACCCAGTCATACTCCTGTGACAGGAAGTGATGAAAGCAACATACAAGGTGAATTGGAAACTCGAAGGAGTAAGAGAGTCAGAGTTGCTAAATATTATGGACTAGAATATATGGCCTATAAT
Source organism: Cicer cuneatum (assembly GCA_037974295.1). Lineage (NCBI taxonomy): Eukaryota > Viridiplantae > Streptophyta > Magnoliopsida > Fabales > Fabaceae > Cicer > Cicer cuneatum. Next base: position 56,114,312 of record JBBPBO010001986.1, on the reverse strand, counting down.
TTAGAGGAGGATCCTGCAAATCTCAAAGAAGTCTTGTCATCTTTGGATGCAGATCTTTGGCAAGAGGCTATAAACGACGAAATGGATTCCGTAGAATCTAACAAGACCTGACATATAGTAGACTTGCCTCCTGGTTGCAAGCCGATAGGTTGTAAATGGATTTTAAAAAGGAAACTAAAACCCGATGGAACTATTGATAAATACAAGGCACGCCTTGTAGCCAAAGGTTTTAGGCAAAGAGAAAATACAGATTTCTTCGAAACTTTTTCTCCAGTCACGAGAATAACATCTATTAGGGTACTCCTTTCACTAGCAGCAATTCATAATTTGGTGATACACCAAATGGATGTTAAAACAACTTTTTTTAAATAGTGATATGGAAGAACAAATCTATATGGAACAACCTGAAGGTTTTGTAATTCATGGATAAGAAAACAAGGTCTGTAAGTTAGATAAATCTCTGTATGGTCTTAAACAAGCTCCTAAGCAATGGCATGAAAAGTTTGACAATTTGATTATATCGAATGAGTTTAAAGTGAATGAAAGTGACAAATGTATTTATTAAAAATTTGAAAATGGCATTTGCACTATCATATGCCTCTATGTAGACGACTTACTCATATTTGGTTCAAACATCCATGCTGTAAATACAGTGAAATCATTGTTGAGTAACAACTTTGATATGAAAGACCTCGGAGAAGCGGATGTAATCTTAGGAATCAAGATTACTAGGTCAGAAAAAGGGATTTCTTTAGATCAGTCTCATTATATTGAAAAGATCCTAAAGAAATATAAATACTTTGACTGTAAACCTGCATGCACACCATATGATCCAAGTATGAAACTCTTTAAGAACACGGGTGAAGGTGTTAGACAAATTGAATATGCGAGCATCATTGGCAGCCTCAGTTATGCCACTGATTGTACTAGACCCGACATTGCCTATGTCATGGGATTATTGTGCAGGTTTACCAGTAGACCTAGTATGGAGCATTGGCACGCTATCGAAAGAGTCATGAGATACCTTAAAAGGACCATGAATCTAGGATTACATTATCAAAGATTTCCTGCCGTTCTTGAAGGATACAATGATGCTGATTGGAACACCTTATCAGATGACTCCAAAGCAACCAGTGGCTATATTTTTAATATAGCCGGTGGTGTTGTATCTTGGAAATCGAAGAAACAGACGATATTGGCTCAGTCCACTATGGAGTCTGAAATGATAGCACTAGCTACTGCTAGTGAAGAAGCGAGCTGGTTGAGATGCTTGCTAGCTGAGATCCCTTTGTGGGAAAAACCTATGCCAGCTGTGTTGATCCACTGCAATAGTACCGCAGCTATTGCAAAAATTGAGAATCGTTATTACAACGGTAAGAGTCGACAAATACGTCGTAAGCACATCACAGTTAGAGAATTACTTACTAAAGGAGCTGTAATAGTGGATCATGTACGCACTGATGATAATTTAGCAGATCCTTTGACGAAAGGATTGGCTAGAGAGAAAGTCATAAATACATCCAAAAGGATGGGACTATTGCCTATAGATAAATGAGTCACTTATGATGGGAACCCGTCCTAAAAGACTGGAGATCCCAAGAATTAGGTTCAATGGGTAATAACAAGTCATAGTGATATGAGATGAACATGTTATTATATTTAACAGAAACATGATTCCTGAAGTGATGGAAGGATGAGATAATAGAAACTCTTAATGAGATCTATACTCTTTGTGGAGGGAGTACCTAGCTATAGGAGTACTCTTGATAGACTCACCTATGTGAATGTGGAAATGAGGCCGTTTCCTATGGAATTTTGAGGCAAAAATTCCTAGAGCGTTCACTATACTGGGATAGACGTGCAGGGCCATAAATGCACGAGCTTTTTAGAATACACCCAATGAAAAGGTTGTGTGTGGGTTTGATGTCCAAGATAGAGTTCAAGACTACGAGTCACTCTTGTTAAATCAGAATCTTACTCGCTATGTAAAGGTTCAAGTCATAGACACCTTTGCTTATGCACAATCTTATAGAAGCGTTTGACGCTATTTTAGAAACATTTTTTTTAATTCAAGTGGGGGATTGTTGGAACAAATGTGTGAATTTAAAAATTGTTGAAGTCCCACATTGTTAAACTCTCATTTTGAATAGTTAATCACTATATAAATATTCTCAAATTTTTGTTGAAGTAACACATTGGTTAGAAAACATATGTGGGTTTGCTTCCATCAATATATAAAGAGTGTCAATTTATTGTGAAAGGCACACCAAAGTTGGATGTAGTTCCTAACTTTTTCTTTTCACCCTCTTATATTCTGCTCTGCTAATTTACGAGCCACTTCTCCCCTTTCTTTCTGTCCCTTCGATATTTTAGAGCGGTATTGTACCGTAGTCCCTTCGATATTTTAAAGCGGTTGTTATACCGTAGTCCCTTTGATTTTTAAAGCGGTTATTGTACCGTAGTCCCTTCGATTTTTAAAGCGGTTGTTATATCGTAGTCCTTTCGATATTTTAGAGCGGTTGTTATGTCGTAGTTCTATCGAGTTTTGAGTGGTCCTAATACCACTATCCTTTTAGCATGCTTCAGTCCTTTAGAGTGTAGTAATTTTGAGTTATGAGTGGTTATAGTACCATATTGCGAGGCTTTAATTGCCTTATTAAGAGTGACTTTAACCGTCATATTGAGAGTGGCTTTAATAGCCATATTGAGGGTGTAATTCTAGAACGGTTTTCTACGGTGCAGTGGAACTCCGATACAGTGAATCTGGACTGTTTTATCTTGGGGACGTCGTGGTTGATAGTCTGCCTTGCACAATTTGGGCAGTGCCGCGAAACGTCTTAAAGAGAGCGACCTAGTCCACGACTCAACCCAGTAATATCTTCGATGACACAAATTGTGATTTTTAAACAGTTTTTTCAAACTCGAAAAACTACATTTCTCAAATTTACAATCTAAACTAATATCAATATTTTTACTATTGGAATTCAAGTTTGAGTGGTTAGTCCCACATCAGCTAGGAATGAATGAAATGTTGGATAAATAAGAGTGATGACTCATATACCCATTGCATTAAGGTTTTGGGTTGAGATGTGGCGTCAAAGTCTCTTAAGTATTTTCGATGTGTAACTCATTGTTACTATCCCCAAACTCCTCAATAAGTGGTATAAGAACCTTGGTTTGGCTTGGTGGGGGAGCGAGAGTGGGAAATCCTAGTGTGAATCAAATCTATTGGTATAGGTGACTCCCACTAGAGGGGGAGATTGTTGAAATTCAATCGTGAGTGGTTAGTCCCACATCGACTAAGAATAGAGAAAATGTTGGATATATAAGAGAGGTGACTTACACTCATTGCCTTAAGATTTTGGGTTGAGATGTAGTGTCAAGGTCTTTTAGAGATCTTGAACGTTTAGCCCATTGGTGTTGTTGCATTCCCCTAGACTCCCCAACAGGTAGTATGAGAGCCATGTCTTGGCTGGGTGGGGGAGCAAGAGTGAAATATCCTAGTGCGGATCAAGAGCCATGCTTTGGCTGGGTGGGGGAGCAATAGTGAGATACCCTAGTGTGGATCAAGTATATTGTTATGAGTGACTCACACTTGAGGGGGTAGGGGTTGTTGGAATTCAAGTGTGAGTGGTTAGCTCCAATATTGACTAGGAATAGAGGAAATGTTATATATAAGAGAGGTGACCCATACATTCATTTCCTTAAGGTTTTGGGTTGAGATGTGGTATCAAGATCTCTTAGGGATCTTGGACGTTTATCCCATTGTTGTTGTCGTGCTCTCCCAGACTTCCCAACAAGTGGTATCAGAACCATAGTTCGGCTTGGTGGGGGAGCGAGAGTGGGAGATCCTAGTGCGGATCAAGTCTAGTGTTGTGGATGACTCACACTTGAGGGGGAGATTGATGGAATTCAAGTGTGAATGGTTAGTTCCACATCGACTAGGAATGGAGGAAATGTTAGATATATAAGAATGGTGACTCATATACCCATTGCCTTAAAGTGTTGGGTTGAGATGTGGTGTCAAAGTTCCTTATGGATCCTGGACGTTTAGCCTATTGTTGTTGACGCGCTCCCTCAGACTCCCCAACAATTGGTATCAAAGTCATGGTTCGACTTAGTGGAAGAGCGAGAGTGGGAGATCCTAGTGTGGATCAAGTCTAGTGTTATGGGTGACTCACACTTGAGGGGGAGATTGATGGAATTCAAGTGTGAGTGGTTTGTCCTATATCGACTAGGAATGAAGGAAATGTTGGATATATAAGAGTGGAGACCCATATATCTTGGACCTTTAGAGCATTAGCATTGACGCGTTCCCCCGGACTCCTCAACACTTACTTTTGGAAAAAATTATTTTACTTATTTGAATCAATATTAATCGATATGAAATATATTTGTAAAACCTATTGCCAATTGTATAGAATATGACAACTGTATCCATACACCTTAATAAAAACAGAGGTGAATCATAATGAATAATAAATTAGAATCACCAACATAACTGAAAACTACATTCATAAATATAGTTTACATCTTGTTCAATGGATTCATAAAATATTACTTTTTGAAAATAAACTATGATTGTGTGATTACATCAAAAAATAAAAAAAATAAATTTTAATTCCAACAAGTCTGAAACAGATCTTCTACTGCTAAATTCATATCTCATGTTCCTCCAACTGCTAAATAAAAATAACTGGGGTGAATAAAAATATCTCAGTGAGCTTTGAAAATAAAGGGAGATGCATTTTCAAAGAATTTATTTCATAAATATGTGTAAAACATAAAAACAATTATGCATCTCAAGTTAAAATTTTCAACTTTAATTTTCATAAAAGCTTTACTTATAATAATCTTTCTTTCTTAATTCTGAAAAACATATGCATGACCGCAAATCTTTTCCTTTGGAATAAGGAAAAGTCGCACAATATCTTGATGTGGATCATCAAGATAATTGAGTCCTGATTGGTAGACATGGTCAACAAGTCTGAAACTGATCTTCTACTGCTAAATCCATATCTCATGTTCCTCCAACTGCTAAATAAAAATAAATGAGGTGAAATAAAAATATCTTAGTCAACTCTGAAAATAAAGGGAGGTGCATGTTCAAAGAATTTCTTTCATAAATATGTATAAAACATGAAAACAATTATGCATCTCAAGTTAAAATTTTCAGCTTTAATTTTCATAAAAGTTTTACTTATAATAATCTTTCTTTCTTAATTCTGAAAAAACATATGCATGACCACAAATATTTTCCTTTGGAATAAAGAAAATTCGCACAATATCTTGATGTGGATCATCAAGATAATTGAGTCCTGATTAGTAGAGGTGGTCTGATCAAACCCCAATCAACGTCTTGATTATTCTCTTTTACCTGTCATTCCATGCCTAGAACAACCTGAATGTTCCACCGTGAATAAGGCCATGCATAATCTGTGATGTAGGAAGGTTCGCGGCCAGAATCGACGAAGAAACGGCTTTGCAGACAAACGCAGTGGGAAATGCGGAAAACAATCGTCTGGAGTTAGATTGCCTATTAATTTCGAGAGTTTTCTCTTCTCTGGTGGATTCCAGAATTTGCTTGTTCTTTTGGATTTAGCGCTTGCTAATCCTTTGCGATTCCGACTGCATCAGTTGGTATCATAGCAGGCTTTCTCCTGTTTCTTTTCATAGCTTGAACAACCATGGGAGATCAACCAGTCACAAGAGCAGATATCGATGGTATCACCGCAACTTTTACCGCGGCCCTTACTGCTTTGACTACGCAGATGGCGACTTTGACGGATCAAGTGAACGCCATCAATGATAGGAGGGATAGAGGTAGGAGAGACGAACCGCCTAGGCATCCACATGGAGGCTTGCAGGCTCGTGTTGAATCGGACTCTAGTTCCGAAGAAGAGATCCTAGAAGAGAATCAGGGTTGCGATAATCAACAGAATCGCAACGACTACAGAGTCAAGGCTGATATCCCGTTATTCTATGGAACTATGGGGGTTGAAGAGTTTATGGATTGGCAGATTGACGTTGATCGGTTCTTCAACGTGATGGGTGTGCCAGAAAACAAGCAAGTGAAGATGGTGGCAATTCGATTGAAGAGCACCGCTGCTATGTGGTGGGATAAGCTTGTTCAGAGGCAGCGCCAGAGGAAAGCGCCAATCAGAACGTGGAGGCGAATGAAACAGTTGATGCTGGAGCGTTTCTTGCCTGAAGATTATGAGCAGATTCTATACAAGATGTATATCAATTGCGTTCAGGGTAGAATGAGCGTGACCGAGTATACAACAGAGTTCTTGCGTTTCTCAGAATGCAACGAACTAGGGGAAACTGAGGGTCAGAAGGTGACTCGCTATATTAATGGCTTGAAGGGGTCGATACAGGAGAAGATGGGTCTTCACACTGTCTGGACCGTGATGGAGGCCTCTACGCTAGCCTTGAAAGCCGAACTGATGGAGAAATCCCCCAGAAATTTCTCATCTTTTTGTAGATTCACTCTATCGTGTAATTCGGAAGTTGCTGGTGATAAGGATAAGAGCGTTGTTGCTAAGGATTCTAATCCTCGACAAAGGAAACTGGTGGAACCAGTAGTGCTACGCCCAACAAGAGAGCGAACCAGAAGTCAGCCAACCCATACGCGAAACCGACGGGAGATAAGTGTTTTCGTTGCGGTGGGAAGGGTCACAAGTCGAATGTTTGTCCTTCCATGAGAATGACTGCGGTCTTGAATGAGGAGTCTGAGGAAGAGGAAGAAAGCAACGAGTATGACGGTGTTGAGTTCGCTGAAGAAGCGATGAATTTTGTGCTGCAGAGAGTCTTGTTGTCTTCAAAGGAGGAGGGGCAAAGAAAGAATCTTTTTAGAACACACTGTTCTATTAAGAATAAGTTGTGTAATCTGATCGTGGATAACAGGAGTACAGAGAACTTGGTCTCCCAGAAGCTGGTGGAATACCTGGAGTTGCCGACAGAACCGCATGCGAAGCCTTATGCTTTGGGCTGGGTGAGTAAGAGTTCGCAGGTCAAAGTGACGCAGACTTGCAAGGTGCATATTTCCATCTAGAGGCATTACAAGGCAGAAGTAGTGTGTACTGTTCTGAATATGGATGTGTGTCATGTCCTACTGGTGCGAACTTGGCAGTATGACAATGAGATCACGTAAAGAGGTAGAGATAATGTGATAATGTTCACATGGGGAACACACAAGATAGCTATTGCCCCGATTTCTGGTTTTAATAGACGAACAGGGAAGGAGAAGTCCAGTTTTCTTGTTATGACGCAGAATGAGCATGACCTGACTGAGGCCTTCAAGGAAACTGAGTGGTTTTGCCCAGTGGTGGTCAAGGGTTTGTTGAGTGCTATGAAAGAGGAGCCTGAACCACCGAAAGAGGTGCAGGAAATCTTGACAGATTTTGAGGAGTTGATCTCGGATGAGCTACCCAGTGACTTGCCTCATATGCGAGATATTCAGCATCAGATTAATTTAATTATGGGTTCCAGCCTGCCGAACCTGCCTCATTACCGCATGAGTCCTAAGGAGAACGAGATATTGCGGGAGCAGATTGAGGATTTACTGAAGAAAAGGTTCATTAGAAAGAGTATGAGCCCTTGCGCAGTTCTAGTGATTTTGGTGCCTAAGAAGGGCAATTAGTGGCGGATGTGCGTTGACAGCAGAGCCATCAATAAGATAACGAACAAGTACAGATTTCCCATTCCTCGTCTAGAGGACATGCTTGATGAGCTACCGGGGTCTAAGTTGTTTTCGAAGATAAATCTACGGGGTGGTTATCATTAGATCCGAATTAGACCCGGAGATGAATGGAAGACAACTTTCAAGAGCAAGGATGGCCTTTACGAGTGGTTGGTCATGCCTTTCGGATTATCCAACGCCCCCAGTAATTTCATGAGGCTAATGAATCAGTTTCTTCGTCCTTTTACTGGCTCTTTTGTGGTGGTTTACTTTGATGATATTTTGATTTACAACAAAACCAAGGAGGATCATCTAGGGCATTTGAAGCAAATGATATAGGTCTTGCAAGAGAACTAGTTGTACATCAACCTGAAGAAGTGCACCTTATGTACCAACAAGCTGTTGTTTCTGGGTTTTGTTGTCGGTGAAGATGGGATTCAGGTGGACGAAGAGAAGGTGAGTGCTATCAAGAGATGGCCTGCACCTAAGTCTGTCACGGAAGTACGCAGTTTCCATGGCCTGGCTACCTTCTATAGGAGGTTTGTACGCGACTTCAACACCATTATTGCGCCTATCACCGAGTGCCTGAAGAAAGGAAAGTTCTAGTAGGGACCTGAATAAGAGCAGAGCTTTGCGATGATCAAGGAGAAGCTTTGCACGACACCAATTCTCGCTTTACTTGACTTCGACAAGATATTTCAGGTGGAGTGTGATGCCAGTGGAGTAGGGGTAGGTGTTGTACTTTCACAAGAGAAGCGACCAGTGGCCTTCTTTAGTGAAAAATTGAGCGACGCTAGGCAGAAGTGGAGCACTTATGACCAGGAGTTTTATGTAGTCTTTCGAGCTTTGAGGCAATGAGAGATTATTTGATTCAGAGGGAATTTATCTTATTCACTGACCACCTTGCCCTGAAGTTCCTCCATAGTCAGAAGGTGATAAACAAGATGCATGCTCGCTGGGTAAGTTTTCTGCAGAAATTCGCATTTATCATTCAGCACAAATTAGACGCTCAGAACAAGATAGCAGGTGCTTTGAGTAGGAGGGCTTCCTTGTTGATTACCTTAGCTCAGGAGATTGTGGGTTTTGAGTTGGTGAATGAGTTATATGAGTCTGATACTGAGTTCAACGAGTTGTGGCTCAAGTGTACAAATCAGCATCCCAACACAAATTTTCATATTCGAGAGGGCTACCTGTTTAAGGGGAATCAACTCTGCATTCCTAATTCTTCTTTGAGGGAGAAGCTGATTCGAGATCTGCATGGTGGCGGTCTTGGAGGTTATTTGGGGAGAGATAAAACCATCGCCAGTCTGCAGGAGCGGTATTATTGGCCTCATCTACGCCATGACGTGGGTACTATCATCAAGCGCTGCTACACTTGTCAGGTTTCTAAAGGTCAGTCTCAGAACACTGGTCTTTACATGCCATTACCTGTTCCTGATGATATCTGGTTAGATCTTTGGTGGACTTTGTATTGGGACTACCTCGTACACAACAAGGAGTAGATTCTGTATTTGTGGTGGTCGACAAATTTTCGAAGATGCCACACTTTATGCCTTTAAGAAGACTGTTATTGCATCCAACATAGCCAAGTTGTTTTTCAAGGAGGTTATGCGTTTGCATGGAGTCCCCCGATCCATCACTTCAGACCGAGACACCAAGTTCCTCAATCATTTCTGGATTACTCTATGGCAGATGTTTGGTACTACACTGAATAGAGTTCTACAGCTCATCCTCAGACTGATGGGCAGACAGAAGTCACCAACCAAACGCTGGGGAATATGATTCAGAGTGTTTGCGGGGATAAGCCAAAGCTGTGTGATCTGGCTTTACCCAAGGTTGAATTTGCTTACAACAGCTCAGTGCACTCAGCTACAGGAAAATCGCCTTTCTCTCTGGTTTATACTTCTCAACCGCGGCATGTGGTTGATCTAGTGGTGCTACCCAAGGCTCATGGGGTGAGTACCGCAACTAAAAGTATGCCAAGGATGTGCAAGCCGTTAAGGAAGCTGTTAGGGTGAAGTTAGAGGCTACTGGGCAGAAGAACAAAGTCGTTGCTGACAAGCGCAAGAGAGCCAAGGTCTTTGCTGTGGGAGATGATGTGATGGTGTTCTTGCGTAAGGAGACGTTCCCAGTTGGCACTTACAAGAAGCTTCAGCCTCGCAAGTACGGGCCTTTCAAGTTGCTGAAGAAGATCAATGACAACACTTATGTGATCGACTTGCTTGAATCCATGAATATTTCCAATACCTTTAATGTGGCTGATATTTATGAGTTCCATGAGGATGCTGACCTTTATCCTGGTATGAACTAGGGGTCAAGTTCTTTAGAGGAGGAGGAGACTGATGTAGGAAGGTTCGCGGCCAAAATCGAGGAAGAAACGACTTTGCGGACAAATGCAGCGGAAAATGCGGAAAACGATCGTCCGGAGTCAGATTGCCTATTATTATACCTTTCCGGAAAGGGAATCGCGCCACAAACACAACATACGGCTTTGCCGTGATGTATGGGCTCCAGAACTGTTTTGGGCTCGTCTTGGGCCTAAAAACCACATTTTTAGTTTTTCCTGTAATTTCAGACTTTTACTGTTTTGCCTAATTTTCGCACTAGGGTTTCGTTTAGTTATTTAAAGACTTTCTCTGCTGCAACGAAAGGTATCTTTCAATTGAATAATTAATTTCGAGAGTTTTCTCTTCTCTGGTGGATTCCAAAACTTGCTTGTTCTTTCGGATTTAGCGCTTGCTAATCCTTTGCGATTCCGACTGCGTCAATCTGATTAATGAGAATGTACTGAACTTGAAATGTTTTGTATGCAATGTCTTTATTATGTCATGTATGCAATGCATCATTCATCCACAAAAATTATAAATAACTTATCAATATACTAAATCCATGATAATATATTCCTAAGTCCCTAATTTGAAGCTGAAACCAGAGGAAACTTAGCCAGAGGCATAACTCTGAACTAGAGGCAGTGCATTGTGGAGTAAACAGACCAGAGGCAAAAAAATAGAACAACATCAGTGGCAGAAAAATAGAAACAGCACCAGAGGCAGAAAAACAGAAACAACATCGGAGGTAGAAAAATAGAAAGGATTACCATAAGTAAAAATACTTAGATGTTTGAAACAAGAACCAGAGGCAAAAAGCCCAAATTACAAAACAACACAATTTCTCATGCGAAAAGAAGTCAATGTAACATAACTCACAATTTTTTTTGAAAAGGTTCTTCTTGAATGTGAGTTAACTAGAGTGGCCTGTCTACTTCTTAATTTTCTTTCTCTTCAGGTTCAGTTTCCTTTGTTGTTTCTTTTTCCTCACCCGAACATGATTTGATGGTTTATTGTGGACTGCAGAGAGAATCTTCACATGCAAGAATTGAAGAATTTGGAGAGATGATGAACAGTGTACTCGTGAGTTCTTCAAATTGGCTACGGGAAGTAGAGAAAATAATTGAGAGAATGGTTTGTGTTTGGGAATGAGATAAAAGTTAGGAAAATGGAAGAAATTCTCCATTTTGACCCTTTGAAATTACTTATTTTACTTCTTTTATCCATTCCTATTCTAATTAAAATTTATTATTCCTAAATTAATCATGTTTATATTTAAAATCCTTATTTTTCCTATGTTTTTAATTAAATGGGTTATTATAATATTATTGAAATACAATCAAAATTAATAAATAGACGACACAAGAGTATATTTATCAAGTAGTTAAAACTTTTCATCTTGTGAAATTTAGATCCACCATTCTTCAATTAGAAACCCAAAAACTCTTCAATAAAAAAATGTGACTCTATTACTAGAAGCTACCCCATGTCAACTCCATTAACACGCCCCGCTTCAAAATTTAAAAATTCGTCTTCAACCACATACCCAACAACTTTTTTTACTCCTTGAAAACTAGAAAATTCATAAAATAACTATACAATAAACTCAATCCTAAATCAAATACTTGTTATTGGAGAAAGAAAGAAACGACAAATCAAATACTTGTTATTAGAGAAAGAAAGTATCAAATGGCTTCATGGACGCAGACACACATAATTCAAATACTTTTTGTTAGTGAAAGACAATATGAAACAACCATACGCGCGCACACACGCACATAAATCAACTACTTGTTATTAGAACACACACACACATCAAACAAATGGCAATGGAGGGAGAGTTGCAGACATTGGTGATCGGGTATATGGCTTTTGTGAGGTCGCAAAAGTGGGTCGTCATAAGTGATGGTGACACGAGGGATAGATTCAACCAACACACACTCACATAAAGAGAGAGAGAGAGAGAGAGAGAGAATATCAATATAATGACACTGATGGACATCCAAATGAAGAAGCTCAAAGATTTTATGGTCTTTTGAAAGAGACAAATAAACTATTGTTCGAAGGATCTTCAAACTCAAATTTATCGAGGTGTATTAGACTTTTGGGTCTAATGTCCCAGTTTCATGTTCCTAATTTAGCTTTAGATTTGATGACTAAAATGGTGCTAGATGAAAACCTATTAGATATGGTTTGCCGCAAAGTTATTACGATGCTAAACGATTAATGTCGAAGGTAATATTAGGTGTCAAGAGGATTGATTGTTGTGTTAAAGTTTGCATTTGTATTACGACAACAAATTTGGTATAAATGATGTCAATTTAGTTGAATGTAAGTGTTGTCAACAACCAACATATCGCCAAAAGAATAACTCTAGGCAAGTATGGGGAAAACCAATTCCAAGGAAGGCAATATTTTATTTACCTATTGTATCAAGATTGCATAGAATGTTTGCATCAATGCAAACTGTAGGAAATGTGACGTGGCATTATGAGAATAGAAGAAATTCAAGTGAGTTGCGACATTCTTCTGATGGTCAAGCATGGAAACACTTTGATCAAATGCATCCTAATTTTGTGTCAGACCGACACTATGTAAGACTTGGATTATCCTTAGATGGATTTAGACTAGATATCAAAGCATCATCTACTCCTTATTCTTGTTGGCTTGTTATTGTTGCTCCATACAATCTTTCTCTTAATATGTGTATGTCTAAACCTTACATGGTCTTGGGTGCCATGATACCAAGTCCTTCTAATCCTACAATTGGTATTGATATTTATTTAAATCTTTGATTGACGATTGGAAGAGGTTTTGGAGTGGTGCCATTACATATGATATTGCTCAAAAATAAAATTTTATGATGAAAGTTGCTTTGATGTGGACCAATAATGATTTTCCTGCTTATGGGATGGAGGACACACGGTAAATTGGCTTGCCTTGTTTACATGGAAGACACAAAAGAATTTATATTAAAATTTGGTGGGAAGGCATCGTGGTTTTACTCGCATTGTAGGTTATTACCTACTGATCATGCATTTAGAATGAATAAAGTTGTATTTATCAAGAACTACGTATAAACTCTAGGAACAACGCTTAAATTAACATCGGAGCAAGTTTGGAATAAAGTAAAAGATATGTCAAAGGTACAGGTTATTGATGGTGGAGCTTCTAAACCACAAGGTTAAGACAATAGCACAATTGGAAAAAAAATGTATTTTTTGGGATTTGCCATATTGGAAAGATAATATTTTGATATCACAATCTCGATGTTATTCATATCGAGAACAATTTCTTTGACAACACATTTAACACTGTGATGAAGGTGAAAAAGCAAAACAAAAGATAACAACAAATCTAGGAAAGACTCTAAAGCCTGTGCAAATTTTACTTTATATGCTGAAGAAGCCAAATTCTTTTGTGGTTGGATAAAAGAAATGAAGACGCTTGACTATTATTTTTCTAATTTATCAAGATGTGTAAATGTAGAAAATTGAAGGATGTATGGGATAAAAATTCATGATTGTCGTATTTTTTTAGAGTGTTTACTTCATGTTGCCTTTAGTGTTTCTCCGACACATGTTGAACCCACTTATTGAAGTGAGTAAATATTTCAAAAATTTGTGTCCTGCAAAGCTCAAAGATGAAGATCTCATCAAGATGAGAAATGACATTTTGATGATTCTAAGTAAGTTGGAGAAAGTATTCCTTATAGGGTTTTTTGATTCCATGAAGCATCTCTCTGTGCATCTTACAAGTGAAGTTAGACTTAGTGGGTCATCTTAGTATAGATGGATGTATCCATTTGAAAGGTAATAATATATATATAGGGAGCATACCAAATGAGAGGAGTTTTACAATGAGAGGGTGAAAGGATTAAATCTTGACCACACAACCATACATGGATGGTCATGATTAGAAGAAAAAGTCGTGTGACTTTTTTAAGTGATCATGTGCCACTTAAATAACTCTTAATCATGACCAACTATGTATGGTCAAGATTTAACCTTCTTACCCTATTATTATAAAACATCTCTCATTTGATATGTTCCATATAGGTTCATGGATTATTCAAAATGATGGCACACCTACTATGTAAATGGATTTAATCCATGAACCTATAATATAAATGAGTTGTAATATATTCAAAGGATGGCACACCTACTATGTAAATGGATACAAAATTCATACTGAATCTTATACTGAAGGAAAAGAAACAATAAATAGTGGAGTGCGTATAAAGAGTGTGTCTGATAGTGGTGTAATTGAAGACTTCTACAACATAATTGAACACATTTATAAAATTTACTACACATTCCTAGATTATGGGACAATAGTGGTGTTGTTATATTCTAAGATGTTTGATCAATCGAGCAAAGAAACTAAGATCAATTTGATGACCAACATTGTAGACATTCATTTGAGCAAAATATATAAATTTTTTTATCTATTTACAATGGTCCATAATGTAAGACAAGTGTATTATGTTTCTTATACATTGACAATTATAAATATACAAGGTTGGTATGACACAATCAAAACAAGACCAACGAGTGGAATCGAAGAAGATGAAGCTGATCAGGACAAAGAAAATGCATATCAGATGGATGAAATCTCAACATGTGGATCATGTGATTGGAGATGATACAATTAGTCAATTTTGTCATGAGTCAAACACCAGGGAAGAAGTTGATGAACAAAAACTAGAAGAATTAGAGGATGATGACGAGGTTGACTTAATTCACTCATCAAATGACGACGACAATGATGATGTCAACAATTAATAATTATATTGTAAATATATCTAATTTATTTATGTATATTTCTTTATTTTTCTGAACATACACATATATATGTATAGATATAGATATATATAGGCATGACATTAGTATCGGAAGCAGGAGGATCGGGAACAAGAAGATCAGGATCAACTAGCATACAAGGAATATTCAAAACATCATGTGGTAAGAAAAAATTTGTTAAACCACGTGTTGTTAATGACCCATCCTTCATGCCTATGTCGATGACTGGTACTAGCAGTGAAGTTGTTCCCCTGCATCCCGAGGTCCCTATAAAACTAGAAATAATGGAACACAGATGTGTTGATTGTTATGATGGCACTGTCATTATTCCAAAAGGAAATGGGTAAGAGAACATAAGGTTGCAATTTTGGTTGCTTTTGACCACCGATTCTCCAAACGTCTTTCATCTATGTTGGTTTACGTGTGTAACAAGCGCAAGGAGAAACAGCCAAATTAGATTAGTGAAAATGTTTGGCGTGCTCTATGGAAGAAATGGAACACAAATGCTTACAAGCAGAAAATAGAAAAAGCAAAAATTAGTAGAGCCTCTAATAGCGGTATTAGTGTTCATAAGGGAGGTTCCATATTTGTTGGAGAGATCAAATACTATATGGTAATTATTATTAATATATATCTATTAATTTGTTTTCAAATAATTATTAAATTTCACTAATTAAATTTGACAATTAATATTTTAGGAAAAACAACGTGAACGAGAGGCCACTTAGGCTAAGATACATCACTATCTTCATTTTAATCTTGAAACAAATGAGTATAATGGTGAATTCTCGTAGATGATTTAGGTAATACATAATTAATTAGTATTTAAATTGATATATATTTCATTAACTATGCACTAATTACAATTAATTAGTTCTCTAAATTATTATACATTTTATTAATTAGTTTTAATTTTATTAATTTTTATACGGGGAAACTTCAACGAGTCATGAAAGAATGGGATAGTTAGCAAACTACTCTTCCTTCTACATAACGAGATGGTCCATTGGAGCGAAAACAATATGAGACTGCAAGCTTTTTTAACATAAGTGGTGGCAAGTACAAAGGATGTGTCTTGGGTGCCGACAATTTATTGTCTACATTTGTAAAGGGTCCTTCAGGATATTTTCACACTGAATCTTCTTATCTTAGTACAGATCGATCTCATCGTCCGTCAATATTTGTTGCTAATGTTGAGCAATTAAAGAAGGAATGGATGATTGGGCAAAAAAAAAACACAATGGCTGATACAAGCAATAGTTGAAAAATTAAATGCAGACTGTCAACAAAAGTTTGAATAGCCAAAACAATAGTTTTAACGGCATTGGTTTTCATCTCAACAATTTCCTCCTAGTTTTCACTTGCAATTCTCACTTGAACTACAACAACATTCATGGTCTCAGAACTTGCATCAACACCCATTGATGTTCAAGCAACAACAACAATACTACCAATACTTCCAATAACAGCAGCAACAACAACAGCCTCCAAACTCCGCCTTCCAACAACAACAACAACCAGTGTTCTAGCAACAACAATCTTTTAATAATTATCAGTATGTGTCGCCTCTTTCACAACAGCTTCCTCAACCTCTAGTGGATCCAACTCCATACTGACCAATTATGCAAACAGTTGGCCTGATTAGACCATATTCAAATCAACCTCAATCAGCTATAGCTCCGTCGACTAATAGTGGTGTACTTGAAGATGAAATATAACTTCAAATCATGTTGTCATTAATACCGCTAATTAATACTTTTGAAGGACTTTCACCGTCAGGTAATATTCCACCAATTCGTTATGGGGAAGTGGAGCTAATGATCAATGAAATCATTATGATGATGAATGATGTATTCAAATAATTTTTTCTATTTTTATTTTTAGTTTGTATGAATAATTTAATTATTATTATTTAATTATGGTGCATTTTATTTTTGGTTTGTATGATATAAGTTATTATTTTTTTAGAACATTTTATCTTTTATATATATATATATATATATATTGAATTATATTTTCATTTTTTAAACTGTGTTTTGTTTTCAAATCAAATTTCTCCTTTATGGAGGCCTACATTGTCATAAATTTGTGTTTGTCTTTTCTGTCACAAATTTGTGACGACTTTAACCTTCACAAATTGTAACAAAAAAACCATCCATTGTGGGTGTTCTGGCTGCCAAAAATATGGTTTTAGTGGTAGTTTTCCCCTTTTGTGGTGGGTTTTTGCTGCCACATATAAGGGTATTTCTAGTAGTGATGTTTCTACTTCCCCTCCATCTCATTTGTTGAATCAAACAGACACTAAATAATCATGTAACACTTAAATAATTTTCAAATCTCATTTGTTGAATCAAACATACACTAAATAATCACGTAACACTTAAATAATTTTCAAATCTCATTTGTTGAATCAAACATACACTAAATAATCATGTAACACTTAAATAATTTTCAATCATTATCATCTACATATAGTTGTACCATACAAATTTAGTCTTTTCACTCTATAATATCAAAGAACATAACTTGAACAACAACTTTTCAATCCAAAACATGCCTATTAAGATTGAGAATAGATCGGGTTAGAGGTGGAAAAATATCATATTGACTTATAGAGGCCCATGATTTAGTCCTACGATGATATCAATTTGTTTTTTTATCCTTTCAAAAATAACAAAGTCAAGACTATTTAAAGTCTGTTTAGATAAAAAAACAAAAAAAAAAAAAACTAGATTACAAGTCATTGAAAAATAATTGTAGATTTATTAGAGTGATTTATTTAAAGTAATTTAATAAATTATTATATAAAGTTTCATGCTTTATTTCAAATCATAAATTTATTAATATTTTTCTATTTGATTAAGATGTCATAGAAAATTAAATTTTTTAAATATAATTTTTGAATTTATAATATAAAAATTGTTGTATTCTATAGTCGAACTTGGGTAAGTGGTCGTCTGCATCATATTATATTTGTGCCTTATTACTATCTAGGGAAGTAAGGATTGAAATATAAAAATCATGTGTTTTCTTTTTTTTACTCAATTGAAAATCATGTTCTTGTACTACACGCCATATACTTAAAAAACTCAATTCAAATAAATAAAATCCATCAGTCTATAAAAAATTTCAGTTAAAACAAAAATAATCTATATAATATAAAGTGAGATAAGCAATTTGGAATCTAAAAAATTGAAAAAGTTTGTACAAATTTTCATATTGTTTCTCATTTCTTTACCTACCGGTATTCTCTATGCAAAACACCGTATTTTCACCTCTATGTGGTATATTCGTAAAAAATTATCAAAGTGAATTATCTTTTTAATTTTTAATATAATATTAATTAGAGTAAAGGGACATTTTGATCTCTCACATAAAATACACCGGACAAATTAGTCATTGCCAAAATAAGGCTCTTTTTACTCTGTGATAAATAAAATGTGACAATTAAGTTTCAAAATCACAATCTATCATTGGACCATATAAAAATTGATGATGTATATCGTTAAATCATTAACGACATGTATGATCTTTCTACGTGTCATTTAACAAAAATCTACGAGGACAATTTTCAGCGGTTTCTTGCTACAATAAGGAAGGGTTGACGTTGGACACAATTATTGGAACCAAGTTGGTTCTATAATTAGAATTTTGATGCTAACAAAAGTATTTTATGTAAATAGTATTTTGACTTAGAAGAACAAATCAGAAGCTGTGCAAAATCAGAGGATGACACCACCAGAAGATACATCCAGAGGAAGAAACCAGAAGATAGAAATGTCACCAGAAGGTTCGGCCAGAGAATGCATCCAGAGGGTACCAGAGGATGCATCCTGAAGGCACCAGAGGATACACCTCCAAAGGATATCAGAGGATGTTATCAAAGGCAAAATTTCAAAGGACAAATAACCTCATCAGAGGATCTCTTTCTTGGCCTAGATCAGAAGGAAGCAGAGTCCAAAAGGAGACCTGGTCCAGACCAGAACGAAGCCTGTCAGAGGGAGACTTGGTCCAGACCAGAAGGAATCATAAGTCAGACTTGGTCCAGACTCAATCCTGACCAGAAGATAGCTTGGTCGTGAATATAAAAATCAGTCCAGACTTGGTCTAGAGCAGAAGATAACTGGTCCAGAACAAATGACTTGGTCCAGACCAGAAGATAGCATGGTCCAGAACATAAAACTCAGTCCAGATCAGAAGAAATGATTGTCCAGATTTAATCTAGACCTGATCTAGATCAGAAGATAAATGTCCATATTAAAATATCATAAATCCATATTTAATTCAAATTCAATCCAGAGGTAGTCCAAACTTGGTCCATATCAGAGAGAAAATGTTCATATCAATGGTCCATATTTAAGTAACATGGCCCAGTGTTGGCCGAGATCAGAAGATCACATCATATGGTCCAGTGTTGGCCGAGATCAGAAGATCAAATCATATGGTCCAGTGTTGGCCGAGATCAGAGGATCACAGAATTGGGGCATATCAGATTTTTTGGTCCAGATGTGGTCAAGATCAGAAGATCAAGCGGTCCAGATTTTAATCATGATGAAAATCAGTGATCACTTGATTAAAATTCGAAAAAGACTTGATAGAAATTTGTTCAAAGTATTAAGGGGATTTGATTCAAAAATTACTGAAGACTTGAAGAAATTCGAATGCAATATGAAGCTTAAAAAGATATGGCTTGAAATTAAAAGAAACAAGATTGGTCAACAGAATTTTCAAACGCAATCTGAAGCTAAAAAGATACGATTTTTATTTAAGTGAAACCCGATTGGCCAAGTTATATTTGCAAGAGAATCTGGACAGATACAACTCGAATTTGATCATGGAAGAAACCCTAAATGTCATCTATAAAAGGAGTCTCAAGGCAAAAGACTTAGCTTCGAAAATCAGTAGAAGATTCATAAACTTCCAGAAGCAAACACTCGAGTTTTCAGTGAGGTTAATTGTGAGTATCAGCTTTCCAGAAGCAAACACTCTTGTTTTCATTCCCCTTGTGTTAAATCTATATTGTTGAAGTAGAGTCTACAATCTGAAGAGTCAGAAGAAGTAGCAGGTGACTTAGCAATTAGATTCAAGGTGTTGTAATTCCTTATGCAATCTGGGGTTGTCAGATTGGTAGGAGAAGACTTGACTTGAGAAGTCAAGGTGTTGTGTTCCTCAAAAGTCTAGGATTGTTAGACTGTTTGGGAAGATTGACTTGGAGGGTCAGTAGTACTGTTGTAATTCAAAGGTTTTGAATTAGTAGAAAAATCCTTCAAGTTGAAGGGACTGGATGTAGCCTAGTTAATGGTGAACCAGGATAAATCCTTGTGTTGTTTATTTTACTTTATCCGCTGCTAACTCTACTTGATTATATTTCAGATTTCAAATAATCATCAAAAACAGAAAAAGAATTCAAGTAGTACAAACACAATTCAACCCCCCTTTTCGTGTTTGCACCTTCAATTGGTATCAAAGCTCGGTCTCAAGGCTGAGCATTTAACAGTGTTTGAGGAAAGGTCCAAGGGGGTTCAACATGTCAGAATCCAAAGAAGAATTTGGAGGCAACATCAATAGGCCACCACTGTTTGATGAAGATCACTTTGAATACTGGAAGGACAGAATGATAAGCTTCTTCATCTCCCAAGATCCTGATCTCTGGACCTTAGTAGTCAAAGGCTATACTGCACCCACTACATCTAAAGATGAAACTGGTCAAGAACTGGATGTAGAAGATATGAATCCCAATCAGAAGAAGTTATACAAGCTGCATCACAAGTCCAAAACCATCATGATTAATGCTATCACATTTAAAGAATTTGATAGATGCACCAACAAGGGAACAAAAAAAAGCATCTATGACAGTTTGGTGCTGACCTATGAAGGAAGTCAACAGGTTCAAGAGGCAAAGGCAAACATACTGGTCAAACAGTATGAGATGTTCAAGATGGAAGAGGATGAAGACTTTGGTATCAAGATGAGATGTTCAAGATGAAACAATGTTCTGCAGATTCCAGACTCTGGTATCAAGTTTAAAAGTATTAAAGAAAAGCTACACCACTGCAGATCATGTAAAGAAGATCCTCAGAAGCTTACCAGCCAAATGAAGACCAAAGGTTACTGTAGTACAAGAAGCCGGAGATCTAAATACCTTGAGGCTTGAAGATCTGATCAGCTCCCTCAGGTCTCATGAAATAGAGCTGAATGCAGATGAACCAAAGAAGAAGACCTTAGCCCTTAAGTCAAAACAGAAGATAGCTGCAAAGGTTTATCAGAATTAGAGGATAGTGATAGTGAATACGATGATCTTGCTTACATAACCAAGCAGATTGCAAAGGTGTGGCAAAACAGAAAGAAGAAAGCTCCCAGGAAAAATGGTAAATACTCCAACAGAGGAAAAGAAGAAGCTGACAAGAAAAGCATCATCTGCTATGGATGCAATGAACCTGGACATATCAAGTCAGAATGTCCAAACATGGAGAAAGGAAAGCATCACAAGAAAGGTTCCAGATTCAAGAAGAAGTGTCTGATGGCAGCATGGGATGCATCTGACTCAGAAGAGGAATCATCTGATGATGAAGAGGCAGAAACAGCTATGATGGCTCACATCAGGTTTGCCTCTAGACTCCATAAAGGTACTAGCTCTAGAAGAAAAGCAGAAGGTAAGAAGAATGGAAAAATCATTGATTCTGGCAAGTTTGGAAGCACATCAAAGGAAGCAGTATTGGCTCTGATGGTACATACCAACTCAAGTTCTGGATCCATCACAGACTCTGGAATTGATTCAGAAGATGAAGACAAAGAGGTATTCTCTGATCTTACTAAATCTGAATTAATTACTCCTCTTAAAGACTTTCTAAATACCAACAACAAGAGGTCTTGAAAACTGAAAACTTTGAGGGAAGAAAAGAAAATTCTAACCAAAGTAATATTTGCTCTACTTCCAATACTATTTGTGAATCTGATATGCATCAACAAGCTTTTCAAAACTTTATTGCAAATGGTATGGAAAGAAGTAAGTATGCTTCCATGATTTATGGAATCAATAATAATGGTAAGAGAGGAATAGGTTTTACTGAATCTGTTGCTGAAAGTAAATATGCTCATTCTAATGTTTTGTGTATTATTTGTGCTTAAAAGGGTCATTCTAAATTGTCTTGCCCTATGATAAAATTTGGGAAAGACAAGAGACCTGTTAAGTCTAACAAACCTGGACCCAACCAGTTTTGGGTACCAAAGAACAAAATTGTTTATGTTGCAGATATTCTGAGGAACCAGAAGAAATCACCAATCATGGTGCCTGGTCAATGGATGCTGGCAATGCATAAACAGAAAAAGGTGTATGTTCTAGTTTCCACCAGACAGAAACAAAATGAGTCTGATGAAAGAAGGTCTGGTCAGTACAATTCACACCAGAATCAGAACCAGAACCAGAACCAGTATCAGAATCAGAGGTTCAGCCACAAACAACAGAATCACGCACATCAGCTTCAGTATTACCAGAAGAAGCAAAATCACCAGAATCACCAGAGGAACATGGTGTATCAACCGAAGCAGAATCAAGGGAACAGTTCAACCAATCTGAACAAGCCAGAAACAGAATTGGCTCTGATGGCTCGTACAGAATCTGATTACAGCACTGAGTCTGACTCTGAATCTGACGGTGAAGTATCAAAAGAAGAAAGGTCTGATCTGCAACACAAAGCATGGTACCTGGACAATGGATGCTCCAAGCATATGACTAGAGACAGATCAATGTTCCAGAAGCTGACTCTGAAGAAAGGAGGCAAGGTTGCCTTTGGAGGAAACCAGAAAGGTCAGATCATTGGTACAGGCACAGTTGGTAACAGTTCTTCTCCCTTATCTATTGAAAATGTTTTATTAGTTAAAGGTCTGAATCACAATCTGTTAAGCATTAGTCAGCTAAGTGACTGCAAGTATGATGTTGTGTTTAATCAGAAAACATGCAAGGCTATTAGTCAAAAAGATGGATATGTTTTGTTCACTGGTGTTAGGAAGAATAATGTATATAAGATAGATTTGTTTAGCCTAGTTAAGCAGAAAGTTAAGTGTCTTTTATCTGTTAGGGAGAAAAATCTGATTTGGCACAAACGGTTAGGCCATGCAAACCCTAGGTTGGTTTATGAGTTAAGTAAGCTTCAGCTAGTGAGAGGTCTCCCCAAACTAAGTACCAAATCCGAGATTCTTTGTGAAACATGTCAAAAAGGTAAACAGACCAAAAGCTCTTTTAAACCTAAAAATTGCATTTCTACTTCACAACCTCTTGAACTGCTTCATTTAGATATGTTTGGTCCTGTTCAAATAGCATCCCTTAGTGGTAAGAAGTATGGGTTTGTCATAGTTGATGATTACTCAAGGTGGACTTGGGTAAAATTTTTGAGAAACAAAGACGAATCCCATAAGGTATTTATTTCTTTCTGCAAGCACGTTATGAGTTTGAGAACAAGTACTTTGAAGAATTTTGTGATAAGAATGGTATCTCTCACAACTTCTCATCCCCCAGAACACCTCAACAGAATGGAGTTGTTGAAAGGAAGAACAGGTCACTACAGGAGATGGCCAGAACCATGCTGAATGACATGAATGTTGCTACCTACCTATGGACAGAAGCTGTCAACACTGCATGCTACATCCAGAACAGAGTTTACATCAGGTCTATTCTAAACAAAACTCCATATGAAATGTGGAAAGGTAAGAAACCTAATATTTCCTACTTCAAACAGTTTGGCTGCATTTGTTATATGTTAAACACTAAGGATAATCTTGCAAAATTTGATTCCAAATCTCAAAAGTGTACCTTCATTGGTTACTATGAGAGATCAAAAGCTTATAGAGTGTTTAATAAAGAAACTAACACTATGGAGGAATCCATACACATTAAGTTTGATGACAAACAACTTGACTCTGAAAAGTCAAAGCAAGATGAGGAAATTGCAGGTTTACCAGAAGCACAGGAAGCAGGAGCAGATCAAACAACAGAACCAGAGAAAGAAAAGGATGAAAGCAAATCCGAAGATAATGCTGAACCTGAAGACAAGTCAGAAGGAAAGAATGGGTGAAAGTACAAGTCTTCACATCCAGAAATATTGATTATTGGAAGCGCAGCTGAACCATTGAAAACCAGATCATCATTTAAAGAAACAAGTCTCTTTGGTTTACTTTCTACCATTGAACCAACTACTGTTGATGAAGCACTAGCAGAAGAAGGATGGATTCTTGCAATGCAAGAAGAGCTAAATGAGTTTGAAAGGAATGATGTTTGGGATCTGGTATCCAGACCACACAAAAATATCATTGGAACCAAGTGGGTGTTCAGGAACAAACTAAATGAAAAGGGTGAAGTAGTCAGGAATAAAGCTAGGCTTGTTGCACAAGGACACAGTCAGCAAGAAGGCATTGATTATACTGAGACTTTTGCTCAAGTGGCCAGGTTAGAAGCAATTTGTATCCTACTATCTTTTGCTGCAAATCATGATATTACTTTGTATCAAATGGATGTCAAAAGTGTCTTCTTAAATGGTTATATAAGTGAGGAAGTCTATGTCAAATAGCCCCCAGGTTTTGAAAATTCTGATTTTCCAAACCATGTTTTTAAACTTAAAAAATCTTTATATGGTTTAAAACAAGCACCTAGGGCATGGTATGACAGACTTAGCAATTTCTTACTTAAAAATCAGTTTGATATAGGCCAAATAAATAACACTTTGTTTAGAAAATCCATTAAAGATGATATTCTGATCATTCAAGTTTATGTTGATGATATTATCTTTGGATCCACTAATGGCACTCTCTGCCAAGAGTTTTCTGATTTGATGCAGCAAGAGTTTCAGATGAGCATGATGGGAGAACTTAAGTTCTTCCTAGGAATTCAGATTTATCCAGGAAAAACAGCTATACTCATTCACCAATCTAAGTACACTAAAGAACTTCTCAAAAAAGTTCAAGATGAGTGATTGTAAGCCTATGGCCACCCCTATGCACCCCACCTACTCACTTGAAAAAGATGAATCCGGTCAAAAGGTAGACCAGAAAACATACAGAGGTATGATTGGATCCCTTCTTTATCTAACTACTTCTAGACCTGACATTTTGTTTAGTGTTTGTGTCTATGCTCGTTTTCAAGCTGACCCTAGGGAATCCCACTTAACTGCTGTCAAAAGAATCCTTAGATACCTTAAAGGAACCACACATCTTACCTTGCTCTACAAGAAAACTGCAACATACAAACTGAGTGGATAATGTGATTCTAATTATGCTGAAGACAAAATAGAAAGAAAAAGCACAAGTGGCAACTCTACGTTTCTAGGTGATAATCTGATTTCTTGGTCAAGCAAGAGACAAAGCACCATTGCCATGTCAACAGCAGAAGCTGAATACATATCAGCAGCAGGATGCAGTTCTCAGTTAATCTGGATGAAACATCAATTGGAAGACTACAACATCTTTGAAACCAACATCCCTTTATACTGTGACAATACTTCAACCATCAACCTAACCAAAAACCCTATCCTTAATTCCAGAGCCAAGCACATAGAAATCAAACACCACTTCATCCGAGATTATGTTCAAAAAGGAACACTCAACATCCAGTTTGTAGACACTGATCATCAATGTGCTGACATATTCACTAAACCATTTCCTAAAGATCGATTCGAGTTCATCAAAAAGCATCTCAACATAATCTCCACATCTGACTAGATCAAGTAGTCTTTGTAAAGGAGTACTTTTTGTTTTTTGTATTTTATTTCCTGTCATTTAATTTTTTTTGTACTCCAAAAGAAAAAAAAAGGGCCAGAAGATGAAAAAAAAGTCAGAAGATGAAAACTTCATTCAATCGTTTTTGTTTGATTACAAAGGGGGAGAAGATGTATTTGATAGAGAATCTGGGGCATTAGACTTAGGGGGAGAAAAAGTCAAAATAAAGCATAGTCCTAGGGGGAGAAAAAGTCAAAACAAAACATAGTCCTAGGGGGAGTCAAAGTCAAAAGAAACAAAATAAGTTATAAAAAATACAAGGTTTTGTCATCATCAAAAAGGGGGAGATTGTTGGAACCAAGTTGGTTCTATACTTAGAATTTTGATGTTAACAAAAGTATTTTATGTAAATGGTATTTTGACTTAGAAGAATAAATCAGAAGTTGTGCAAAACCAGAGGATGACACCACCAGAAGATATATCTAGAGGAAGCAACCAGAAGATACATCCAGAGGAAGCAACCAGAAGATAGAAATGTCACCAGAAGGTTCGGCCAGAGAATGCATCCAGAGGGTACTAGAGGATGCATCTTGAAGGCACCAAAGGATACATCTCCAGAGGATATCAGAGGATGTTATCAAAGGCAAAATATCAAAGGACAAATAACCTCATCAGAGGATCTCTTTCTTGGCCCAGATCAGTAGGAAGCAGAGTCCAGAAGGAGACCTGGTCCAGACCAGAAGCAATAATAAGTCAGACTTGGTCCAGACTCAATCCTAACCAGAAGATAGCTTGGTCGTGAATATAAAAATCAGTCCAAACTTAATCCAGACTTAGTCCAGAGCAGAAGATAACTGGTCCAGACTTGGTTCAGACCAGAAGATAACATTGTCCAGAACATAAAACTCAGTCCAGATCAGAAGAAATGATTGTCCAGATTTAATCTAGACCTGATCCAGATCAGAAGATAAATGTCCTGATTAAAATATCATAAGTCTAGATTTAATTCAGATTCAATCCAGACTCAGTCCAGACTTGGTCCAGATCAGAGGGAAAATGTTTAGATCAATGGTCCAGATTTTAAGTATCATGGCCTAGTGTTGGCCAAGATCAGAAGATCAGATCACATGGCCCAGTGTTGGTTGAGATCAAAAGATCAGATCATATGGTCCAATGTTGGCCGAGATCATAGGATCACAAAATTGGGGCAAATAAGATTATATGGTCCAGATGTGGTCGAGATTAGAAGATCAAACGGTCCAGATTTTAATCATGATGAAAATCAGTGATGACTTGATTAAAATTCGAAAAAGACTTGATTAAATTTTGATAGAAATTTGATCAAAGTATTAAGGGGATTTGATTCAAAAATTACTGAAGACTTGAAGAAATTCGAATGCAATCTGAATCTTAAAAAGATATGGTTTGAAATTAAAAGAAATAAGATTGGTCAATAGAATTTTCAAATGCAATTTGAAGTTAAAAAGATACGATTTTTATTTAAGTGAAACCCGATTGGCCAAGTTATATTTGCAAGAGAATCTGGAAAGATATAGCTCGAATTTGATCATGGAAGAAACCCTAATTGTCATCTATAACAGGAGGCTCAGGGCAGAAGACTTAGCATCGAAAATCAGTAGAAGAGTCATAAACTTCCAGAAGCAAACACTCGAGTTTTCAGTGAGGTTAATTGTGAGTATCATCTTTCCAGAAGCAAGCACTCTTGTTTTCGTTCCCCTTGTGTTAAATCTATATTGTTGAAGTAGAGTCTACAATCTAAAGAGTCAAAAGAAGTAGCAGGTGACTTAGCAATTAGATTCAAGGTGTTGTAATTCCTTATGCAATCTGGGGTTGTCAGATTGGTAGGAGAAGACTTGACTTGAGAAGCCAAGGTGTTGTGTTCCTCAAAAGTCTAGGATTGTTAGACTGTTTGGGAAGACTTACTTGGAGGGTCAGTAGTACTGTTGTAATTCAAAGCTTTTGAATTAATGGAAAAATCCTTCAAGTTGAAGGGACTGGATGTAGCCTAGTTAATGGTGAACCAGGATAAATCCTTGTGTTGTTTATTTTACTTTATCCGCTGCTAACTCTACTTGATTATATTTCAGATTTCAAATAATCATCAAAACTAAAACTATTATCTTTAGCTTTGATTCACACCTAAGAAGATAATTTTATTTTCTCAACAAAAAGCGCACCATTGAATACCTCCGTTTTGAAAATAATGGAGTTGCACATTTTCCATAAAGACCACACACAAGTAATTCAAATAGAACCAAACTTTGAACTAACCAATTTCATCGTAGAACAAAGATCAATAAATTGGTGAAAATGTCCTTCTCAATCATTGATAAAAGCACAAGAAACACTCAACCTCCGTAAATGCTCCAAACACCTTTCCCCAATCTTTGGAAACTAAAAAAATGTTGAATATCCTCTACCTCACCCAAACCAGCAACACACAAGAGAGAATCAAACTGAAGTATACCTCTACTCACCAGATAATCTTTATTTGGTAACCGTAATTTGACGATGTTGACACGTAAATACAAACACTTTCAAATGTACCACCTTGTTTCATATTGCATGGCGTGAAGAAAGATGCAACCAATGATACTAAACCAGAATTGCAATGCCATATGTTAGGTATGTTTTCCTGCAAAAATATGTTATCCAACAACACTACGCATTCATCTACCAGCACCCTCTCCCATTCAAACAAATTTTTTCTCCAACCCCAATTTACAACCAAACCCCTTCCCCTTGTGAATTATATTTACTACCATCAAATTTTTATCCAAAGCCAAATTAAAAAGATGTTGAAACCTATCATGTAACACCTTCTTCTACCCAATGATCCTTCCAAAATAAAGTTTCATAACCCTTACCCACGACCTTAACCATGTTCTTGCTAAACCTACTTTCATTCCCCTCACCCCTTCCCTCAATCACAACAATATCCCTCAACCGCAAAGGTCCCTTCTGAGTCCCCCACTCACCATCTTATCATCATACCCATATTTATGACAAAAAACCTTAAACCACAACCCCAATCTATCACACTTCAACTTCCACCCCCACTTACCAAGAAGAGCTAGATTAATGCCTTTAGATTGTGAACTCCTAAACCTCTCTTTTCTTTACTAAGACACATTTTCTCCCACTTAACCCAATCCACTTTTCTCACATCCTCTTTCCCTCTCCATAAAAATAATTTCAATAAAGACACACATAAAAATTATTTCTCTCCTAAATAAAAATTATTTAGGCACACACATAAAATAACACATCATTTAATTATTTTAAAGAAACATATTATTTAATTATTTTTTCTTCTAACTTTTTTGTGTGTGTGTCTAAGGATTGTGCCCAAAGTCTTGTGACCATACACAACTTCCTCTATTTAGGATATGTTGATCATGGTATGTATGATTGATGTGTTGATGATTGATATGTTGATGATGATTACATTTGTTATGATATGCTAGTCGTAGATATGAGTTGTGTGTGTCTAACTACTATGTTGGTAAATGATGATAGCATTTATGATATACAAGTCACATATGTGAATTGTGTTATTCTAACTGTTATCGTTGTTGTTGATGATGATCATTATGCCCTACTTGTATGCATGCATAATTAGGATATGAGGGAGTTTGTGAATGTGATAGCATCAAAGATTAGCATTCGAAGAGACCTTGGGGGATTACCAGTAGAAACAACCTTACAAAAAGACCTACCACTAAGGCAATCCGCAAAATATTAGTTAATTCGGATAAGACATTTCAGTTCATTGGGTAGAAGGAGGCCTTTCTATTTGTATCATCTTGGAGTAGTTTGGTCAATGTGTTGAAGTTAGACTTTGATAGAAGTGCATACATTCAATATGTTCTATGTAAGTATATTACATATATTGCATGACCCAACCATTGATGAACTAATATAATTAAATGCATGATTTAATTAAGTTGATGATACGATGGCTAAATGATTTAACCAAATTATTATTACTATTAACAATTGGTGTATTTCTTATGATCATAAATGGAAAATAAAATACAATGCTTTAGAAATATTATATATAATATTAATTAGATAGTACAATAAAAAAAAATTTAATGTCACATTGAAAACTAAACAATGACATTCGTTTTTAAACAATATATTTTGTTGTTAAAATCATACTAATTGAGAGATTGAGCGAGTACCAAATTCCACTATTATTCAAACACATTACATCATATATAGAAATCTTAAAAGTGCACCAACTACATTTTCAATCCCAACATTACATCACTATCCTCAAAGTTCAAACCATCATACAGAAAACATACAAGGGGAAATAACTTTTATATATCAACCTAGTAATTAAATCATCCACACTTTTTTATTTATTTTGAAAATTTTAGAAATTTGTCTCAAACACATATTTTAACATTCGAAAAAGTGAGTGTAATGATTTAATAAAATTAACATTATTTATTTGTAAAGTTCCATCACTCCGAGGATAGAGAAACCAAGACAAACAACTTGAAACTTAGAAAATCCAGAGCTTTTACTCAAACTTTCATATTCTTTTATAGTTCTTTCCTTTCCACCAGCCGTGACAAACATCATATTGTCAAGAATTGAAGTCACCTTATAAGATATATTTGTTGATTCTGAATCTTCTTCTGGTGATATGTACTCTAAAAGAATGACTTTACCATTTGTAGGCAAAGCTTTGTGACAATGGCTTAAAATTTCTAAGCTTTTTTCGTCCGACCAATTATGGCACACAAACTACAACAATATAATCAAAGGTGTACAAAATGTTTTGATAAGCACTTCATAAGAATGGGTGACATCATTAATAATTAATAATAAGATAATAAATGTTTATATTATTTATGTATACTAACCTTTAGCATTATGGCATCTCCTTGTGGAACACATTCAAACATATTTCCTCCAACATGTTCAATCCCTAATTAAGTTTGACAATTTTAAAATAATAATATAAGTGGTTATTATATATAAACTTTGAGATGTGATCAAATGATTACCTAAAAAGGGTGGTGCATTTTCAATCACTTGAGGAAGATCAAAGTTGATTGCCTTTATTATTGATGGATATTTAGACAAAATCATTCTGAGGCTTTGTCCATTTCCACCTCCTACATCTACTAGTGTTGATAGTCCCTCATATCCTTTGTATATTTCAAGGATTCCTTTCATATGAACTGAACATGCTTCAGTCATTGATTGGTTAAATATTTCGTTTATTTTTGGATCTTTCTCCAAGTACTCAAAGATAGATATTCCATGAACTTTTTTGAATAAATCAATATCTGGCTCCATAATTGCTTCCTTGAGATTCAACCTATACATATACAAAAATGAATTTTGTACATATATAACAACAAGTTATTTGTATGGAATGATGCATATTAATCAATGGAGAACATATACCTAAATATTTAATTTATATTAAAATTCAACTTTTTAGTGTACCCTCTCCCTCAACCATTATTTACATCAATCAATCAAAACATGTTCAATTATACGTTATTTTTATGTGTTTAAATATACATGACATCTATAAACTATGATTATATTTAAATATACGTTTCAAAATTCACGGGGCTAATGACTTTCGAATTCGATGGTAATTGTGGTATGTGAACGGTTAATGAGTTGTGACACATTATTATATTTATTAATTATCAACTATGATTTTAAATTACAGGCAATTGACACATTTGCACACATTTCTCCCCAATACAACATTTGCACACATTTCTCCCCAATACAATTATTTTTAGCGTAACTACAACTACAACCGTAATTTAAAATGATGCTATCATCAAAATGTAATTAAGCATTTATTTAAACTATGTTAATCAAATTTTAATTATTTCCGAATTTTATTGTCCTATTTTGTATAACATATCATAACTATAATATATAACTAAAATTAATGGCAGTAACTACAGGGGAAAAACACTCACCACACCCCTAATAGAGCAGGGTGACACAAATATGATACGATTGAGCACATATAATCATCATTGTTGTCATAACTAACAAAGTATTTTCCCAAAGATGTGATTCCATAAAATCTCACAATGTTACCATCATCATCATTGATTCGAGTGGAAACAGAGAGAAGAGAGTAGCTAGCAAGCAAGCGCAACATACGGTCGAGCCTATTTGGCAACTCAGAGTGTTGTGTTGATAACTTTGAAGTAATTTCAAAAGTTGAAATGAATCCACCATTGTTATCATCTTGTGAGCTAATTTCTTTGGCAATGATGTTAAACAAGTTGAGTTCCATTGCAGCATTAAGAACTGCAGGAAACACCAAATTGGCACCTAGTACCATGGCAGAGAGAACATCATTGTCTTTTGATATTTGTGGATTCTCCATGGAATAGAAGTATGTGTGTGTTTGTTTGTTTTTGTTATAGCTATAGTGTTAGTGGCTGTTGTGGTGTTTGTGTGTTTTCTTCTCTCAACAAAAGTTTTTTTTTATAGGCAAAATAGTTAGGCATCACAATGGGTACTCATCTCTGTTTTTGAGTTGGTCTGAAATTTAAATTTAGGCTTCACTCATGTACACAATGGAGTTTAAGGTTCTCCCCGTTATAAATTTAAAAATTATATATGTTATAATTAATATAATAATATAATTATTATTAGACAATAATAAAATTAAAAAATATTTTTTATAGAGATGAGATTATATAAAATTTGAAAATTAATCATATTATTAGCATGACAAATTCGGATGCGGGATAGATATTAGCACTCCTAAATCTATCATCTACACTCAATTAAAGCGAATTCTCCACCCAAATTAAAATGGATTCGAATAGATACATGTAGGGTACAGGTATATTACGTTATTATCCCTTAAAATATTATTTGATTTGACACATGTATGTGTCACCTATTTTATTTGGTGGGTTTTTTTTTAATATAATTCTTTGTTTTTAGTTGAATCACTTTATTTACTAAAAAATGCAATTACACTTTGACTCCTTAATCAAATACTCTATCTGTATCCTTAAGTTTTGGTTTTAATCTTACAACTTTATGTGTTTTGTTCATGTTAATAATATTGGTGATTTAAATTTTTGTTTATGTATTTTTTTATTTTGTGTATGCAATATTTCAAATCATCGATTTTGGTTCCTGATGAATTTTTTTATTAAAAAAAATATTTTGTCACGCGGTAATACCCTTGATTGTTGATTGAGCCTTTTAAATAAGTTTTTAAAAGAATTTAAAGAGTTCAAAAATCTTCTGACTTGTTTGATTCCCTTTTGAAAAAACAGTTTTAAATTTAAAATAATAAAAATAAAAACTTGTTTTAGAAAATTATTACGATAATAGTTTTGAAAACTGAATTTTATTTTTAGACTTAAATGCATTTTTGTCTCTCTATTTATTAAAAATAAATTTTTAATCTTTTATTTTTTTATCCCTTGAATAACAAATTCTTAGAATTTTTTTAGTCCCCACCATCTATTACTCTTCTTCTTCTGAATTTCAGCGGCCGCCATCCATCTTCTTCTTTTATACAGCGACCACATTTTTCTTCTGTTCCAGAGTTCTTGAAGCCGCGCCACCGCTCACCTTCTTCTCTTGTTCTGCATGTGTTCATAACTGATTTTTATACGAATTAGTTATATTAACTGATTTTTATAATAACTTTTTATATGAATGATGATGCAAGGTGTTCAGGCGTCTAATCTCGTATATGTCTACTTATAAAATTCATATCTAATTTTTAAATTGTCTCTTTCAATAAAGCAATCTAATTTTTGAGTTAAATACTATTTATTTAAATGTTATATTTTGTTATAGTTTTGTATAATGAAGATATGAAGTCAAAGCTTATGTTTATGATAAATTTAGTTTAAATTTTTTACATTTGTTAAATATAAATTTTTTGAATTAAATACTATTCATTTGAGTTAAATACTATACATGAGCAAAAATAATGCTTATGCAAAAATTTATGCTTATGATGAATTTAGTTTAAATTTTTACATTTAAATCTATTAAACATTTTTTTTTAGTATTTTATTTGAAAATAGTAAGTACTCTACAAATAAATAAA
The DNA here is from genome assembly GCA_037974295.1 of Cicer cuneatum. Lineage (NCBI taxonomy): Eukaryota > Viridiplantae > Streptophyta > Magnoliopsida > Fabales > Fabaceae > Cicer > Cicer cuneatum. The sequence goes on along the minus strand of JBBPBO010001986.1, from coordinate 56,080,685 downwards.
TGAAACATTACTATTAAATAATTTGTTAAATAAAACTTGATACATAACAAACGACCCTTAACTCTTGTTCATACCATTCACATAGGTTATCCAAAATTTTATATTTATATTTATATCTAAAATTTATATTAAAAAAATTTGAAAAAGGATTAATTATTAACTGTGACAAAGTTGTGAAAACCAGATTATATAAGTCTATAGGATACTTGTAGTTTGTGTAATTTGATATATACTAATCGGATTGTGATGAATTTTGATTAAACCTGATATGACATATGTTAATAGATATGCTAATTAATATAGATACTGTGGTGTATGTTTTTGTAATTTTGGGTTCTATAATGGTGTAATTTACGAGTTGAATTATTTTTATGAGTTGAATTGTGATTGTAGGGTTATTATTGTCGAAATGTATGTTTGAGTCTAATATGTGAAGGTGGCATGCTATCATGATACATAATGTAGATTAATACGTGTAGATCTCATTAGATTGATATGTGTATATGAACTAAAATTTATTTTACCAATTTTTTTAATTATTAAAATTGTACTTTTTTTTTATTAGACTCAATTTTTAAGATTAGAATAGGGCATCCAAAATTTTTAAGACGACCTCGAACCAAATACATCAATTTTTGTAGACCAAATTATAATCTAGATATCTATTATCAAAAAATCGGAGGGAATAGTTTATAAAAAAAAAATTATAAAAATAACAACTATACTTATAAAATAAAATAAAATTTTCAACCTAAATTCTAACTAATTTTTAATTATTAAAAATGTCAACTAAAATTTGATTTACTACACCAATATATTTTTGTAAATTTACAACTTAAAATTCTTATATACAATACAATATTATATTTTTTATTTATCTATTAAAATTTAAAAAATTTGACTACCCCAATGTTTTAGTTCAAGATCCACCAATGAGCTTAGTAAACTAAAATGGTTGGTGAGTTCTGTGTAATGAAGAAAGTAATGTATTTGAAGATTGTTGAATTTACTGTTGGTTTTACCTATGTATTTGAAACTTGTTGAATTTATTTATATATTTGAAGATTGTTGGATTTATTTTATTGTGTGAGAGGTTATTGTTTTTTTTAAAGAATTGAATGATGTGATTGAAATTTTATAGTTTTTGAGACATTGAAATATTAAATATATTTTCATTCAATTAAATTGTTATTATTGTTACTTATGTTTCTCTCGTAAATAAAAAAACAAGTTACTATTTATGTATAACCCACCAATCCAACCCAACCTGTTCTTGATTGAATCGATTCGATTCAGGTTAAATTAAATAAATACAGATTTAGAATTCAACCCAACCCAAAGATAATTGATCAGTTCGGGTATCGAATTTTGTCAAAATCGACTCAACCTAATCTGCGTACACCCCTATTCGGGAGTGAATGTGACATAATGGAGGGATTCAACCGATTAGCACCCGTAACACAACTTTGGATATAGGGGAATCAACTTTGAGGAAAGGGAGATGGATCATATCTCTGTTTCGTGGGGACTAGAGATGGCAAATAGATCTAGACCAAGTGGGTACCCGCAAAAAAATCTGAGGGTAAAAACCCGTATAATGGATATGGGTATGGGGACGAGTAATTACCCTCAAAATTGAACGGGTATGGGTGCGGTACGGGTACTATAGTACCCACCCCGCACCCACACTTATATTATTATTATTATTATTATTATTATTATTATTATTATTATTATTATTACTACTATTGGATGCGTTTGTTTGAGCTTAAATAAAAATGGTTTTTGTTTTTAAATAATTTAGAGATTTTTTAAAAAATGATTTTTTTTGTAAAATAATTTTTAACCTGTTTATATACAATTTTATAAAAATGATTTTTTTTTAAACTCCAAAATTACCATAAAGGACACAAAAATGATTTCAAGAAAAAATGTTTGTTTGAAAAAATATTTTTTAAATACATGATTTTTCTAAATACACATATGTCTGTCTACTCTCTTATGCATCTCTATCTCCCCCTCCAATCTCTATCTACTATCTCTCACACTCTCTACTATCTCATGTCTCTCTACCTCTCCTTTTTATTCCAAGCAAATCAAATAATTTAGGTCATCCATTTCATAATTTTTGGATCCTCCTAAAAAATAAACATTCAAATAAATCATCACGAAAATATGATAGTAATAGATTTTGGAGGTTTTGTTCTAATCTTAAAAAATGGGCCCTTAATAAAAAAAGTGCAATTTTAATAATTAAAAAAATTGAAAAAATAAATTTTAGTCTCTATACACATATCAAGCTACATGATGCTCTATCCATACCAATTTACATTATGTTCTACCCATACCAATTTTTTAAATTTAATCACAACAATAGTGATTATTTATCGATATATTTTTGTTAAAGTGCGGGTAATGGCCACAGACACTTAAGTACTCAAAGAAAAAAAGTACGAGTATTAAAGTTGATACCCATAAGGGTACAGGCACGTGTATGAATATTTTTGTAAACCGCGAGTATGGGGACGAGTACTATACTACTCTACCCTACCTAAACTCTACCCAAACTCTACCCATTGTCATTCCTAGTGGGGACCCCATCCCTGAACAATTTACTAAAATAACCTTTTAAATGTAATGAAAGAAAATCGCGATTAAAACATATTAATGAAACGAATTAAAAATAAAATCTTCCTCCATGAATCCTTACAAATGGTCATGAATTAAGGTTTAAAAGATTACCACTTGTAGCATGATAGAATTCTAATGAAGATCACAATGACAAATGTTGCTCTATCGGATACATCTTTACAAAGTCTAGACGAACAAACCTCCAATGGAGCGGCCTCAGTTTCAGTACTAGTTGATTAATGACACTAATGAGAGAAGTTAAGGTTTTGGATAACTAGCGTTTTTAATTTTTCTGATTGCACACTTGCAATTCTATATAGGGGTTCTATTTGTTTTTTTTTTTTTTGTCTTAGAAGAAATGAAAAATACCATCATAATTAATTCACACAACTGCGAGGTTCTGAATTCGAATCCGAGACCTGACATTCAATCTAACAATATCAGCATTTGCCGGTTGAGTTAGGAGTTAAGGACATATAAGGGTTCTGTTTATAGACCCTTATACTGACATAACATACTGTAGCTTATGGTATTTCACATTTCACTTAAACAACACATTGTAACTTATGGCGTTTCGTGTTTTACTTAATCCATGCCAGTGCATCATAAGATAACACCACTTAATTAATAAGTCTTATTTATTTATGCTTTTAACCACTCATATAATATGTTCTTGCGTTTGTGACATTGTAGATTTATGTAATGTTGGTAATAATATTAAATCATCTATTTAATATTATAAATAGCGAGCAGCATCTAGCAACACATCACTACCATCCAAGTAACGAGAATGTCTTATGATTTGACATAACTTTTCCGCGATAATGATCTCATGTATAATCTCCTTTTTTCCCTCATATCTAGATCAAACTCAAGACTTAGAATGTGTCACCATTGTATATTTCGATATCTCATTCCTTGAACCAAACACAAAACCATTTAAAATCTCTCACCTCCCCTCTCCTCTTTTGAATCAAATATGTTGCTATTTCTCCTCCCTCTCATTTGTTAAACCAAACAGACCCTAAATGATCATATAACACTTAAATATATTTTAACCATGATCATTCATGTATAGTTGTACTATTTAAATTTAATTTCTCACCCTATCATATATATATATATATATATATTAAGATTGAGAGTATATCAGATTAGAAGTGGAATTAGATTATGTCGAGTGATGGAGGCCTATACGCTTATATCAATTTCATTTTTTTTCGAATATAGACAAAGACTATTTTTGAAGTTTGTTTAGCTAAAAGAAACTAGACTACGAGTAATAGAAAAATTAATTGCAGACTTATTAGAATGACTTATTTAAGTGATTTAATAAATTATTATATAAAGTTTCATACTTTATTTTAAATCATAAATTTATTAATTTTTTTATTTAAATAAAGTGTCATATGGAATTAGATTTTTTTAAATGTAATGTTTGAATTTGTAATATAAAAAATGTTGTATTCCATAGTCCAATTTAGGTAAGTGGTCGTCTACATCAATACATCATATTATTATTATTATTATTATTATTATTATTATTATTATTATTATTATTATTATTATTATTATTATTATTATTATTATTATTATTATTATTATTATTATTATTATTATTTATTTTTGTGGTGTATCAATACATCATATTATATTAGTGCCTTATAACTATTTCGGGAAATAAGGATTGAAAAATGAAAATTATGTGTTTTGTTTTACTCAATTCAAAATCATGTCTTAAAATATGTTCTTATATCATCGCCCGGAAAAACGTGTAAAATTATGTTAGAAAAATCACAAACGAAGTACTACACGCCATATTCTCAATTACAATCAATGCGATTTGCTTATTTAAAAAACTCAATTACAATCAATGCGATTTACTTATTTAAAAAACTCAATTCCAAAAAAATTTTCCAACAGTATAAAAAGTGTCAGTCAAAACAAAAATAATCTATAAAATAAAGTGATATCAGCAATTAGAAAATTGAAAGAGTTTGTCCAAATTTTCATCTTGTTTGTCATTTCTTTACCTACTAGTATTCTCTATGCAAAAGTCAAAACATCAAAGTTCCACCGTCTAGTGATACATTCCTAAAAAATTTACCAAAATAATTATCTTTTCAATTTTTAATATTTCAATATAATATTAAAGTAAAGAAATATTTTGATCCCTCACAAAAAATAGGCGGCACAAATTAGTCATTGATAAAATACGACTCTCTTTAGTCGGTAACAAAAATAAACTGAAACAATTAGTTTATGAACCACAATTTACCATTGAACCAAATAAAAATTGATGACATGTGTCGTTAAATCATTAACAGCATCAATGAACTTCCTACGTGGCCTTTAAAAAAAACATAAAAGGATAATTTTTGGCGATTTTTGGCTACAATAAGGAAGAGTTGACGTTCGACACAACGGCTAAATTCCGACGATTTCCATTTGAGGTATTTCAACTACTAATTTTTGTTTTTTGTTTTTGTGTTTTCATTTCTTAATTGCGATTACTTTCCTTTTTGTGATGATGTTGTTTCCTTAGATGTTGTCAGTTTGTTTGCATATTCATCCTTTTTATTTTTAACAGCTTTAAATTTGTGTTTGTCTCGGATGAAATATTCTATCAATTTAAAAAATTGATATCGCGAAACATGGAGATGATCTTCTCCTAAACTTTGAAGGATTAATTTATCTTGTCAAACATAAGCAAGATTGATAAACTCCAATGCAATTTTTAGTGATTATTATTAATTATTTTTAGAGCAATTATATGACATTACTCTTTATTATGCTGAAAAGATGAAAAGAATTCAAGGAATAATATATGAAGTATATAGGTAAATATGATATATATTATATACTACTATATATTAGATAAAGATGAGCCGTTTTGAGAGAGAAAGAAGGAAATTAGCTAAATTATTGAAAACAAATGCCATATAAAGAAAATAGATAACTATGTCAGATAAGAAAAAGAGCCTATGAGCTTGAATGAAAGGATATAAAAAGAAAGCATAATAATAGCAAAGGGGTTACTTGGTGGCATTAAAATAGTACCAACTCTATCATCTAAAAAAAAGCGCACAGAGGAGAAAAAAAGGGGAAGGAGGCCACATATCAATCTTGTAATTAAACTCTATTTTAGGATTGTTGGTGAATTTTGTAATTGAGATAATTTTTATTGAGTCTTAGTTATCTATTTTAGTTTTATTTTAATTGCATTTTATTGTTGAATTAAATTTTTCTATTGCTCTAATCACATGTTATGATTGATCACTCTTTGCATGTTCTTAATCAATTAGTTGTTAGCGATGATACTGCAATTAATTGGTAGATTTGTAGGATAATTGAGACTATAAGTTATTGCATGACCAAACTTAATTTTAGTCTTTCAATCATTCAACTTTTTTATACTCTATGCTTTTCTTGAATGTAAATTTTTGGCATGACCAACTAAATGGTTAATTTAGAAAAAAGAATATGACCAAATGAGTTAATAGTCTTAGTAAAGAGATTGATAATTGAATCAAAAAAAATGAATTCGAATAGAATTAGAATCAAGGGTAATCAAAATTACAAGTCAAACCGTGACCCTAAGCTTCTCTCTATTGATATTCAACTTTACACTTTTATTCATAATTTCGTTACAATAACAACTCAATCATTATTGTCGGTCTACATAATAAATAATCTTAATTAGTTTGATACTTGTTAATTAATCCATACAAATACTCTTTTATATTATTTCTGTGATAGAGTATATTTACTCTGAGTGTGTTTTTAATGCAAATAATTTTTGGTGTCCTTGCCGAACATTAATTTAACAATATTAAGCAAAAAAGTTTTTTATTACTTTAGACATTTTTTTCTTGTTTTAGTTTAATTTAAAATTATTGAAAAAAAATTATTATAATCTTTTTGTCTACAATTGTTATTATTTTTATTCTATTTTATTTTACTCTATTCAAAAAAAATGTTAATTTATTTTTCTTTTCTTTATTATTATTTTTTCAATTTTATTTTTACCTTTATTTTATTAAAAAGAAAAAAATGTTCTTTTATTTAGTTGTTATTAATTTTTTTTTGTTACATGTGCATGCTTACCTGCTCTCGAGAGTCTGTTTTGCTCTTTGATCTAAAATTGAAAGAACAGTTTGCAGAAACAAAATAGAGAGAAGAACTATGAGTGATAATCTGAGAAGAACACTTTGGGACTACTTCACTCCATCAACGGATATTACTACTAGCATTGTGAATCCACTAGTGCAAGCAACAAATTTTGTACTCAAACCAAGTTTGATTCAAATGGTTTAGAATTCTACTATGTTTAGGGGTACACCAACTGAAGATCCTAATGCTCATCTAAAGAACTTGCAATTGTGTCACACTTGAAGCCATCAGAATGAGATTTTTTCCATGGTCATTAGCTGACAAGGCAACTATGTGGTTAGATTCTCTACCTTCAAGACAAGCTCCAAAGTTTCCCCCACCATAGATTTGAGAAGTGGAAAATACTTGAAATTTTGTATAATTGATTGTCTTCTCATAATAAGGGAGTTATTGATTCACCATGTAGGGGCTTTATGCTAAATAAAGAACCTGAGGAGGTTTATAACTTAGTTGCAGAGATAACAATGATAGTGCTTAGTGGGCAACAAATGTCAGACACATTAAGAAATCGATTGAGATGGACAAAGTGTATGCTGAAACCAACTTTGTCATAAAGCTAAATGCTATTTCCACACAAATTTTTTTATGAAAGCACAAGCTCAACCATCTCACATAGTCCATTCCACTGATGATAATGCTCGCAACTCTTGGGCCAACCTACCTAAAGAAGCTAACTTTCTCGGCCAAAAGAAAAGTGACTTGACGTGTGGCATGCAAGATTCTTTAGTCAGGTACATGGAAAAGGTTGGACATCCTTGCTTGGGTGTTTTAGAAAATTACATGGATAAGACTGATGAAAGGCTATAATCCATTTAGGATCTTATAAAAGCACAGAGTAAGCCTTCCCCGTCCACCGAAGAGGCGAATTATATTCATAATCCCAAACGTAACTAGAATGATCCTTATTCGAGCATGTAAAACCAAAGTTAGAGAAATCACCCCAATTTCTCTTAGGGAGGACAACAAAAAGTGCAGAACTTTAATTCCTATAAGCCTCCATATGTGCAGAGGTAGAAGGAGAAGAAGTTTGATACCAATGAGGTGTTGGCCAATTTTATGGAGCAAACAAATGAGAATTTTGGAGTCTTGGAGGATCATATCTCAAGTATCCTCAAATTGTTATCTCAAAGGCCCCCAGGCTCACTTCCTACTCAAACTAAGACTAACCCAAAAGAGAAGAGCAGGTATTGCAAGGCCATCACTCTAAGGAGTGGTAAAGAGCTAAATCAAGAAAATAAGCAAGATGGGCATGCACTCGAGAAAGGAAAAGAAGCTCTTGCCGAATGAAATACTTCCAAATATCACAAAAAAGGAAATGAGAAAGATGGCCAAGTAAAAGTAAGTGTTCTTTTTTCCTTAAAGACTTAAAAATGAGCAACATGACAAGCAATTTGCTAGATTTCTTGAGATATTTAGGAAATTGCATATCAACATTCTTTTGATGAAACTATTGCTCAAATGCCTAAATATGCTAAATATTTAAAAAGAAATTATTTCCAACAAAAAGAAATTAAAAGGCTTCAAAACAATCAAACTTAATGAGGAATGTTCTGCTATAGTTTTGAAAAAGTTACCACCTAAGCTTAAGGATCCAGGTAGTTTTACTATTCGTTGTACAACTGATAACTCTCTATTTGAAAAGGTGATGTGTGATTTACGAGCAAATATAAATTCGATGCCTTTGTTTGTGTTCAGAAAACTTGGCTTACAAGAACCACAACTTACTAACATCTCCATACAGTTAGCTGATAGATCCATAACTCACTCTCGTGGGATAGTGAAAGATTTTTGGTAAAAGTGGGTAAATTTATTTTTCCTACAGATTTATTGGTGTTAAAGATGGAAGAGGATAAGAAAGTTCCAATAATTTTGGAGCGACCATTCTTGACCACATGAGATGTCATAATTGAAGTTAAAAAGAGAAGGTTGATTTACAAATGGAGGAGGAAAAAAAAGTATTTAAAAATTTTAATTCCTTTAAAAATATTTCTCTTTTTTCTACTTGTAATTTTGTGTATGATATTTTAATAGTTAATGGGAAGCCTCTAATGGAAATTGTTGCTTTACATGATCACACACTTGCTGAAGAGTCCCCTTGATTTTCATGTTGGGTCATTTTCGTCAGGCTCAATACGTTATTTTTAACGCTTATGTTAACATATTTTTATTTTATTTTACTATTTTGGTATGTTTAATTTTAATTTTAGGAAATAAAAGCTCCAACTTCAAGCTCTTTCAGGAAAGTCACTTTTACTTTCTCTCAGCTATTTATTCATTTTGTGTCAATTTCAATATTTTGCATTGAGGACTATGTTAAGACAAAATCTCAATTAATTGTTTTGATGTAAATAAACAAAGATTAATTAAAGACTCTAATTATGATTCTAAATAATGTATTATTTAACATGTGCGTTTGAGTGTGATAATCCAAAGTGTTGGAACCAAGTTGGTTCTTGCAATTAAAGTTTTGATGTTAACAAATGTATTATATGAAAATAAGATATTTGACTTAGAAGAAGAATGAAAAATGTCACCAGAAGAATAGATCAGAGGATGACGTTACTAGAAGCATAAATCAGAGGATGACGTCACCAGAGGATGTCACCAGAAGATGACGTCACTAGAAGTAGATATCAGAGGATGATGTCACCAGAAGCAAAAATCAGAGGATGACGTCTCCAGATGATGATCACCAGAGGATATCATAAGAGGAATCTGTCAGAAAAAATGCTAAAAACAGAATTGGAGCAAAAGACTCGAGAAACAGAATCTAGCTAAAAATATGCTCAAAAAAGAATCTGAGAAAAATGCTCAAAACAGAACTGGAGCAAAAGACTCGAGAAACAAAATCTAGCTAAAAGTATGCTCAAAACCGAAGCGGAGCAAAATGCTCAAAATAGATTAATCGAAATACATTCCAGAAGTAAAGCATCAGTGAGCAAAAGACTCAAAACAGAATCTGAGCAAACTACTTCAAAATATTCTCAAAACAGATTAATCGAAATACACTCCAGAAGTAAAGCATCAGTGAAGTCCTAAAGTTCAAATATAAATAGAGACTTAATGTTGAAGATTAGAGCATCGAAAACCACGAGAACTCAAGCTTAAATTCAACATTATCTGAGAGTTCAAAATAGAGAAACACAAATGTGTAAGAGCAATATTTTCTAAGTGTTTTCGAGAGAGAAATTCAGTGCAATAATCAGCTTTCCATAAGCAACAAAAGAGTGCAAGAATAAGTGCAGCAATCAGCTTTCCAAAAGCAACAAAAGAGTGCAAGAATCAGTGCAGCAAACAGCTTTCCAGAAGCAATGTTGCAAAGTTCCAAACCTTTATTATATAACCCGATAGTGGTGTACATTCCTTCTTTAATCATAGGTTTTCAGATTGGTAGGAGAAGACTTGAATTGTAGAGTCAAAGTGTTGTTATCGTTCCTCAAAAGTCTGGGGTTGTTAGGCTGTTTGAGAAGACATGGATGGTTTAGTCAAGGTGTTGTTGTTCCTCAAAAGTCTGGGGTTGTCAGGCTGTTTGAGAAGACTTGGCTGGTATAGTCAAGGTGTTGTTGTTCCTCAAAAGTCGGGGGTTGTCAGGCTGTTTGGGAAGACTGGCTTGTAGGGTTAGTGGTGTTGTAATTCAAAGGAATTTGAATTAGTGAAAAGGCCTTCTGGAGGAAGGGACTGGACGTAGCCTAGTTAACGGTGAACCAATATAAATTGTTGTGTTATTATGTTATTATTATCTGCTGCTGAATCTGATTAGTTATCTATCGAATAATTCACATTAACATTCAACAAAACAGCAAAAATAATCATGTTTGAAAAACACAATTCAACCCGCCTTCTCGTGTTTGCACCTTCACAAAGTAGGTACTAAGCAAAAGCAAGAAAAATCAGTTTAAGGAAAAAGCAAAAAATGAACTGCCAGAAACCAAGAACGTTCTTGACATTTTCTTGGACAACCAAGAACGCTCTCCACGTTTTTTCATTTCATCAAAGAAGTTCAAGTCAACTTTTAATTCAAGGAAAAATCCTACATTTTTCGAACGAATTTCCAATACATCTACAAGGAATGTACATCTCTCATATTAGCAAAAGAAATACTCCAATAAATCAAACGAGAAAAGACATGACTCAAGAAAAACTGATAGAATCATTCAAGATCAATCGTTCTCCATGTTCAAGAACATTCTCCAGCTTTTGTGATACAGACCAAGAACGTTCTTGAAATTGAAAATTCAGCATGACTTTAAGACATATATTCTCATGATAAAGAGACTTTCAAACACTGTCCAATCAAATGACAGAGAATGCATCAGATCAGAAAGTCTTGCAGTCAAAAAGGAGAAAAGCTTCAGTTAAAAGTCTTGTGCAGGAAATTTGATCATTTTAATCTAACCTTTGACCAAGAGAACCTTGCCAACAGTCATATTAAGCTGTCGTGGACCTCTTCAAAGCCATTCAAGTGCTAAAGAACTCTAGAGCTTAAAGAAAAATAAGACATTCAAGTGCTAAGAAAAATCATCAATCACTTACTTTTATACTTGAAAGTCTAACAAAAGAAATCAGTAACATTCATTCACAAATCTATTGTTATTAGCTTATTGAAATCTCTTGTAAAGAATCTAAACCTCAAACAAGTGTTGAGATTAATCAGATTCTGCCAAACACTCTAAATAATTATTGTATAAACTCAAAACTATAAGAGTTGTTTATAATTTGAGTAGTTTGTTAGAAAATCGTTTTATGGTTAAAAGGTGAAGTGTAAAATTCTCTCAAGATTGATAGGTGACCTGATTGAACTCCTTTCTAGGTGGAAAGGACTGTGGTTTGTAACAGATCAAAGTTGATTTGAGCTAGGTGGTGTAAAACCGAGAAGGTTCTTCGTTTGAAGATTTAGTGGAAAATCTCACGATTGTGAGGATTGGACGTAGCCTGGGTTGGTTGAACCAGGATATATCATTGTGTGATATCTCTTCCTTATCTCTATTTACTTTCAGTCTTTTGATTATTAAAGTTAAATAGACAAGTTGATTTTCGTTTTTAACTAACCTAGAACGTTCTCCGTTTTCTGTTTCTAAAACCCAAAACGTTATCTGTTTTCTATTTTCACAACGAAGATAAATCTTGAGTTATTTTCTTAAGTTTTAACAGGGAATTTTTAAATCTGAAAATTTACAAAATCAAACCCCCATTCCTTGTAAAGCCACATTGCTACTTCAATTGGCATCATAACTCGCTCTCTAAAAATTAAACACCCAAACAGTGCTAGAGAAAAGATCTAGAGGAAATTTTTTTAAAGCCAAATACATTGTTGATGGAGGATCTTCAAACAGACCACCTTACTTTGATGGAACAGATTACTAAAAATAAGATGCAATTGTTTCTGAAATCACAAGATACATGAATGTGGTGTATCATAATTGATGGTGATTACATGCCAAGAGTAAATCAAGATGATCCAACATCAGCTGAAAAAAGAGAAGTTGACTAGGCAGCTGAAGATAAAACTAAGGTACTTCTAAACTCTAAAGCTCAATTATTTTTATATTGTGCCTTAAGCAGGGAAGAAAGTGAAAGAGTTGATGAATGCAACACTGCTAAAGAAGTACGGGACACATAACAAACCCATCATGAGGGAACAAGTTATGTAAACGAAACCAGAAATGATACAGGCATAAGAAAGTTTGAACTCTTTGAGATGAATGAAGTGAAACCATTGATGAGATGTACTCGAGATTTACAACAATTGTAAATGAAATGCGCTCCTTAGGGAAAACATACTCGGTATAAGATAGAGTCAAAAAGATCATGAGATGTCTTCCAATAATATAGAGACCAATGGTGACAGCTATAAGCCAATCCAAAAATCTTAACATACTCGGACTGGAAGAACTGATTAGTATTTTACGAGAACATGAAATGTTACTACAAGAAGACAAACCAATCAAAAGGGCAAAACAATATCCTTAAAAGCATCTCAACAAAGTCCACTATCACAAATAGATGAGGACTTAGAAGAAACTGAATATGCTGATGAAGAAATATCTCTTCTCACCAGAAAGATCCAAAGAATGATGAGAAGAAGAGACCAGATCAAAAAGAGATTCCCATGTAAAAAGGAAAATCCCAAAACAGAATTGGATAAGAGTCAAGTCACGTGCTTTGGATCTAACAAACTAGAACATTACAAAGCTGAATGTCCATCAAATAAAAAGGCACCAAAAATATTTCCATTCAAAAAGAAATCAATAGTGGCCACATGAGACGATTCAAAAGAATCAGACACAGAAGAAAAATAAGAAGCCAACATATGCCTGATGGCAAATGCAAAAGAATATGAGGTAACTGAATCTAAACATTGCTCTCTATGTGAACGAATGGGAAAAGAATTTGATAATTTACTAAATGACTCAAATTTTCTTGTTAAAAAATGTAGCTCTTTAAAAGAACAATTTTATAAACAAAAAGAAGAAAAAGAGAAAGCTCATGTTATGAATGATGAACTTAAAAAAATCATTCACAATCTGAAAGAATCTAAGTTTAAAAATTATAAAACTGAAAGTCAAGAAAATCAAGAAAGTTCTGCAACACAAAAGGAGAACGTTCTTTTTATAACTGAAGTTGAACTTCTTAAAAATGACTTATCAAAATTCATCATAGCTAATGAAACTTTTCAAAAATCATGGGATCTCAAGTAGGAATATTTGATAAAGCAGGACTTGGTTTTGATAAAACTCAAAAATAAAAAATGTATGAGAACTTCTTTGTTCCCGAAAGTAAAGAGGATAAATGCAATACAAAATGTTCAAATTGTAATAAAATTGGACATCTAGAGTTTGCATGTTATTTTAAAAAGAGAAATGAAAAAAATCCATAACAAAAGGATTTTTTTTTAAAATGGAACGATCTGGAACAAAAACAGAGTTTTCTCCAAACCAAAAAAAATGAGAACGTTCTCCAGGATATTTGAAAAAATGAGAACGTTATGGAATGAAACTTTCTCCAGAAAATTTAAGAAAAGAACATTCTGGAATTTTACCAAAACCAGTTAAACCTCTGTTTTCTAAAAATCTCCAATACTAAAGTGTTCTTATTGTTCCAAAATTGGTCAATCTGAATCAATTTGTTATATTAAAAAGAAACCAAATTTTAAAACCAACTCTCAAGGACCCAAGATCATGTTGGTACCTAAAGTTAAGGCAACACCTTATGCATGTTAGATTTCAAAATGTCAACAAAAAGTCATGGTACCTAAAGTTAACGCAACACCTTCATGTCATTTGTAAAGAAGGATGGAGGTTATGTAACCTTTGGAAACAACAATCAAGCTCAAATCAAAGGTAAAGGAACTATTGGTAAGAAAAATTCAGCTCAAATATATTATGTTCAATATGTAAAAGGTTTGAAACATAATCTTGTAAGTATATGTCAATTATGTGACAATGGTTTTGAGGTTATTTTCAAACCCAACTTATGTGAAGTCAGAAAAACTGAATCTGGTGAAATCCTCTTTTCTGGAACCAGAAAGAAAAATCTCTATGTTTTATATCTTGAAGTGAGTCCTGCTTCATGTCGATAAATAAAGACAAATGGATTTGGCACAAGCGGACATGACACATCAGTATGAAAACAATTTCAAAGATTTCGAAATTAGAAATTGTTAGAGGATTGCCAAAAATAAATTTTGATAAAGACAGAATATGTGAAGCATGTGCTAAAGGAAAACAAGTTAAAAGCAGTTTTCGTCTAAAAGATTTTATTTCCACAAATAGTTAAAAGTAGTTTTCATCCAAAAGAGTTTTAGGAGGAATGAAGTATGTTTTCGTTATTGTTGATGACTTTTCACGATACACTTGGGTTTTATTTTTGAAACAAAAAGATGATACATTTGATGCATGCAAAAACTTTTGCAAAAAGGTACAAAATGAAAAAGATTCCAACATCATTTCTATAAGAAGTGATCATGGGGAGAATTCATAAATGCCTCTTTTAAAACCTTCTTTGATGAACATGGCATTTCTCGTAATTTATCTTGTACAAGAACTCCTCAACAAAATGGAGTTGTTGAAAGAAAAAATAGAACCTTACAAGAAATGGCAAGAGCAATCTTTGAAGAGTCTAATGTTGAAATATATTTTTGGGCTGAAGCTATCAATACTTCATGCTACATTTTAAACCGTGTATCAATAAGAAAGATTATCAACAAAACACCATATGAAATCCGGAAAAACAGAAAGCCAAACATCTCATATTTTTATCTTTTTTGGATGTTATTGTTACATTTTAAACAACAAAGAAAACCTTGGAAAGATTGATGCAAAATCAAATAAAGCTATATTCTTGGGTTACTCAACCGATTCTAAAGGATATCGTGTTTTCAATCTCAAAACCAAAATTGTTGAAATCAACATGCATATATTGTTTGATGATCTTGATATGAGTAAAAAAGATGAGGAAGAAGAAGAACATTTTGGGCAGCAGCAGAATGTTCCCCAAGAAATCCAGATTGATAAACAATCTCCTTTTCATTCTGCTCCTAAAAGCTGGAGAACGATTAGTGATCATCTTCAAAATCAAATCATTGGAGATATAGCTGATGGAATTAGAACAAGAATTTCATTCAAGGATGATGTCAGCAACAACATGACAATGATCTCCCAAATTGACCAAAATCAATCAAAGAAGCCATAGTTGATCAATCTTGGATAAATGCGATGAAAGAAGAACTTATTTAGTTTGAAAAGAATGAAGTCTGGGATCTTATTCTAGATCCACAGAATCAAACTATCATTGGAACAAGATGGGTATTCAGAAACAAGCTAGATGAAGAAGGTTAGGTTGTAAGAAACAAAGCAAGGTTGGTGGCTCAAGGTTACCATTAACAAGAAGGTATAGACTATGATGAAACTTTTGCTCCAGTTGCAAGGTTAAAAGCCATATGAATTCTTCTTGCATATGCATCTCATAAACTTATCAAATGAACGTTAAAAGTGCATTCGTAAATGGTTTCTTAAACGAACAAGTTTATGTGCGTCAACCTCCCAGTTTTGAAGATCAATCGAAAATAAATCATGTTTTCAAACTTACCAAAGCTCTATACGGTTTAAAACAAGCACCAAAAGCTTGGTATGAAAGATTAAGTTCCTTTTTAATCAAAAATGGATTTTCTAGAGGAAAAATCAAAACTACATTGTTCAAGAAAGCTGATAAAAATGATTTACTTATAGTTCAAGTATATGTCGATAATATTATCTTTGGCTCAACTAATGAGAAAATTTGTGATGCTTTTTCAAAACTCATGCAAAGTGAATTTGAAATGAGCATGATGGGAGAGTTAAGGTATTTTCTTGGCTTGCAAATTAAGCAACATAAAGATGACATTTTCACCTGTCAAGAAAAATATATAAAAGATCTCTTAACAAAATATAAAATGAATGAAGCCAAAATCATAACTACTCCCATACATCCATCTTCTTCATTAGACAAAGATGAAAATGGAAAATCTGTTTCTGAAAAAGAATATAGGGGCATGATAGGATCTTTGCTTTATTTAACTACCAGTAGACCTGACATTGAGTTTGCAATAGGATTATGTGCTAGATTTCAATCCGCACCTAAAGAATCTCATTTATCTGCTGTAAAAAGAATCCTTAGATATCTAATTGGTACTACTGATCTTAGAAAATATTCTCATTTTGATCTTGTAGCATACTACAATGCTGATTATGCGGGAGATAAAATTGAACGAAAAAGCACAAGTGACACAGGTCAGTTTCTTGGAGAAGCTTTAATAAGTTGGTCGTGCAGAAAACAAAACACAGTTGCATTATCAACAACTGAAGCTGAATATGTTTTAGTGGCCAATTGTTGCTCTCAAGTCATTTGGATAAGAAATCAACTTGAAGACTAAAGGTGCAAACACGAGAAGGGGGTTGAATTGTGTTTGACTAACTTGAATACTTTTTCTGTTTTTGCAGTTTTAAAACAAAACTTGATGTATGAATAAAAACAGAGTTAACAGCGGATATAAAGTAAAAATAAAAACACATAATTTTATACTAGTTCACCGTTAACGAGGCTACGTCCAGTCCCTTCACCTTGAAGGATTTCAATAATTCAAACCTTGAATTACAACAGTTCCACTGACCCCCAAGTCAATTTTCTCAAACAGTCTAACAATCCTAGACTCTTGAGGAATACAACACCTTGACTTCCTAGTCAAGTCTTCTCCTACCAATCTGACAACCCCAGATTGTAGAAGGAATTACAACGCCTTGAATCTAATTGCCAAGTAATCTGCTACCCCTTATGACTCCCTCAGATTGTAGACTCTACGTCAATAACTTAGATCTAAAACAAGGGAAGGAAAATAACACGAGTGCTTGCTTCTGGAAAGCTGGAGCTCACAATTAACCTCACTGAAAACTTGAGTGTTTTCTTTTGGAAATGTGTGACTCTTTTGTGATTTTCGATACTAAGTATTCTGCCTTGAGCCTCCTTTTATAGATGCAGATTAGGGCCTCATCCAAGCTTAATTTCGAGCTGTATCTTGCTAGATTCTCTTGCAAAAATATCTTGACCAATCGGGTTTCACTTAAATAAAACACATATCTTTTTAAGCTTCAGATTTTCTTTAAAAAATAACTGGCCAATCCTGTCTTTAGTTTCTTCCCGCCAACAACATCTGAACTCCCATACGACTTCACTTTATTTTTGTAACAAATCCTTTTAATACTTCGATCAAATTTAATTAAATCTCCACCGTTAATCCTCATGATTAAATCTGGACCGTTTGATCTTCTCTGCTAGTCCACATCTAGACCATACTAAGTAATCTGTTGTGATCCTCTGATTTCGGCCAACCCTGGACCACACTTTCTGATCTTCTGATCTCAGCCAACCTGGTCTAGCAAACTGATCTGCTGTAATCCTCTTATCTCGGCCAATGCTAGACCATACATTTTGACCTTCTGATTTTGGCCAACACTGAGCCATGGTCTGATCTTCTGATCTCGGCCAACACTGGGCCAAATACTTAAATCTGAACCATTGATCTGAATATCTTCCCTCTGATCTGGACCAATTCTGGACTTGGTCTGGATTGAACTGAAAGTAACTTTGGACAAAGGATATTTAAATCTGGATTTTTACCTTTGATTCTAGATCAGATCTGGATCAATTCTGGACATCATTTCTTCTGGTCTGGACTTAGTTTCATACCTTGAACCATGCTATCTTCTTGTCTGGGTCAAATCTGGATTGAATCTCTTGTTCTGGACCCATTAATTTATCCTCTGATTAAGTCTGGATCAAGTCTGGGCTGTTTTATCATTTCACTGTCACGCCATCTTCTGGTCAGAATAACTTCTGGACTAAGTCTGACTTATGATTCTTTTTGGTATGGATCAAGTCTCCCTCTGGCATGCTTCCTTTTGGTCTGGTCCAGGTCTCCTTCTGACTTTGCTTCCTTCTGATCTGGGCCAGCAAATATATTATCTGGTAATTCCAGGATGCATCCTCTGGTACCTTCTGGATGCATTTTCTGGTGTCTTCATCTTCTGCCTCTGCAAACTTCATCTTCTGGTGGTATTTAATGTAATAATTCAAGGTACAAAATAAGATTACATGGAGTGCTTTTGTAAACATCAAAATCCTAAGTACTTAGAACCAACTTGGTTCCAACAAAGACTTATCTGTAAGTTATTCAAATATTCGAATTTATTGTGATAATACTAGTGCAATAAATTTGTCTAAAAACCCCATTCAACATTCTAGATCCAAACATATTCAAATAAAACATCATTTCATTTGTGATCATGTTAATAAAAGAGAAGTTGAATTAATCTTTGTTGATACTCAAAAACAACTTGTTGATATCTTTACAAAGCCTCTGGTAGAGGAGAATTTCAACTTCATCAAAGAGAAATTGAAAATCATTTAAAATCTAATATGTGTGCATTAGGAAAATTCTGCTTCTGCAAAACCAAGAACGTTCTTGGTTTTACGACCATTCTCCGTTTTTCGCAAAATCATTCTCCATTTTACCTCACTCAAAACTGAAAAAGTGCTTTTTGAGTGGCATTTATTACACCTGTCTGCTTGTTTGGAAAAGTAATCTACCACGCTGTCACCTCTTCACCTTCCCGCCTCCAATCTTCCCCTTTTCCAAGAAACCATCATTTCAACTTCCCTCAGAAAATCAAAACTGTTTGCAACCTCTCTTCTCCCAAAAAACGCTTTGCATCTCAACTTCTGATTTTCTGCATCTTCATCTTCCAAAAATCCTTTTTGCCTCTCTGTAACAAACCTTCTCCCGATCCAGAAAATGGCAAAAACCAAAGTTTCAGCACGTAAAAACCCGTGCCCTAACACACCCTCATCATCATCATCTTCTTCATCATCGCCTTTCCAGAATCGTTCACCATCATCTCCTGAAATGTCCTCAGAAAAAACTTTTCAGATTACATGTCTTCTTCCTCTCGTGAATCAAGCTCCATCGTTCTCCCTTTACGACCCCTCACAACCGTTCTTCCACCACTTTATGCAAGCCCTCCTCTGAATGTCTCTCAAGCTCCTCCCTGAAGGTGCAAACACAAGAAGGGGAGTTGAATTGTGTTTGTCAAACTTGATTACTTTTGCTGTTTTATTGAATGTTAACGTGGGTTATTCGATGGGTAACTAATCAGACTTAGCAGCGGATAATAATAACACATTAATTTATACTGGTTCGCCATTAACTAGGCTACGTCCAGTCCCTTCTTACAGAAGGCCTTTTCACTAATTCAAACTCCTTTGAATTACAACACCACCGACCCTTCAAGCCAATCTTGCCAAACAGCCTAACAACCCTAGACTTTTGAGGAACAACAACACCTTGACTATACCAGCCAAGTCTTCTCAAACAGCTTGACAACCCCAGACTTTTGAGGAATAACCACACCTTGACTCTACAAGTCAAGTCTTCTCAAACAGCCTGACAACCCCAAACTTTTGAGGAATAACCACACCTTGACTCTACAAGTCAAGTCTTCTCAAACAGCCTGATAACCCCAGACTTTTGAGGAACGATAACAACACATTGACTCTATAAGTCAAGTCTTCTCCCACCAATCTGACAACCCCAGATCGAAGAAGGAATCTACACCACTATCGCGTTATATAACAAAGGTTTGGAACTTTGCAAAGTTGCTTCTGGAAAGCTGATTACTGCATTTATTCTTGCACACTTTGTTGCTTCTAAAAAACTGATTGTTGCACTAAATTTCTCTCTCGAAAACACTTAGAAAATATTGCTCTTGGACATTTGTGTTTCACTATTTTGAACTCTCAGATAACATTGAATTTAAGCTCAAGTTCTTGTGTTTTTCGATACTTTATTCCCCAACATTAAGCCTCTATTTATAGTTGAAATTAGGACTTCACTGATGCTTTATTTCTGGCGTGTATTTCGATTAATCTGTTTTGAGAATATTTTGGAGTAGTTTGCTCATATTCTATTTTGAGTCTTTTGCTCACTGATGCTTTACTTCTAGAGTGTATTTCAATTAATCTGTTTTGAGAATATTCTGGAGTAGTTTGCTCAGATTCTATTTTGAGTCTTTTGCTCTGATTCTGTTTTGAGCATTTTGCTCCGCTTCTGTTTTGAGCATACTTTCAGCTAGATTGTGTTTCTCAATTCTTTTGCTCCAATTCTGTTTTGAGCATTTTGCTCCGCTTCAGTTTTGAGCATACTTTCAGCTATATTCTGTTTCTCAAGTCTTTTGCTCCAATTCTGTTTTGAGCATTTTTCTCATATTCTGTTTTGAGCATTTTTCTCAAATTCTGTTTTGAGTATTTTTCTCAAATTCTGTTTTGAGCATTTTTCTCAAATTCTGTTTTGAGCATATTTCTCTGACAGATTCCTCTAATGATATCCTCTGGTGACCATCGTCAGGTGATCATCCTCTGGTAACGTCATCCTCTGATTTCTGCTTCTGGTGACGTCATCTTCTACAGAAGCAACTTGGTTCCAACACTCCCCACTTGAGAAAGCCAGTGGCTAAACCTGCTGAAGCCCAACGACACTCAATGCACATTCTCGCTGGAATAGGTACTTCTAAAACAAAAACCACCGACCCCACTATTTTGATCATTTCTGACAGTGATGACTTTGAAACTAATGTTTCTCCAAAACCCCCTCAAACATTAGTTTCATCTTAACTACCCATCAAATCCACTCAACAAATTGCGTCGTCTCAATCCTCCATACCTTCTCAAGCCACTCCCCCCAACTAGAAATGAAAATCTATCAATGATATTTTCGCTTCTTCCAAACCCTCATCTTCATCTCCTCAAAAATCAAACCCTAAATCACAAACCCTAAAGGTTAAATCAACCCCTACACTAACCCAATGTCTAGCCAAAAACAAACAAAGAAACCCCCAGAAAAAATCCAAACCACTGCTCCAAAACAGAAACCTAGAGAACATTCTCCTTTTCAATGTTCTCCACCTACTTCTCTAGAACGTTCTGCTCCTAACACTACCCAATCAGAATGTTTTCCATCAATCTCTCCCCCACTAAAATTGGCCCCAAACTTCGCATCCCCTCTCTGATTCCTTCCTCCCTACAAAAAACCTTCACTAAAAATGGGCTGATAGACCCATTGAAGTTAGAAGAGTGTTCATGCTGGAAATTCTCACTTTATAAGGTACATCCATCAAAAATCACACAGACTCTCTTGGCTGGACTTCTTTTCTGTAACTCTCAGACTGCTATTATCCTGATGTGGTCAGAGCTTTCTACTACAAGGCTCAAACATTTCCAGACAAATCCCTTTTGGTGTCTAACATCAAAGGAATTGAGATAAGGCTGACCCCTGATATTTTAGCTTCCATCCTCTACCTCCCCACTTAAGGACCCACTGTTTTTGGAAAGAACTGGTATTCAGTTCTAAACCTTAACAAAAAGGAAGTTTTGTTTGACATCTTCCAAACAGGATCCACAAACTACATATCCACCTCTCTCGGGCCTTTGTGCAAAGTTTTCAATAGCATAAGCCAACACTATGTCTTGCCACACTGTGGCAGCCACGAGTATGTGTCTAAAAATGATGCTTTTATCATCTACCACCTCCTCCACCGTCAAAGACTCAATCTACTCCACATAATCCTATAGAACATGATTGCTGCAACCACCGAGGATTATAAGAAGAACATTGTCCCTTATGGCATGGTTCTTAAAAAAAAATTAGGCATTTCAGAATCCGTGTAACCTCTAAATCCTCCACCCTCAAAATCTCAAAATTTTCTGCCAAAAACATGAAGAAAACCTCTTCTGTTAGGAACCTACCCAAAAACATTTTACCCCATACTACCAACAAAAGAAAACGTTCAGCTAGGAGAAGAGTTGCAACTCCTTCTATTCCAACTCCCATTGAACAGAGTCCAAGAGTCATCCAAACTTAATGACAGTCACCACATAATCCAAATTCTCAACCCTCTCAAGAACGTTCTCTATATGAACCTTTAGAACGTTCTCCACCCCCAACCATCATTCTCTCTCCAGATGTCCTTCCACGACACTTGCCTCCACTTTTTAACCAATCTCCTTATGGCCCTTCTACATTCCATTCCCACTTCTATCCACTCCAGAGTAACATCTGCCCATAGCTACCCATCCATCAAACCACTAATATGTTGCCTGCCTTCATATCCCCGCAAAAAAACTAGCTCTTCCATTTTTGGAATCGACCAGTTTTTTGTCTTCCCAGACACACCTGGCCCCTCTATTATTCTTCCCAAATCACCCCCTAATCCTTTTCCTCCAGTAGCCACTTCTTTTGCCACCCTATCTACATTCTGCACAAAAATTGTCCCTACATCCAGTACCCTCCCTTCTACTCCCAAAGATGCCACTACACGGCTATCTAAGTGAAGGAAGACTGAGAAAGATACATCCAACTCTACCATCTTAGATGCTCTTGAGAAAATTATGGCAAGACAATCTTATAAAGATAAGGAGTCTGCCATTCTCAAAGAATGAATGACCACGTAGCTTGCACCAAAGCTTGGACTTGATCCTCCTCTCCTTAATCTACCTCCCTCTGACCAGCCTGTTCCTAATCCCTCATGATCATCTTCATCAGAAGGATCATCTTCATCCCTCTCTATTTGAAGAAATTCTTGGCTGTTTTTACTTCTCCCATTCCTTTTTGCTTTGACAAAGGGGGTGAATTAGTTTAGTTAGATTTTATATCGCCTTTTTTTCGCAAATATGTAAGAAGTCTTTTTGTAAAGTCAACTTCTGTTTATTGAACCTGTTGTATAATTTTTGTTCATGCATTAATGAAATTTTATATATTTCGATTCAAAATATCTGTAACATGCTATGAGGGGGAGCTTTTAAGCTCTCTATAATTAAAGTTAGAATCAAAATTAAAATCTAAATTAACTATGTTTGTCATCATCAAAAATGGGGAGATTGTTAAGACAAAACCTCAGTTAATTGTTTTGATGTAAACAAACAAAGATGAATTAAAGACTCTAATTATGATTCTAAATAATGTGCTATTTAACATGTGCTTTTGAGTGTGATCATCTAAGATAGGTACTAAGCAAAAGCAAGCAAAATCAGTTTAAGGAAAAAGCAAAAAATGAACTGTCAGAAACCAAAAACGTTCTCCACGTTTTTTCATTTCATCAAAGAAGTTCAAGTCAACTTTTAATACAAGGAAAGATCCTGCATTTTTTGAATGCATTTCTAGTACATCTACAAGGAATGTATAGCTCTCATATTAGCAAAAGAAACACTCGAAAAGATCAAAGGAGAAAAGACATGGCTCAAGAAAAAAAGACAAAATCATTCAAGATCAACCATTCTCCATGTTCAAGAACATTCTCCAACTTATGTGATACAGACCAAAAACGTTCTTGAAACTGAAACTTCAGCATGACTTTAAGACATGTATTCTCGTGATAAAGAGACTTTGAAACATTGTCCAAATTAAATGACAGAGAATGCATCAGATCAGAAAGTCTTGCACTAAAAAAGATGAAAAGCTTTAATCAAAAGTCTTGTGCAGAAATCTGATTATTTTAATCTGACCTTTGACCAAAGGAACCTCTCCAACGGTCATATTAAGCTGTCATGGACCTCCTCGAAGCCTATAAAAGGAACTCCAGAGCTTAAAGAAAAATAAGAAATTCAAGTGCTAAGAAAAAAATCAATCACTTACATTCATACTTGAAAGTCTCACAAAAGAAATTAGTAACATTCATTCACGAATCTATTGTTATTAGCTTACTGAAATCTCTTGTAAAGAATCTAAACCTCAAACGAGTGTTGAGATTAATCAGATTCCGCCAAACACTTTAAATCATTATTGAGTAAACTCAAAACTATAAGAGTTGTTTATAGTTTGAGTAGTTTTTTAGAAAATCCTTTTATGGTTAAAAGGTGAAGTGTAAAATCCTCTCTTAGGTGACCTTATTGAACTCCTTTCTGGGTGGAAAGGATTGTAGTTTGTAACAGATCAAGGTTTATTTGAGCTAGGTGGTGTTGATCTGAGCTAGGTGGTGTAAAACGAAAAAGGTTCTTCGTTTGAACACTTAGTGGAAAATCTCACGATTGTGAGGACTGGACGTAGTTTGGGTTGGGTGAACCAGGATATATCATTGTGTGATATCTCTTCCCTATCTCTATTTACTTTCAGTCTTTTGATTATGAAAGTTAAATAGGCAAGTTGATTTTCGTTTTTAACTAATCAAGAACGTTCTCCGTTTTCTGTTTCTTGAACCAAGAACGTTATCTGTTTTCTGTTTTCACAACCAGGATCAATCTTGAGTTATTTTCTTAAGTTTTAACATGGAACTTTAAATCGGAAAATTTACAATTCAAACATCTCTTCCTTGTAAATTGACATTGCTACTTCAGAACATACTTATTGATAGTGTAGGGGAGAAAATATATTTTGACGTTTCACCTCTTGTAGTGTTTATGATGGCTTCTTTGCTAGCTTATTTTACTTCAATTGTGTTTGAAGTTTATCCTATAATACTATTATTGTGTTTGACTTTCGAGCAAGGCCTAATGATGAGCATGTTATTAGGACTAAATTGAAACTTTGAAACTATGTTTGCTAGGATAAAGATGTTCCTTAGTTTTAACACAAGAATTTCCTATTGTAGATAAGTTTAGGTATCTTAAGATGGATCAAAATTAAAACAGTTAAGCCTAATTTGAAGTAAACTAAATCCTTAACATAGGACAACTGAGGAATAAAAAACTTCATGAACTGACAAGAAAAAGAAGTATTTGACAGCTTAGTCTAAAGAATTAAAAATAAAATAAAATACTATCTCACTTATTAGCTTGGGATTACTCAGACTAACAGTCAGGTGAAAGGTGAGGTGAAGTGCTATTTCTCTGAGTAGTTTGAGGGATGGTTGTATTAATAGTCAAGCCAAATGTGGAATGTTATCAAATTAAAAAAAAAAAGTGTTGTTTCACTAAGTAGCTTGGGTATTACTTGCACTAATAGTCAAGTCAAAGGTGGAACGATATCAAAATCAAAAGAAAAAAGTGCCATGAATAAAAGGTATTGAGTTGTTTAATTAAATCAAAGAAAAATGCCCCTAGTACTTGAGAAAAATAAACTTGTGTTATATGATAAGGATGAAACTTTATGAATGAGAATGATTAAATGAACTGATTGAAGAAAATCTCAACACATTGAATGTTAGTAGCAATAAGGTTAACCACACACACTGAACTATGTGAATTAATCTTACTTAGTTGGCATAGTCTATAAGGTGTTTGATTTAATCTTAACAATTCAGAAGGATTATTGCTCAAATTGAAAAATTCATGGTGTTTAGGTATTTTTCATTATATTATTTGCTTGTTTCTCTTTAAAAAATTTAATTTATCTTTGAGCCATAACTTGCTTTTGAGGGCAAACAAATGTTAAGCCTCCGGAAGTTGATAAACTCCAATTTAGTGCAATTTTTAGTAATTATTATTAATTATTTGTAAAGTCATTATATAGCATTATATAAATTTTTAAATTAATTTTACTTTTATCATGCAAAAAAGATGAAAAGAATTCAAAGAATAATACATGAATTATATATGTTTATATATATTATAAATTATATATTACTAAATTTTATATTAGATAAAGACGAGATGTTGAAATAAATAATTAAATTACATCAATATTGAAAACAAATGTCGCGTAAAGAAATGAGATAGCTAGGTCACAGAAGAAAAAAAAGTCTCGGAACTTAAATGAAAGGATATAAAAAGAAAATTTAATAATAGCAAGAGAATATAATAATAAAAAAGTCTCACAGTATCAAATCTATCAAAAAAAAACTGCACAACAATGTTTGAATTATAATTGAAAAAATGTTGTATTCCATAGTCTACATCAATACATCATAATAATAATAATAATAATAATATTATTATTATTATTATTATTATTATTATTATTATTATTATCTATTTTTGTGGTGTATCAATACATCATATTATATTAGTGCCTAATAACTATTTCGGGAAATAAGGATTGAAATATGAAAATTGTGTTTTGTTTTACTCAATTCATAATCATGTCTTCAAATGTTTTCTTATATCATTGCCCGGAAAAATGTGTAAAATTATGTTAGAAAAATCACAAACGAAGTACTTCACGCCATATTCTCAATGACAATCAATGCGATTTATTTATTTAAAAAACTCAATTCCAAAAAAAATATTTCCTACAGTCTATAAAAAGTTTCAGTCAAAACAAAAATAAAATCTATACATTAAAGTAAGATAAGCAATTAGAAATCTAGAAAATTGTAAGAGTTTGACCAACTTTTTATATTGTTTCGCATTTGTTTGACTACCAGTTTTCTCCATGCAAAACATCATACTTCACCGTCTAGTGATATATTCGTAAAAAAAATTACCAAAATAAATCATCTTTTCGATTTTCAGTATAATATTGATGTAAAATAATATTTTGATCCCTCACAAAAAATAGGCTGTACAAATCACTCATTGACAAAATACAGCTCTTTTTAGTTTGAGAAAAAAATAATTTGAGACAATTTAGTTTATAAACCACAATCTATCATTGAACCGAATAAAAACTGATTATGTGTACCGTTAAATCATTAACAATGTCAAAGAACTTTCTATGTGGCCTTTAACAAACGCATAAAAGGAAAATTGTTGGCGATTTCTGACTACGATAAGGAATGATTAACGTCCGACACAATGGATATACTTCGACGATTTCCATTTGAGGTATTTACACTATTATTTTTTGTTTTTTATTTCCTTGTTTTCGTTTCCCAATTGCGATATTTTCCTTTCTGCAATGATTTTGTTTCCTTAGATGTTGTGAGTTTGTTTGCATATTCATCCGTTTTATTTTTAACAACCTTAAATTTGTGTTGTTCTCGATTGATATATTCTATCAATTTAAAAGAATGAATATCATGAAACATGGAGATGATTTTCTTTAGTTTGATACTTATTAATTAATCTATGTGGATACGATAATCTTATATACTACTTTTGCGATAGGGTACATTTGCTTTTGAGTGTATTGTTAAAGCAACAAAAATGAATTATTGTATGGTAGCAAGACATTGGACACAATCTTTAGAATTTTTATTTTTGAATTAGCTAAAAAATATATATTAGTAAAAAATTCAAAGTACAAGACGTACTTAGAATTTAAAAATACATGAAAATAGTGTAAAAAACAAACCACAAACGCAAATCCCTCCGAACGAGACTAGGAGATCATAACACACACAAAATCACATAATAGAAAGCCCTATACAACTTCAAAGCTTTAAATACTAAGAAATAAAATCATAAGTGAAACTATTATCTTTAGCTTTGATCCACGCCCAAATTGATAGTTTTATGTTCTCAAACAAGAAGTACACCATTGAAAACCTCTTTATTTTTAAATAATGGAGTTTTGCATTTACCATAAGGATCACACACAAGCTAACCAAATAGAACCAAACCGTGAACTAACCCTTTTCCTCGCAAAACAAAGACCCATAAATTGGTGAAAATGCCCTTCCAAATTATTGATAAAAGCATAAGAAACACCCAACCACCATAAAAGCTCCAACCACACTGGCTCAAACTTTGAACAATGGAAAAAAAGATGTTGAATATTCTCTACCTCACCACAACCCGCAACACACAAGAGAGAATCAAATTGAAGTATACCCCTACTCACTATATTATCTTTAGTTGGGAACCAATTTTGAAGAAGTCACAAACACAAGAGATAATCAAATTGAAGTATACCCCTACTCACCATATTATCTTTAGTTGGTAACCAATTTTGAAGAAGTTGCCATACAAACACAAGCACTTTCAAAGGGACCATATTGTTCCATATCTCATGGTGTGAAGAAGATGCAACCAACAATATTGATCCATATAATAGTTTGTAAGCATCATTAATTGTGTAGATTCTTCCAATTCTGAAATTGCAATGCCATATGTCAGATATATTTTCCTGCAAAAATATGCTATCCAACAACACATGCACTCGTCTACCAACTTCTTATCCCATTCAAACTACTTTCTCCTCCAACCCCAATTCACAACCAAATTCATTTTCCCTCTGTGAAGCACATCTCCCACTGTCGAATTTTTGTCCAAAGCCAAATTAAAAAGACGCTAAAACCTATCACGTAACACCACTCCTTCTACCGAAGAATCCTTTCAAAATAAAATTATTTTAACCATTACCTACCCTCCCCCCGGACCTTAACCACATTCTCGCTAAACCTACTCCTATTCCCCTCACTCTCGTCCCTCAATACCACAACAATATCCCCCACCACAAAGATGTCTTATGAGACCCCTATGTTGGAACCAAGTTGGTTCTACGTACTTAGGATTTTGAAGTTTACAAAAGCACTCCATGTAATCTTATTTTGAACCTTG
Organism: Cicer cuneatum; assembly: GCA_037974295.1. Taxonomy (NCBI): domain Eukaryota; kingdom Viridiplantae; phylum Streptophyta; class Magnoliopsida; order Fabales; family Fabaceae; genus Cicer; species Cicer cuneatum. Next base: position 56,051,924 of record JBBPBO010001986.1, on the reverse strand, counting down.
AATTATTACATTAAATGCCAACAGAAAATGAAGTTTTCAGAGGCAGAAGATGACGACACCAGAAAATGCATCCAGAAGGTACCAGAGGATGCATCTTGGAATTACCAGAAGATATCTTTGCTGGCCCAGATCAGAAGGAAGCAAAGTCAGAAGGAGACCTGAACCAGACCAGAAGGCAGCCTGCCAGAGGGAGACTTGATCCAGACCAGAAGGAATCATAATTCAGACTTAGTCCAGAAGTTATTCTGACCAGAAGATGGTCTGGCAGTGAAATGATAAACAACCCAGACTTGATCCAGACTTAATCAGAGGATAAGTTAATGGGTCCAAAACAAGAGAATCAATCCAGATTTGACCCAGACCAGAAGATAGCATGGTTCAAGGTATCAAACTAAGTCTAGACCAAAAGAAATGATGTCCAAATTTGATCCAGACCTAATCCAAATCAGAAGGTAAAATGTCCATACTGAAATATTATTTGTCCAGAGTTAATTTTAGTTCAATCCAGACCAAGTCCAGAATTAGTCCAGATCAGAGGGAAGATATTCAGATCAATAGTCAAGATTTAAGTATATGGCCCAGTGTTGGCCGAGATCAGAAGATTAGACCATGGCCCAGTGTTGGCCAAAATCAGAAGGTCAGAATGTATGGTCTAGCATTGGCCGAGATCAGAGGATCACAGCAGATCAGTTTGCAAGTCCAAGATGGCCGAGATCAGAAGATCAGAAAGTATAGTCCAGGGTTGGCCGAAATCAGAGGATCACAGTAGATCACTTAGTATGGTTCAGATATGGACTAGCGCAGAAGATTAAACGGTCCAGATTTAATCATGAGGATTAACGGTGGAGATTTAATTAAATTTGATCAAAAGGATTTGTTACAAAAATAAAGTGAAGTCGTATGGGAGTTCAGAAGCTATTGGCGGGAAGAAAGATTTGTTCCATAATTAATTAAAAACAGGATTGGCCCAAGTTATTTATGAAAACAAATCTGGAGATAAAAAGATATGTTTTTTATTTATATGAAACCCGATTTGTCAGAGTATTTTTGCAAGAGACTCCAACAAGATAGAGCTCGAAATTAAGCTTGGAAGAGACCCTAATCTGCATCTATAAAAGGAGGCTCAAGGAAGAATACTTAGCATCGAAAAATCACAGAAGAGTCATACACTTCCAAAAGCAAACAATCAAGTTTTCAGTGAGGTTAATTGTGAGTTCCAGCTTTCCAGAAGCAAGCACTCGTGTTTTTCTTTCCCTTGTGTTAGATCTAAGTTGTTGAAGTAGAGTCTACAATCTGAGGGAGTCAGAAGGGGTAGCAGATTACTTGGCTATTAGATTTAAGGCATTGTAATCCCTTCTACAATCTGGGGTTGTCAGATTAGTAGGAGAAGACTTGACTTAGGAAGTCAAGGTGCTGTATTCGTCAAGAGTCTAGGATTGTTAGACTGACTTAGAGGGTCAGTGGAACTGTTGTAATTCAAGGTTTTGAATTAGTGAAATCCTTCAAGGTAAAGGGACTGGACGTAGCCTCGTTAACGGTGAACCAGTATAAAATTCTGTGTTTTTATTTTTACTTTATTTCCGCTGCTAACTCTGTTTTATTCATACATCAAGTTTTGGTTTAAAACTTCAAAAACAGAAAAAGTATTCAAGTTAGTCAAACACAATTCAACCCTCATTCTCGTGTTTGCACCTTCAATTGGCATCAGAGCTCGGTCTCAAGGCTGAGCTCTTAACAGTGTTTGAGGAAAGGTCCAAGGGGTTCAACATGGCAGAATCCAAAGATGATTTGGGAGGCAACATCAACAGACCACCACTATTTGATGGAGAAAGGTTTGAGTATTGGAAGGACAGAATGAGAAGTTTCTTCATATCTCAAGATCCTGAATTATGGAAGATGGTAGTCAAAGGATACACTGCACCTACTGTTCCAGGAGATCCAACTAAAGAACTGGACATGGATGATATGAAACCAGACCAGAGCAGATTATACAAACTTCATCACAAGTCCAGAAACATCATGATCAGTGCCATCACATTCAAGGAATTTGACAGATGCACCGATAAAAAAACAGCAAAGAGCATATTCGACAGTATGGTTCTGACCTATGAAGGAAGCCAGCAGGTTCAAGAAGCAAGGGCTAACATACTGGTCAAACAGTATGAGATGTTCAAGATGGAAGATGATGAAAACATTGATGGAATGTTCTGCAGATTCCAGACTCTGATATCTGGACTGAAGGTCTTGAAGAAAAGCTACACAACAGCATATCATGTCAAGAAGATTCTAAAAAGCCTACCAACCAAGTGGAGACCAATGGTTACTGCAGTTCAGCAAGCCAAAGATCTGAATAACTTAAGACTTGAAGATTTGATCAGCTCACTCAAGTCTCATGAACTAGAACTGGAAGCAGATGAACCAAAGAAGAAGAAGAATTTGGCCCTGAAGTCAAAACAGAAGAAAACTACAAATGCAGCACCAGAATCAGAGGATAGCGACAGTGACAGTGATGATATGGCTTACTTAACCAAACAGATGGTTAAGATCTGGGAAAACAGAAAGAGGAGAGGCTCCAAGAAGAAACATAACAGCAAAGGAAAGGAAGAATCTGACAAGAAGAGTATCATCTGTTATGGATGCAATGAACCTGAACATATCAAGTCAGAATGTCCAAATCTGGAAAAAGCAAGCAGCACAAGAAGAGTTCCATATTTAGAAAGAATGGTATGATGGCTGCCTGGGATGTATCAGAATCAGAAGAAGAATCGTCTGATGAAGAAGAGGCAGAAACAACAATGATGGCACACATCAGGTATGCCTCTAGACTTCATAAAGGCACAATTTCAGGAAGGAAAGCAGGCATAAGGAAGAATGATCAAAGCAGTCATTCAAGCAAGTCTGGAAGCACATCAGATGAAGCAATTCTGGCTCTGATGGCTCATACCAACTCAAGTTATGGATACAGCTCACGCTCTGGAACAGATTCAGAAGATGAAGACAATGAGGTATTTTCTGATCTCTCTAAATCTGAATTAATTGACGCTGTAAAAGATTTTTTAAATGCAAACAATAAGATGTCTTTAAAACTGAAAACTCTTAGGGAAGATAAGAAAAATCTGACCAAAGAAGTCCAAGTTTTAAGGAATCAAAATCCTGAGTATGCAACTGAAAACAAGGATTTTAAAACTGAAGTTGCAAGACTCAAATATGAAAACCAAACTCTCAAAAGTAATATTTGTTCCACTTCTGAAACTATTTGTGAATTTGATATGCATGAGCAATTGTTTCAAAACTTTATTTCTAATGGAATGGAAAGAAATAAATATGCATTGATGATTTATGGAAACAGTAACATTGGAAAAAGAGGTCTTTGTTTTACAAAAACTATTGATGATACTAAAAATGTTCATTCTGATGTTTTTGCTAAGAAAGGTCACTCTGAATTGCCTTGTCAAATGGTAAAATCTGAACAAGATTAGAGAGCTGTTAAAACTAAAAAAAACCTAGACCCAATCAGTTCTGGGTACAAAAAGATCAAATTGTCTATGTTGCAGATATTATGAGCAACTAGAAGGAGACACCAACAATGGTGCCTGGACAATGGATGTTAGCAATGCACAAGCAGAAGAAGGTTTATGTTCCAACATCTACCAAACAAAAGCCAATTGACTCTGGTAGAAGAAGAACTGGTCAACACAAAACCTATCAGAACCAGAACCAGAATCATATGAGGAACATGAAATATCAAAGAAATCACACTCATCACACGAATCAAAACAGGAACCAGAATCAGAACTGGAACCAGTATCAGAGGTACAAGAATTGGAACCAGAACTGGAACCAGTATCAGAGGTACAGGAACTGGAACCAGAACTAGAACTGGAACCAGTATCAGAGGCACAGGAACTGGAACTGGAACCAGAACCAACATTGGAACCAGAATCTAAATCAGTACTAGAACCAGAACCAACATAATTACCAAAATCACCATAAGTTCCAAAATCACCAGAGGAACATGGTGTATCAGCCAAAGCAGAAAGGAAGAATCAGAATTAGGAGAGTTCTTCAAACACTCCAGTGAAACTCATCAAGACTACAAACCTGGAAGGGAATTCAAATCCCTTAATCCAAACCATGTAATCACAGAACATACAGATTCGGAATCTGAAAATCAGAAGCAAGAGGATTTTCAGAGTAAAACTGAAACTGTTGACATAGAGGTTACATCTTGCTGTAAATACTATTATTATTTGATATTTATGTTTACTGTGATAACAAGAAGCTTGATCTTAACAAATCAAAGCTAGATAAGTATTCTGCAGGTTTTCAAACTGTCAAAGGAACCAGGTGATTCACACAAATTGAACACTTCAGCAGAAACACCATTCCAGTGGTTTCAAAAACAAGCAGAAACCACCAGAAGCATAATTAATGGTTTGGCTGTATTGAGTTCATTTTTAAATTATTTGATTTATATTATGTTATATGACAAACTACTTGATCTTGACAAATCAAAGCAAGATAAAGATAGTGCAGGTTCACCAGAACCAAAGGGAGCAGAAGCAAAAGCAGAAGAAACAAAAGTACCTAGAAAGGTAGAGGATACAAGCAAGTCAGCAACACATGACAAATCTTCAAAAGATAAATCTGATCAAGTCAGAAATAGCCAAGATAAGTCAGAAGAGAAATCTGGATATTTACCAGAATCAGAAGCTGTTACAGATTTACCAGAACCAGAAGCTGATTTATTAGAATCAGAAGCTGTTATAGATTTACCAGAATCAAAAGTTGATGCAGACCAACCAATGTTGATGAAGATTTGGCAGAAGAAGGTTGGATACTTGCAATGCAAGAAGAGCTGAATGAATTCCAAAGCAATGATGTTTGGGATCTGGCATCCAGACCAAACAAAAACATTATTGGAACCAAGTGGGTGTTCAGGAATAAACTCAATGAAAAAGGTGAAGTGGTAAGGAACAAAGCCAGAATTGTAGCTCAAGGATATAGTCAACAGGAAAGTATTGATTACACTGAGAATTTTGCTCCAGTGGCCAGGTTAGAAGCAAATTCTTTTATCATTTGCTGCTAATCATGATATAACACTGTATCAAATGGATGTTAAAAGTGCATTCTTAAATGGCTATATAAGTGAGGAAGTCTATGTCAAACAGCCCCCTTGATTTGAAAATTCTGATTTTCCAAACCATGTTTTTAAACTTAAAAATCTTTATATGGTTTAAAACAAGCACCAAAGGGCATGGTATGACATACTTAGTAACTTTCTGCTTAAGAATGAATTTGATGGAGGTCAGATCGATAATACTCTATTTAGGAAATCCATTAAAAATGATATTTTAATTATTCAAGTTTATGTTGATGATATCATCTTTGGATCTACTAATGGCACTTTGTGCAAGGAGTTTTCTTACCTAATGCAGAAAGAGTTTCAAATGAGCATGATGGGAGAACTCAAGTTCTTCCCGGGAATTCAGATTCACCAAGGTAAATCAGGTATACTCATTCACCAATCTAAATATACTAAATAACTTCTTAAAAAGTTCAAAATGAGTGAATGTAAGCCTATGGCCACCCCCATGCACCCAACCTGCTCACTTGAGAAAGATGAAACCAGCCAAAAGGTAGACCAGAAAACATACAGAGGTATGATTGGATCCCTTCTTTACTTAACTGCTTCTAGACCTGACATCTTGTTTAGTGTGTGTGTATGTGCCCGTTTTCAAGCTGACCCTAGGGAATCCCATTTAACTACTGTCAAATGAATATTGAGATACCTTAAAGGAACCACCAACCTTACTTTGTTATACGAGAAAACCCCCACCTACAAACTAAGAGGTTTTGTGATTCCGACTATGCTGGAGACAAGCTGGAAAGGAAAAAGTACAAGTGGCAACTGCACTTTCTTAGGTGATAATTTGATCTCTTGGTCAAGCAAAAGATAAAGCACCATTGTCATGTCAACAGCTGAAGCTGAGTACATATCAGCAGCAGGATGCAGCTCACAGTTACTCTAGATGAAACATCAACTTGAAGATTACAACATCTTTGAAACCAATATCCCTTTGTTTTGTGATACCACTTCAGCCATAAATCTAACCAAGAACCCTATCTTACACTCTAGAGCCAAACACATTGAAATAAAACACCATTTCATTAGGGACCATGTTCAAAAAGAAACTTTAAGCATCCAATTTGTGGACACTGATCATCAATGGGCTGACATCTTCACCAAAGCACTACCTGAAGATAGGTTCGAGTTCATCAAGAAGCATTTCAGCATTACCTCTATATCTGACTAGCTCAAGTAGTCATCTTAGGAGTTTTTTTTTTAATTTTATTGTAATTTTATTTTATGCTTTTTAATTTTCTGTTTTTACTTTCTGTAATTTGTAAAGAGAAAAACAAAAAAAATTACAAAAATAGTATGACCTCTTTTTGGCTAATGACAAAAAGGGGGAGAGAAAGAAAAAGGAGAAATAAGTAGAAAAGGAAAGATAAAAAGAAATGAGGAGCGAAAAAGAAAGAGATGAATAGAGAAGGAGTTGAAAAGGAGAAGAAACAGGGAGAGAGAAAAATAAAGAGAGAAAAGAAAGAGTGAAAAAAAAAAGAAGTTGAAAAGGAGAGGAAACAGGGAGAGAGAAAAAGAAAGAGTGAAAAGAGAAGGAGTTGAACAGGAAAGGCAATGTGAAGAGAGAAAAGAAAGAGTGAATAAATAAGGAGTTGAAAAGGAGAGGAGAAGAAAAGAAAAGAAATAGTGAAAAGAGAAGGAGTTGAAAAGGAGAAGAAAGAGTCAGTATCAGACTTAGGGGGAGAGATTGGCCTGAGTTTAAAAGCTAGCAAAATAAGTTAAGGTTTTGTCATCATAAAAAAAAAAGGGAGATTGTTGGAACCAGTTGGTTCTAAGTACTTAGGATTTTGATGTTTACAAAAGCACTCCATGTAATCTTATTTTGAACCTTGAATTATTACATTAAATGCCACCAGAAAATGAAGTTTCCAGAGGCAGAAGATGAAAACACCAGAAAATGCATCCATAAGGTACCAGAGGATGCATCTTGGAATTACCAGAAGATATCTTTGCTGGCCCAGATCAGAAGGAAGCAAAGTCAGAAGGAGACCTGGACCAGACCAGAAGGAAGCAAAGTCAGAAGGAGACCTGGACCAGACCAAAAGGAAGCCTGCCAGAGGGAGACTTGATCCATACCAGAAGGAATCATAATTCAGACTTAGTCCAGAAGTTATTTTGACCAGAAGATGGCCTGGCAGTGAAATGATAAACAGCCCAGACTTGATCCAGACTTAATCAGAGGATAAGTTAATGGGTCTAGAACAAGAGAATCAATCCAGATTTGACCCAGACCATAAGATAGCATGGTTCAGGGTATGAAACTAAGTCCAGACCAGAAGAAATGATGTCCAGATTTGATCCAGACCTGATCCAAATCAGAAGGTAAAATGTCTAGACTGAAATATTATTTGTCCAGAGTTAATTTTAGTTCAATCCAGACCAAGTCAAGAATTGGTCCTGATCAGAGCGAAGATATTCAGATCAATAGTCAAGATTTAAGTATATGGCTCAATGTTGGCTGAGATCAGAAGATCAGACCATGGCCCAGTGTTGGCCGAAATCAGAAGGTCAGAATGTGTGGTCCAGCATTGGCCGAGAAAAGAGGATCACAGCAGATCAGTTTGCAAGTCCAAGATGGCCGAGATCAGAAGATCAGAAAGCTTAGTCCAGGGTTGGCCGAAATCAGATGATCACAGTAGATCACTTAGTATGGTCCAGATGTGGACTAGCGCAGAAGATCAAACGGTCCAGATTTAATCATGAGGATTAACGGTGGAGATTTAATTAAATTTGATCAAAAGGATTTGTTACAAAAATAAAGTGAAGTCGTATGGGAGTTCAGAAGATATTGGCGGGAAGAAATATTTGTTCCAGAATTAAAGACAGGATTGGCCCAAGTTATTTATGAAAACAAATCTGGAGATAAAAAGATATGTTTTTTATTTATATGAAACCCGATTGGTCAGAGTATTTTTGCAAGAGAATCCAGCAAGATACAACTCGAAATTAAGCTTGGAAGAGACCCTAATCTGCATCTATAAAAGGAGGCTTAAGGCAGAATACTTAGCATCGAAAAATCACAGAAGAGTCATACACTTCCAAAAGCAAACACTCAAGTTTTCAATGAGGTTAATTATGAGTTCCAGCTTTCCAGAAGCAAGCACTCGTGTTTTTCTTTCCATTGTGTTAGATCTAAGTTGTTGAAGTAGAGTCTACAATCTGAGGGAATCAAAAGGGGTAGCAGATTACTTGGCAATTAGATTCAAGGCGTTGTAATTCCTTCTACAATCTGGGGTTGTCAGATTGGTAGGAGAAGACTTGACTTAGGAAGTCAAGGTGTTGTATTCCTCAAGAGTCTAGGATTGTTAGATTGTTTGAGAAGACTGACTTGGAGGGTAAGTGGAACTGTTGTAATTCAAGGTTTTGAATTAGTGAAATCCTTCAAGGTGAAGGGACTGGACGTAGCCTCGTTAACGGTGAACCAATATAAAATTGTGTTTTTATTTTTACTTTATTTCCACCGCTAACTCTGTTTTATTCATACATCAAGTTTTGGTTTAAAACTGCAAAAACAGAAAAAGTATTCAAGTTAGTCAAACACAATTCAACCCCCTCTTCTCGTGTTTGCACCTTCACCCTACACACAGCTGAAGTAGCAATATCAACCGCGAGGAAGGGGGATTTGAATTGTGATCCCTTTTTAAAATCTTAATTCCTGAACTTAATTCAAATTAACTCAAGATCAATCTTGGTTTCAAACAAATATATCCATAACGTTCTGGCGGAGTTAAAAATAAGTACAACAGATTATTTCTAGGTGATATGTGATCAGTGGGTGAAAAATAAATAAGGATAAGGATAAAAGGATCACACAATGATGTATTCTAGTTCAACCAAGGTGGGCTACATCAAGTCTTTACAATCTGTGAGATTTTACACTAATATGCATAGCACCAGAAAGCATTCTTGCTTTCAAACTATATTTCTTTATCACTCTTGATCAATTTCAGAATTCACCTTTCAACCTTGAAAGGATTTTTACAATTACCTTTCAGTCCATAAAGGATTTTTACAATTCACCTTTTGATAACTAAAAGGATTTTTATAGCATACTCAGACTATCTTAAGAGATAGACTTGAGTTACAAAAGATGTGTATGATAAAAGGGTTAAGGATCAAAATATACTCTACACTTGTTTGAGATTGATTACTAGCAATAACTCAATAAAGAGATCCTTGAATATAATAAGAGAGAGCTGGAGTTTTGCTTGAGTGAAGAACTTTGTTGCTTGAGTATGATTGTTTAAGTATATAATGATTGCCTTAAAACTCTTGTTTTTTCCTTCTCTTTGACGTTCCTTTTATAGATGAAGATATGGTTAAAAAAGGCTCAATATAGCTGTTACTGAACTTCAACAAACTGTTTATCCAAATTGAACTTTATTAGATACATGTTCTATTTGATCTAGAATGTTCTTTTATAAAACTAGAACGATCTTGGTTCTGTGTTGTATGGAAAACGTGGATGAGTGATTGAATGGTTGTGAAATGTCAATTATTTGTCTCAGAAGCATGTTGAGCTCTCTGCAAAAGGTGCAGCAACAGTGTACCCATGTCCTTGTTCACACAGCTCATCAATCCGATCATCGATCTGGAGGCTATTTTGCTTCTTTGGGCATTCAGCTTGAGTTTTGAGTTTCATTATTGATTTGAGTAGTCTTGATATTCTTTAACTTGAGGTTTGGGCTATATATGGAGAATGATCTATTTTAATTATGTGTTTAAAAAAGAATAACCAGAATGTTCTTTTATAAAAATCATAATATTCTTTTAATCAATCTCCAATTCAAGTAGTCATGTTGTTCTTGATTTCTTGTATGGTGAGATCGTTGAATGTTGTATAAATGTATTTAATCACATATCTTTGAATAAATCACTCAAAATATAATCAGAATCATGATTAGTGATTAATTAACTGTTTGTTTATCCTCAAAACATTTGATTTGAGATTTTGCCTCAACAACCACCTCCATCAACACATCCATATTATTGCATAAAACCTTAAACCACAACCTGGATCTATCACGTTTCAACCTCCACCTCAACTAAACAAGAAAAGCTAGATTCAACGCCTTTAGATTACAAACTCCTAAACCTCCTTTCTCTTTATTAATACACACTTTCTCCCACTTTACCTAATCAACTTTCCTCATATCCTCCTCATAAAAATGATTTGAATAAAGATACATATAAAAATTATTTGTCTCCTAAATAAAAATTATTGAACACACATATAAAAATAGACATCATTTAATTATTTTAAAGATAAATATTATATTTAATTATTTTTTCTTCTAACTTTTTTGTTTGTGTGCCTAGAATTGTGTCCAAAGTCTCAAGACTTCCTCTTCCTCTATTTAGGATTGTGATCATGCAAGTATTTCTCCATAAGGAATTAAGCTAGTGGAACATGATACGACTTGTATATCTAACAAGTTACAGGTTACAGCACTAATCCTTTTGAGATGAGAGGTATAGTTGCAAAACTTAGGAGCCAAACTCCTACTATTCAAATAGTCTATTAGTCTATTTACACATAGAAAAATGAGTGTCCTAAAAATATTATTTAAGAGACTAAAATGATAATAAGTCTTTTTTTTTTTAATGAAAGTAATTAACAAATCTGAATTAAGCTTTGAATGTTTTAAACAACTTAGACATATTTATTCAAAGTTTATTATCACCTTTATAATGGCTACGTAGTACGTAGTTTAAAGAAATTACGTATTTTATTATTTTATTTCTATAAGTAAATATTGTATTAAAACAAGATTTAGGTGAGCATTATTAGTACACACTTCTCTTATCCTATATAAAAGATTTGAGAGAATACCCAATATGTTATAGCTAATGAAGCAATCAAATTAAAGTTGGCTAAGTCGTCGGATCAAATTAGTTGCATATTATATTACCTTAGTTATTTTAGAAAGTTAACGATTCCATGTGAGGGCTCGGAGTAAATAAACAAGTTGTCATATAAAAGGATTACAAATTTGTCTTTTGAAGTTAGAGACCATGTTTTCTTAAGAGTTACACCCACTAAGAGAGTTGGTTGAGTGTTGAAGGCAAAGAAGTTGATGCTCATATTTATTGAAATGTATGAAGTATTGGAAAAAATTGGAGTCATGGCTTTTCATATCGCTTTGTAGTTATTTTTGTTGAATTTTTATAATGGGTTTCACATTTCGCAGTTCAAAAAGTATGTGCATGATCTTAGTCACGAAGTAGAATCAATTGAAGTTTTGTTGAAAATGACGGTGAAAAAAGAAGAGTAAAAGTCCAAGGGGAAATGAAATTCTTTTGATGAAAGTGATATGAGATACCATTGTAATGTAGGAGCATAAAAACGATAATTCTTTTGGGACAACTGATAGTCAAGACAGATAGACTTAAGTGATAGATCTGAGAGTTTGTCAGGACTGGAAGGGAGGTAGTGGACAACACATGTGGAGGAAGTAGGTGAAGTGGGTGTATGGGTCGGCCGGAGCACTCAATGAAGGAGTTTGTCATCAAAAACAAGTTTATTTGTAAAACAAATAATAGAAACAAGATAATAATAAAATTATTACTTGATTGCTAAGTTTATCCTTCTTTTTTGACACTTCTAGTCTTTATTCAACTATAGAGATATCTTTGTTAGAAATGAAAATTGTCAATAAAATAGATGACGATTTTCTTGTAAATAATTTAATTGTTTACATTAAGAAAGAAATTACTAATCTATTTTGTACAACATCAATTATAGATAAATTTGATTATTTAAAACTTCATCGAAGCAACTTTCTTAAGTAGCTATTGTCAGTTTTTATTTTCTTTATGATGTTTTAATATTTTACCTTTTATTTAAAAAATTATTGCATAAGTTTTTGATTAATAATTATATTTAATACATTAGTTTTAAAATGTATATTTATTTTTTTTCTTTATATTGGTCACTTCATAAATTTAAGATTAAATAAGTTTTTTTTTCCTATAAATATATCATTTTTTTTTAGTTCCTCTAAAAAATTTCTTTAAATAATGGTCTCTCAAATATTTTCTATCAACAATTTTGGTTTATACTTTTAAGTCAACTCATGTTTATCATTAAAAAATTTTAATAACTTTTTGCAGGTATGTTTAAAATATTATAAGAATCTTCTCCATCAAAATTTACAATTTTTTTACAAAAGATGAATTGAATATGAATTTTTAAGCACTAAAAGCTTAAAAAATCGTATTTAATTCATCCATTGTTTAAAAATTCTATATTTTTGTGGGAGAGATGCTTATAATGTTTTAAACATGTATGCAAAAAATCATTCAAAAATGTAGACGTTGTGGAACAAGATTACGTTGTGGGAGTCTGATATGGGGGAAAAATTCGACTTTCAACAAAATATGTTTACGTATTCAATTAGGAATCGAAAATATTTTTGTTGAGATGAAAAGTATCATAGTATTCAATTAAGACTTGCACATAATTAAAATAAGTTTTGTGGTATTCAATTAGTTTAAATTTTTTAAACAAAATGTAGAAATCCATTAATATTCAATCAAGACTTGCAACTTAGAAAAGATTTTCTAGTATTCAAAAACTTTAAAATAGATTGTTTTCTAAAATGAGTTTCGTTAGACATTTTAATGAATTTTTATTAGGAAAAAGTATTTTTTCACTGCATAAAATTTCTATATATATTTTTATTTCTTCATGTATTCTCATCTCACTCTCCTTCCATATTTGTCATGTCTCACCTCTCTTTATTTTCATATCTTTCTCGTGCCCCAATCTTTGTAATCTTTTGTTTATCCATTTGTGTATATATTATGTAAGAGGCAAACATTTTTTTAGTGAAATATGAATTTTCTAAATGACAACAATTTTTAGCTCTACTTTAAAGTGTGCAATAGTCCACTTAGAGAAGTGTGATATAATCTACAAGGTAATGCATATGATGATAATGACCCTCAATATAAAAATGATTTGGTAATCTTCTCTATGTATAATTGAGAAACTTAATTGAGATGATAACCAGGACAAGTGAGACTTTAAATGTCATAAAGAAAATTGTTTTGATTTCACTAACTTTGAATGTTTACTAAAAATTCAAGGAGTTCTTTGAAATTTTATAAATCTATTAAATCTTTTCAAATCCTACAAATTCATATGATATAAATCTAGTAAAATCTAAAGCTACTAGAAAACACAAGAAATAGAGGGTTTTGGATTGTGTTAATCATTTTAAAACTTTTTCTTTCAATGTGTTCTTCATTAAAAATGTATCTTCATTTTAACACAATTAAGTAAAACAATGATTGGAAATAAAACATGAAAAACTGAGGCACAAAATAAAGAGATAATTGAAAAGAAAAATGCATCGAAGTTTTTATACTAATTCACAATAATTGTTGCTACATCAAATCCTCTCCATACAGAGAAATTTCGCCATAATACAGTCCAACGACTTAATCCACTAAAATCCGAGTATATTAACCACATCTCCAAGTGTTTAATATTGTTTTCCAAAGCATCTTCGGGCTCCATGTATTATGATGCCTCAATAGGAAACCAAAGGTACATTCTCTTGATTCCTCAAGACTACTGGCTTCATTTGCCTCTTGAGTTGGGTATTATTTTCTTTGCCTCTCCAGACTAAGTATTATTCAAGACCTCTTAAGACCTACCAAAAGTACATCCCCTAAATTTTCTCAAGAATCCTGATATCACTTGGCTCTTGAGTTGAGTTTATACACTGCCTCCCTCTCCAAGCTTCCCACTTGAGACTTTCTAGTCTTCTCAATACTCCTAACAATGTTGCACTGTTGAGGAATCGAGTATTTAATTGTCTCTTTAGACTACAAGTATTGTTCTAACATCCTCTTCAAGTTAAGTATTATTTAAGATCTCTTCTGATCTACTATACAATTTTCTAAATTTATGCAAGAATCCTAAATTCACTCATCTCTTGAGTTTAGTTTGTACGATGTCTCTCCAAACTTTACTTTAAACAAATGTTGTCGCAACTACTGAACCAGATTCCATATCTGGGTTTGCTGTGTGTGTGGGCGATGTGTGATTTAGTTCTTGATGATTTTGGTAGATTTAAAGTTTATTTTTTTAATGTAGGATTTTTAATTTTAAAGTTTTGATTTTTTTATAGGCTTCTATGAATAAGACTATGAAGATAATAATTTTATTAATTTTTATTTTAAAATTTTTTCTCAAAAATAATCTAATATAGCCTCACACATAAAAAAAAATTCATTTTTAAAGAGGGGCCAATTCTTGTACATTTTAAATTATAAAAAATCAATCTGAGGAAAAAAAGATAAATCACCAAATTGATATAAAATATAAATAAATAAGATAACTTAAAAATATATGTAATCTTACCTTCATTTTAACCACCTTGAAGGGTAGAATATCAGTTTTTTTTTTTTTAAAAAATAAATTTTTAGCATAGAAAAAAAAACAGTTGAGTTTGATACATATTCTTGTTATCTCGAAGGAAGAAGTAAGAAGTAACATGAGTAGCAGTTGCAAAACCATGTTGTGTTCATCCCTCTCTTCTTCCTTCAAATTCAAATCCACTCTTTCACCTTCTCTTTCTCTCCTTCGCCACCGTAACTACCACAAATCCACGTGGCGATGTTACTCCTCATCTTCAAACGCCGCCGTTTCATCAATAGACGATCCCCAATTAAACCACACAATACAGAACCTCCTAAGCACCGAAGGAGTCACATCACTTATGAAAATGGAACGCAAACCTCTTCTTCACGAACCTCAGGTTCGGTGGTTCCCTTACCTAAACTCTTACAGGTGCAGAAACGGTTACGAAGTTACAAGTTCGGAAGTTATTGAAGCGGTTAGTCCTTGCATTTCGGAAACGAGGAAGCATAGGTTCGGGAACGCGGTTCGGAACCGAAGCTACTCGGTTTGTCTTGTGGTGGAAGGGTTGTGTGATTTCGGCAATGTTTCGGCTGCGTTTCGATCTGCTGATGCTCTTGGTGTTCAGTCTGTTCATGTTGTGTCTTGTGATGCTAACAAAAGGTGTTAGTTAACATTGTTGTTGAGGTGAAATTTGAAAATGGATTTGGAATTTTTTTTCCAAGTTCATTCAATTTTTTAAATTACTCAACCTTAGGAATTTAATTGTGCATATATCATAGTGGAGTCGTATTTAGGCTAGCAAATTCGGTTTTAAAGAAAGCGTGTGGATAAATAAACGCACAATTATTGATCACAGAGTTCGACCAATTATATCTATGTCTTCGAAAACAGAGTGACTGATGTATTTTTGTATTATGCAGTGCTTAGAGTTAGGGATATAGGGTTGGCTTAGTGGCTGGGTTGAGTAAGTTAGGGAGTGGAGTGATAAGGAGGTTGAGGGTCCGATCCCTACCCTCAGCAAAATACTAACAATATTAACCTTACTAATTACTAACATGTGTTCCAAAACAAAAAGGCAATGCTTAGGGTTTACTGAGTATAAGTTGTGTTTAAATACTAGGGTCTAGATTAAAAGTTAAACCCTGAACCACTATGCTTGTTGCACTTTCAGCTCCATTCGCTACGTTACACTATGCTCGAGCGTCTGTCTACTTATTAGTTAATATGAACCATAGTCAACATATGTTCTATATTGTACTAGATTTGGTAGAGTTAAAGTTAGTGGAATAACATTTTGTTATGAACTTCATCTTTTGAACATTGTAGAAAATTTTGGTATTGTTGCTTGCGGTTATAAAGGATGTTGCATTCTAATTATTGTTTTCATTCTCAACTATAAATGAAGTGAACAGTAATTTATGTAGTAATTATTTTATATATATTTTTACTCGTCTTGAATCTTGCTACTTAAATTTTGCCAATCTAGTGAATTTTTTGTTGTCATGATCAAAACTTTTCATAATTATGACTTATGTATTTGAAGTTCATAAATCGAAATTGAAATGAACTTAAGTGAGTGGTATTTGCATATTTTCAATGTCTATCCTGGGTTGCTTGTTGCAGGTATAAGGACAATCGCCATGTAAGCATGGGCGCAGAGAAATGGTTAGACATTGAACTATGGGATTCTACAAAGGAGTGCTTTGAAATGTTGAAATCACGTGGTTATCGAATTGCCACGACTCATGTGGGAATAGATGCGGTATTGTTTGTCTCTGCTAATTCTGTTAGTTCACATCCAGAGAAATTGTGTGAAACCTGTAATCATGTATTGATGCATTGTATATATGTATTTTTTTTTTTCACTATCGAATTATTGTGTTTATTATTTAAATTCCTGTGGCAAAATGTTTGAAATCCTTGTATGTCATACAGTGAAATTGACTGACCTTTTTCTGCTGTGTATAGGTTTCTATATATGACTTGGACTGGTCCTGTCCAACTGCAATAGTTGTCGGGAATGAAAATAGGTTATTTTCTTCATTTTTATAATTGTTTATCAATGAAGTAATAGATGTCTTATTAGTAAAGGTGGTTCAGTTCAATTTGACAGTTGATGCTGTTGAAGAAAATTCATATATTTCCTTCATATTGGTGCTTCTGATATGCGGTTGGATTAAAAAAGTTCCATGTAATACTTTTGAAGACGCAAATGTGAGCTTGCTTGTATGTTCTTGTTGATTGACTATGAGTAGTCCGAGGATCTCTGCCCATCTTGATATTGAATTAAATGTTAAATAGTTGTTCTATTTCTTGCAACTTGGGTTTGAATTTTGTACTCAGATTTTGTATATACTTAACATGAGTTGTGTTCTTTTTGCAGGGGTATAAGTGATGAGGCTTTGGCATTGTCAGATTTGCACTGCAGTATTCCAATGAAGGGGATGGTTGACTCTTTCAATGTTTCAGTTGCTGCAGGAATCCTCATGCACCATGCTGTTTGCGATAGAATTTCTCGTACAGTAATGATTTTAATTTTGTACTTTATGTGGCACAGCATAGCTGTACATTTCAATCTGAATATGCTATGTGATTTTTTATCAATATGGTAGTGAACTTTGAACCATTATGGTCAGTCTTAAGCTTATCAAAAATAAAAAAAAATTATGGCCAGTCTTTACTCTTCTTAACTGTCTTAATAGCTGTAAATGAAGAACTGAACATGATCTACTGTTCCAACAAGTTTATATGATATCAAAGTCATGTCTGATTCTATAATTCATTTCTTACGGCATCATTATTGCTGTTTTCTGCATCTCGTTTGACTTTTAGCAAAGTCTAAATTCTCCACAACATTTGCAGGGCCGTCATGGGGATTTGACAGTTGACGAAAGACAAATTCTACTTGCAGAGTTTTCGCTGCGTCATAGCAATAGTGCTATCAGTGTTGTCGAAGATTATGCAAAGCGCAAGGCAGCATTATTAACCTAACAGCATTCAGAGGAAGTTAAACTACTTCAAATTGTATGTTTGCTCATCCTTGACAAGGAGACAGGCAAGCACTAGATCCCTGGTTGATATTCATGCAAACTTGCTGAGAAAATGCTATGTTGCATTAGCCGAAGCACGGTGTACAAGCCATACACATGACAATGAGGAATTCACCGTATAATACCATGCTTCTATTTAAATTGTAATATTTTATTAATGGTGTGCTTACTAGTTACTAGCCCAATTTTTGTAGCCATGGGAAATTATAATAACTAATGTGCAACTATTTTTTGTAGAGTTTCTCAGTATTACCGAGTCATAAAGACAAAATATGAAGTTCCTAGTTTGATTCATTTTGACATACAATAGTTTGTATTATAATCAAGGAAATGCAAAAGGTTATGCTGCTAGTTTGAATGCCGTATCATTCTTTGTCTTGATGACTTCTTTTCTTAGTGTATTTAAGACTGTTATTATTTTGGAAATCCCTTACAGAATGGATGAGATTTAAAAATTTGTAAACATGAAGTTAAATCCAGTTAGAGAATGCTAATCGATCACTAAAAACAATACAATAATTAGACTCTTTATGCCTTTCGCCAATGAAAAATTAGACGACAAGACAGATGGAGGAATCAGTGCACACAGCAAGGGAAGGGAAGGGACTCATTGTTGGGATCATTTTGCAGGAAATATGTTACAACAAGTAGTGTAAAGAATTGGACACAACCTTTCATATTATTTTTTGTAGACATATATGGACATATGATATTATTATAGTGAATCATCACTAGAATTGTCACCGATAGATATACTTGAGGAGGAAAATCCTGTATTAGCAGGACCAAACAGTAATTCTAAGCCGAATGTAGGGCCACATATTGATTTTCCTTTCTTCCCTACTTTGTCCAAGTCCTTCACTGTGAGCTACAAACAAAAATAGTTACAAAAGGGGACACAGTCAGTTCTTTATTGTGTTATGTTTACAGAAAATTTGCCAACAACTTACATGGTTAACACAGTTTAAATATGAGATTAATTATGTTTAATAGATGGTTAATGATTATAACAAGGTGTCATAATTCATTAACATTAATTAAATACAATTAAGAACAATTTTAAACGTCATTAACCATAACTTTGATGTGTTCAAATAAAATATACATATTTATTCATTAACCATCCAAATTGTATTTAAATATACATATTTATTCATTATCTATCCAAATTGTGTTCAAATATATTTGATTTTCAGGTGTTCAAATATGCATAATGTTTATTATCTACGGTTTGAGTTCAAATGTACACTTGAAAATCGTGGTTAATAACTGTTAGAATATTATAAATTATTTTATAATATCTTTTATATTATATTAAAGTATCTTAAGTTATTCCTTATGATCAATTTATAATCATAGATATATCTTAGAATATCTCTCATTATTATTATGATTCGTTGTTGATTTAGGACTGAGTCTATGTTTCTCTATAAATAGATATTAGTATTGAGTTTTTTGTAATCAAGTCAGCATTAAGCTATTATCAATAATATTGAAACCTTTATTATTTTCTCTCATGCTTTTCTCTAAAATCCCACAACTTCAACAATAACAATCAAAACTGTAATTATTTAAATGGATTATTAATGAGTTGTGACACCTATATTCATCAACCAACCACTCACTAAATGTAATTAACTACATATCAGAATTGTGTTAGCCACTTAACTTGTCAAATTTTGGTGTTAAGTTTGTGTGTCAAAATATCATTTCCCATCCAATTTATATATGGTAAATGTCAAAGAAAGAGAAAGCAAAAAGAAAAGAAAAGGCTAATCATTTCTGAACTAAAACAGTATCTGGTATATATTCAAGTATATTTCTTCTGTGTCCAAGTATTTTTCTATATCCATATTCTGAATGCTTCAAAATCCTAACTATTTTAGTGAAGGACTACCTAAACAAAAACTTATGATATACACAGATGTGAAATTTATTCTATGTAAACTTAGTATTATTTGAAGGGCATAATTCCATTTTCATGTACATTGCAGTTCCCTAAGAAGGATGAAATTACCTGTAGTAAGCTGTTCCTAACAAAAGATGTATTAAAACAGCAGTAGAAAAGACGGCCTCCAATCATTTTCTCATAGAATATCACACGTACATCTCCAGTTACCTGTCCAATGATTAAATGTCTGATCAGAATATATGCAAACACAAATGAAAATGAATAATGGATATTAACAAAATCTGTTGTTGATGCTTTGCACATCCCTTTTCTTTTCAATAGTTCATTAAAATAAATAAGCATAAACACTAACAAAATGGACTAGATTGTGTGATTAGTAAAAAGTAACTATTTTCTGTGAAAAATACAAGTTTGATCTTTAAACTATCACTCTCTCTTATTTAGCCAGTGTTTGGTTCTGCGTTTGCTCAACGCTACCGCATGTCAGAGGCCCTTTCACTGTGAAATTGAGAAGCTAGTAAAGCATAGCTTCCACGCTGACTGCCACAGTTTTAAGAGTTGCTGTGGTTTCTGACTCCGAACCAAATACACTATTAGTCTTTGAACTATAGAGAGAATGATAATTCAGGGACTAATTTACTAATTGAGAAAAGTTTAGAGACTATTTATTATATTTTTACTGTTTAGAGATCAAATTAAATGTTTACTCCAAAATACTGTATTATTTTTAATAGACACTTATAACTTACCTGTATAGGTTTATCAAAATAATGGTCCAAACAAGATTTCTGGTATATTGCAGGACTCTCTGTGTCCATTTGAACTACAACACGAGGCTCATGCCGCTCTTCTATTTCTGATTGTATTCCATCTTCATCACTTTCAGGAATAGAAATATAATAGCGAGGGCTGTTAGTTCTCTGATAACCTTTCTTAACCTCTCTGCAGCAGCTCCTGTAAATTTCCACTGGTGGACGATACACCTCATTTGGAATCTGTCAAACAACACATGTTGGTAAGTCTAAAGAATTTTGCAGCTTATCAATATTTAATGATGTTCTCAAGACAATTGCTAGGGTGGAAAAGCGTCCCATGTGGGAAGACTATAGATGTTACTACTGGTAGAAGTTTAAAGTCCTTCACATCTTTACGATTAAGTCAGTGATCTGATTGATGTTGATTCAACGAAAACAAGAGAAAACAAAAATAAATTGAATTTTGAGGCACTAATATTTGTTTTTCTTGATGAACCAGCATTGATTGAATCACTGTCTCAGTGGTGAGGAGAGGGTGAGTAATACTATGTTAGGACTTAGAGTCTTGGGTTCCTAACATACTATGAGCTTTTACTTCAAGTAACAGCATTGGTTATTGTTAGTTTCAAACCGTTATCAAACATCAGTCCACTATGGGTATGAGACATTTCTCCACCCTAGACATCACCTGTTTCAATCACTCATATGATACATGCAAAATCATTATATTATAGAGATTGGTGGAAAAAGAAAGAAAATAAATAACAACATTGATGTGAGATGTATTGCAAAAAAGTTTATCTATTGACATAAGCACTTGTGAGACTGTTTAAAAGAGTTTATGGAAATAACTTATTATATGTTCATAAGCTCTCCATAATAGCTTATAAATTATATGAAAAAAATTTGACTTTATTTTATCCTATAAGCGCTTACATGATAAACGCTTATTGAAGCTGTTTATCCAAACAGGGAATAAGTCAATTATTAGTGTAATGCATCTAGTACAAGCTTAATCCATAAGACTCCTAACATATGAAGAATCCAAATACTAGCCTCAACTTGTGAAAATTAGCATGCTAGCTTAAATGTTTAATGTGAGCTCCTTGAATCAATGCCAGAAACATTTAATAAATTGATGTGAAACTGACCTCCTGCAGTTCTGATATAACAAAGAAAATAGTGTCAATGTTGACAGTATCATACAGCCGGATTCGCCGCAATTCTCTGCTACATTGTTGAGGCAAATTCACGGTTGGCGATCCATATCCAGTTCCTCTAGGGACAGAAAGTAGACTTTCCCAGTACCCTACATAACGACGTTGGCTTGGTATCGATACCTGATCCAACAGTATAGGCACAAAAATGCAGTTGAATTTAGTTCCTTTCTTTCTTTTCAATTACAGAATATAGAAAATTGAAGTAATGGTATACTTATATAAAATGGAAACAAAGTCACATAGACTTATTTTGATTTAACAATGTGTTTGGAAATGTGGTAAAAATTGTTTAATTTAGGTGTCTCAAATTGATATTCAAATATCATTTCTGATATCCAAACTCATAGTTGCCGAAGATAAATTTACATTTCAAATTGTTGGAACTATACCTAATATTAACTTACTCCTTCATTATTGGTTGTCCTTCTATCTGCATATAATTGGAGAGCCTCTTCTGCTGACATGCCGCAATAAGTTAGGTATGAACTAACCATCAAACCAGTTCTACCTTTACCTGCCTGCATTATTGGAATCAAATCATAAATATGAGAAAATATGCAACTAGTATAGTTAAGAGTTTAAAAGTGATGTATCGTAATTGTAAATCAGTTTTAAATCAGTTTTACACTGACATCTAATGAAAGTTTATTATTATGCCACATCGACTCTAACAAGTGTACTTTGAAATTGATTGTATGAAGTGACAAAGTAATGAATTCTTATTGAATGTCAATGTAAAAACTTATTTACAATGACAGTTTATATCCTTTAACTCTATATTTAAGCAAATTCTAATATGGACCATGTCCACCATAAACCAGTATTTAAAAAATGTTTAAAACTCTAACAATCATAAATGTCATATTTTAGAAGTATAAATTAATGCTCATCTTCATTTCTATGACTAAGATAATGACTTAAATGATTATGGTTTAATAAAAACCAGAAAAAACGAATATGTATCATGTATTGAATCGACATCAATCAGATCACCATTTTATCCATAAAGACAAAGTGTCATGAGCTATTACTTTTGAAGAGTATCGTCGACTGTTGTAAGAATTTTTGATGATTTTTAAATACTAATCCACAACAGACTATTTATGAAGGTGGTCTACAGTATAACTCACCAGTTAATTAATATACCTAAGAGGAGAAATTATTCTATAGATATTTTCAATTAGAAGTGTGAACTCTCATCTCATACCATGCAATGAATAACAGCAATATTTTTGGGGTCACGTGACAGCCAGGAATCCACACTTTCACAGAAAGCTTTGACCATTTCAAGAGATGGAACATGATTGTCATCAAAAGGGTATGCTTCCACACGACCATAGAAGTGTGCTGGATCATAATTTTCTTCTATACAGAGATTATAGACCTGAAATTTTTTAAATTAGTATACTAAGGTATAATAATATGCATTAATGGGAGAGGAGAAAGTAGAATTATAGGTACAAACAATATTATCTATAATTTCCATATTATAATCAGAACACCAATGTGTCTATAAGGTGTCAGTTTAATGGTACACTTTTAACATTTTGACCTCATGAGATGAAGTTCAATTAATAAGAGTAATATTTTTCAAAAAACAAATCAGAATCAGAAGACTAATGAACAAAACAATATTGATTAATCTTAGTATAATTTGACAAATGCAAAATTAGTTAATAATGATGTTACCACTTCTATTAAGATGTAGTAACATAATATAGCTGAAGGAGTTAGAATCTTCTTCATATCTCATTTTCTTATATTATTATAGTTTTAGAAATATAAATATAATAATGTGACATTTGAAGGATTCAAATATTTTCTACACACTTCAAAACTATGGCAATGGAGAGAGAAATTGGAGATGATCTCAACTCAGCTGAAGAAAACTAAATATTAGAAGCAAGAAATGTTAAACTAAAATAAAATGATAAACCCCCAATTGACTTGTGAGTAATAGATTTTAGTACTTTTCTTCCACATTTATAATCATTAAATTAAAATGTGTAGTCATGTATAGAAAAATGAGCCTCAAATTGATGTATTTGATAGATGGTTAGTTACTTCTATGAAAGACTATTTTGATAGGTGGTCACCGATAGATCGGTACTTAAAAGTTATTTGAAATTCTAACGACGACAACTCTAAAAAATAGAAGTTCATAGTCCTCCTTGTTTTTACAGTTGAGTCAGTGATTTGATTAGTGTCAATTCGACAAACACAAGGAAAAATGAATATGAGTTGAGGGTCCGCTATTTTAAAATATCTGTCTCCTAATAGACCACTTATCAAAATGGTCCACTATACAAATTTGTCAGATAGATAAATAAATAAAAAGTATACAACAAATTAAGGGTGAATAGTATGCACCTTATAATGTTCATGATGTCTCATATCCAACACAGATTTAACCTGCCAGAGAGGATTTCTATACATTGCTCTCATACGTTCTGCAGGAAATGACATAGCTAACACTCTATCTGTGATATATGACATATCAAGATCATAACCAGCAATAAGCATTCTTCTCCTTTGCTTGGATACCAAGTTACGTATAAAATTCTTGGTAAGATAACTGATCATGCGATGATGCAATTGTAAACTTGGACTATTCATTTTGGGTGGTGGTTCCTGCTTTGAAAACTCCAACCCCATTAGGTTGATATGCCAGGGTCCACACTGACAATAGGGTACCTATCACAAAAAATAAAAATAATGTTGTAAAATACTATAGAATATGATAAAGGTACAGTTTTTTTTTTCTTTCAAAAACTTAAATTGTTGGCTCCATTTTCATGTTATGATAACGATTGAAAAGTAGTTCTAATATGTGGTTGTGGTTATGCTGCAAAGCTTAATATTGCAGCAAAATAGGGACAAATGCAGCCGGTATGGCTGCAATTGAAGATGCAATGCTAAAACACTTCTAAAACTTTTATATTTTGCTGCAATTACGATTGTGTGCTGTAATTTAAAATTTGAATGGACATGACTCAAATATCTTTTTACTCCGTTAGATTAGTCTTTTCGCAGACAAAAGTTAAACCATATGCACTTTTGTTTTTGTCAAAACAAAATTAAGCCATAAATTATAGGTTTCAACATGGTTTTAAATTGTTGTTTTAGGATCCAAGATAGAAGTTTTTGAAATTTCCACAATTGCATTGCAACAGCAATCAATTATATTTGTCTGCAATTTTTTACATCTCAATATAAAACCTTAGTTTCAATGTCGTGTCACTGTCCACAACATAATTTAGAGACAACATCCTCTAAAGTATCAATAAAAAGTTGGATGTATGATCCATTTGTGAAAAAAACAGATGGTTTTGTAAAAGATATATTAAATTTTGTAATTTTGTTGTTCTAAGATGTCCTTCATTAAAAAGATTAAATTTTTCATTGACCCTTTTGAAAACAATTACAAATAAAAGACAAATAGAGAGATACAAGAATAAAAAATTGTGGTACCTAATTAATCTGAACATGTAGTAACTCTAAAATTGTAAGAGAAGAAACAAGCAAAATCCAGGGCTCCAAAAGAATTAAGGAGACCCCAGAGAAAGCTAGTACAAAGATGAAATGAAAAGTGATGATGATCTTCATGATCCATGTTGTGATAGGTTGGTATGAAAGAGAAAAAAATGGGAATTGGATTGGCAGATATGGTTTGCTATATTTGGAGGTAATAATTACCTCACTTCCAACCAATATCTCCTAATTTGGACACAACAGAACCGACATCATAGGAAATTAACTGTATCATATTTTTCTTTTCTTTCTATTTCTCTTCTGTTGCTGCCAAATCACAGTGCCTCATAGTAGTTACAATTAACTGTCATTTTGAATTTCTATAGTTGGTTTATATTACAGTTTGATATTATCTATAATTAGTTTGCATTAAGTACTCAACAATAAAT
Organism: Cicer cuneatum; assembly: GCA_037974295.1. Lineage (NCBI taxonomy): Eukaryota > Viridiplantae > Streptophyta > Magnoliopsida > Fabales > Fabaceae > Cicer > Cicer cuneatum. The sequence goes on along the minus strand of JBBPBO010001986.1, from coordinate 56,026,548 downwards.
AGGTTACCTTTTTTATCTAATCATAGATACAAAATATCCATCCCTATGTCTTTTCTCTGTAAAAGAATCTGGCTAACAACCTCTAAATTTGAGTATACAATCATTTTGGTCTTTAAAACGTGCAAGATGTCGCCCGCCCTTACATAGTATTTGAATATATTAAAATTATATAAACATATTTAAATGTAACTTTTGTTATTTAATTTGGTTTTTTATTATGTCTTTCGTTAATTAGGTTGATTTTTGAATGTGTCTTTTGATTATCAGTTTATTCTATAAAATTACTAATAAAAGACACACTTAAAAATATTTTTGTAATTTCAATACATTTAGAAATTGTAGTAACGACGCCTCACACATTGAGGCATCAAAGTAATTATTTAATCCGGTTTTTCCATCTGCAAAGCTTGAACTTTACGTTTTTGTTACTATTCTTGATTCTTGATAGAAGCCATTGATGAGAGAAAACTATAACTAACAAGTTGATCTAATAAGTCGAGAACGGTTCGTGCAGACCCTCTCATACTAATGTAAGGTTAAAAGGTTACTCATTTGAAATTGAGTTAAAAAAACACATGATTACCTATTTTTGTTTTTCATAGAAAGGAAACTTCATGAAATTGAACAAAAACAAATTTGACTCTAGTACCCTTTATTCATTTATGCAATAAGTACATTGCAGCCTCAAGAGGAAATTGTTGAAATACAAATCCAATAAAAAATTGATAGTGCAAAACTATATAGTAAAATCAAATGAACAAACAGGAATTCAATGATTCCTAAATTACAATTTCTAATTTTCTTTTTGTTATTTTATACATTTCATGAAAAATTTCAATACTTGATAGCAATTTCAAAGGTCTGAAGGATTTGATGACACAGAAAATTCATTGAGAATCTCTGAAACCTCAAAAAAAAAAACAAATATAACCAATGATGGACATTAGCTTTTCATTCAAGATGATCATGTGGCCTAAGTGACATGAACATTGCAGCATACTGCAAGAGCCTGCGCTCTGAGCCACCAATTTCCCTTACAGGAGTCACTGGACCTCTAGTCCTCTGCCTGTAACGTCGCCATGCAAGTTGAATGTTAACTGCAGCCCATGTTCTCCAATTGGATGAATAGTATCTTGCTGTTCTCTTTAGCCTTTCGTTCGCGAACTTGTAGCGAAAATGATCGGTTATGTACCTCAAGTTTTGAGCATCAAGACCAAATGCTTCTGTTGATTCAAGACATATAAATGTTGCCGAGGATGCTGGAAGACGATCGATAAAAGGGCGTCGAAGGCACCAAGAAAGTAGTTCATCCCCTAAAAAACCTCCTGGTTCGAGGACACTAGTTGCTACCATTCCTTTGCTGAGACTTTGGTTTCTTCTAATGCGTCCACGAACTATGAACACCATCCTTGGTACAGGATCACCTTCTCTAATTATCTGTTTAAAGATAAACCATGATAGTCATTTTGAAGTCCTTTTTATATGGATTTAATTTGTATGCATCGTCTGTTTTGTTTTACGCATGCATTCAATGATTTATTGTTGTCGCATAATTTAATATGTTTGGAAACACATGACTTGTCATATACATTAGATTATGTGACATCACATCATTGGATACATGTGTAAAATAACATTACACAGACACCTTATAGAAGTTAAACTCATTGTTTATATGACGATATCATTAATACCTTTTCATCTTTAGAGAAGACTAGGGGCTTCACCCTATCACAGATGTTGTCAAGAATAAGATCATCCAAGTTGTGGAACAATGGTACCTGTCAAACAGACATAACTACTTATCAAGAGAGGTTACTTAGATAGTTATAGCAAAATAAGCTGAACAAGTATATGGAAATAGGCACATAACCTATTAATTATAGGGTTAATAATATCTTTTTAAAAGCTTCTTTCATTTATCTTTCTTAATTCCTATTTTGATTAACACTTTAATTAAGCACTTATGACATACGTGTTTATGTATAAACTATATCTATAACCAAAGATAAAATAAAATCAATTTGTTTTAATATAAGCTATAAACTATTTTTATGAACTATTCTAGAGAGCTTATGAAAATAAGTTAAAAATAGTTTATGGACATGTCATAAACTTTCCCAAACGGTCTCAAAAGTGTTTTTGTTGGTAGATAAACTCAAATAAGTCATTCAAAACAAAGTCTTAATTTACTATAAGTTGTTTTCGTAAACTATCCTTGAGAGTTTATGGAAATAAGTTGAAACAAGTATATGGACATGACATGTCATAAGTTGCTTTCACAAACTCTCCCAATAGTCTCACAAGTGCTTATGTCAATAGATAAGTTCAAATAAATCAATCTAGACAAACTCTTAATCTAACAACTAAGGAAACTTATCCATCTTTTATTTGCATGTTTGTATCATTCTTTACCTTTTTAATGAGATCCAAGCAAAGATAACGCTTGATGTCTCTCCTAAGACCCTCAGGTAAGTCTTTGATCAATTCCATCTCATCTTCTCCTCCCATGGCTACCCATCTTTGACGTTCGAAATGACGAACTCTTTGTCTTAATCGGGACGGCAACTGCCTCCTCCTCATCCACCATTCCATGTCGCGGCATCTCAGCTGCATCTTTCTCTTCTTTGCCATGACTGCATGTAAGAATACCTTCACAGTAGGAATAATGGTGCTATTGTTAGACCATGTTTGAGTATGAAACAGTTTTTCAATAAGTGTAACAATATCCATCATCTTTTCATATTCACTTGTAATATTAAGGTTTAATTATGTTTGAAGCCACTCCAAATATATAAAATTTTTGTTTTAGTCCATGTAACTTGTTTTTAGTCTTTGTCAATAGGCCACTTTTTGCTTTTAGTCTTTATTGCTTTATTTTGGTCTCTGCAGAATTTGTTCATATTGAAATTGGTTTTGTCTAATCCCTCCAGTATGGATATCTAAGGACTAAAATAATATCACACATGTTATAGAGATCAATTTCGATATGAACAAATTTTGTAAGGACAAAAACAAAGCAGCAAAGACAAACAAAAAAGTGGTATATTTGCAAAGACCAGAAAGATAATTTATTTATTATAAGGAGTAAAAGAAAAAAAATGATATATTTGCATATAAGAAAAAAAAAGCATACTTAAACCTAATAATAATCTACTATGGTTACCTGAATGTTACCAATCAACAAAGTGAAAAGTAGTAGTCCACTCAGTACAATGCATATGCTGAAAATCACTTCTAGCCAGTTACTTGTAGGTTCAAGATCATTTCCAAAAGTGCTGCAAGAATTATTAGGGTGATTAGGAAACTGGAAATTCAACATCATAACCACCTAGTCTCATACTTGATTATGATCTACGCAGAACCGACACTTCAGATTAAAAGTGTGTCTGGTATCCGACACAAACGCGACACTAATCCATGTAATTATATTCAATCTTTCATTTTCTTAAATTATTATTACTAGTATCTATTTGTTAATTCTAGTGTCATATCTAGTGTCCGTATTTGTGTCAATGTTTCATAGATTATAATTGTGATTTAGGTTATTAAAGAAAAGCACAAGTTATCAAATCACTTCCAAGTTTGAGAAAAATGTACTAACCAAACCTATACATAAAAAATGCTTATTAATCATTTGATTTATAAATTATAATTATAAGTACACTAACTTAAACAATCAAACTATTTAACTGGACTTGAATTCCTTAAGTAAGGTCTCGGGTTTGAGTCTTGTGAATGAAAATGTGGTTGAAAGGGCAGATTCTACTAAAGGTGGTCAGTCAGATTCTCCGACAGAGATTAATCAACAAAATTTGATGGATACTTCACAACAATAACATAACATGATTAAAAAATCTCTAACGCTATAAGAGATTGTTTATTGACAAATTTACCTGAGGGTCATCAAACCCCAAAAAATGGGGTAAAGAATCTTGACAGCCAAGGAATTGCTGGATATGACTGGAAGTGCCCATTGGTAGATTCCATATTTGAAAGGTCCTTCAACATCTAAGCACAAAGGCTTACTTATCATCAATGTTGAGTTTCCACCACATGGATTTCCAATGGTTCCTGGTGGTAACAAAGACTGATAGCATACCTCCTCTGAACATGACAGAGATAGATTGCATCCAATAGTTCTTTCACATTGCTGTTGGAGGCATGATGCTACGCGTTGAATCGCAAGGACATACCAGCACCCTCCAGCAACCTTTGAAAAAGAAAAAGAATGTTTATGCTATAGACAATGAATTAGGCTCTGTTTGGATAAACAGCTTAATTAAGTGCTTATAGATAAGAGAAATGCTTATATATAAGATATTTCTATAATTAAATATAAAATAAAGTCAAATTGTTTCATATAAGTATTTTCAAAAGCTATTCTGAAGAGTTTAAGGAAATAAGTTGAAAATAGCTTATGAACAAGTCATAAGTTCTTTCTAGAAACTCTCCTAAACAGTCTCACAAGTATTCATACTAATAGATAAACTTATGAAAACAGTTTATGACATATTCATAAAATCTTCGCAATGACTTATGAAAACTACTTATTGCTTATATAAAAATAACTTATACATAAGCACTTCTATGATAAGCATTGATGTTATTAATAAGTGCTTAATTAAGTGTATATCCTAACAAGGCCTTAATCAAGTGCTTATAGCTTAAGTGTTTATCATATAAGTACTTATGTTTAAGGTATTTCTATAACAAAAGAAATTGTTTCATATAAACTACAAGTTGATTTTTATAAGTTATTCTTGAGAATTTATGGAAAAAAGTAAAAACAACTTATGAACATGTCATAAGCTACTTCTATAAGATCTTCTAAATAGTCACACAAAGCTTATGTAGTTTAAATAAAACAATGCAAATGTGATAACTTGTGTATAAGGATGAAGCTCAAATTTCAGTTGTGGTGTTTGCTTACATGAGAAGCAATGAAATAGGCTATGAGATTGAGTCCAAAACCCCACCAAATGGTGCCAAAGATGTAGCCAGTGACTTTTTGCATTCTTCTCATCATGCATATGCTATGGTAAACCTTAGGGAGAAATTGGAACAAAAAAATTAATAGCATTGTGGTCATAATGATTTTAATCTTGTCTTCTCTTATCAATTTTGGTACTACTAGCCAAAACACAACCTGCAAAATACAAGGAAATCAGATAGTCAAAAGAAGTTTATTTAGAATTAAACAAGGACAAATAAAGGACTATTAATCACTTCTGTTACTTTGGAAAGAAAAATATATCTACTGTCTTATGAATTATCTGTTTATTAATAAAAATTTATATTATTGTTCTAGTTTTGACCAATTTTCATGAACTTAATATATGACCAAAAACTAAATATGGCACTTTATAAGGTATATAAAATTATAAAGAGATTGACTTTTATAAAAACAATAGAAACAATATTATTACCAAATAAATAGACATACTTGAATGTCTTTTTTTTTTAAATTAGAAAAAGAAAAATTATTATTAACCAATGGTATTTCTTATGACTATTTTACATCGATTCTTGATAAATTAATAAAGATTTAAATTATATACATCATTCTTGTAGAGAGATTTACATTGTCAATTAATCGCAACTATTAGATAATTAGAAACGTTTAAATTTTACCGTAATTATTTATAAAATCATACATATTATTAATTTCTAGTATCAATATATGTATTGACGCTCGTATTTTTCCGTCCGTTTTTTATCTAAAACAATCTTAGACGTTAAAAGTATTATTTTAAATTAACTTTAATTTACAAACATAAATAAAAGGAATTTAATTCATATACAAAAATTTGAACAATGTCAATCAATCATAATCATTAAATTATTGGAGATGTTTAAATTTTACTATAAATACATCTAAAATCAGTTATAATATATTGACAATATAAAACTTTTTACTACCATAATACATGACAATTAAACTCAATAAAAAATTAAACTTAAATGTTATGTTAATTTTTCTATTTTTATCGATTTATAAAAACAGTCCTTCTATTTTAAAAAATTATAATTTATCATATTTTAAATAATATGTTAATATGTATCAAATCGCAATAAACAACACGCTGCTGTGTGTAAAATAAAAAAAAATACACTCTGTACAATTATTTTAGCCACGTCAGGGAATCTTAAAAACAGAATAACATAAAATTCTAACCTGAGGCACCGGAAGAATTACAAAAACATCGAACCAAAAACCCTTGAAGTTTCTAAGATAATGAGAAGCAATGGTACGTGCGTCCCACACGAGTTTTCCACACCCTACAACAAGCGATTCTCTCGACACATACGCTAATCTAAACTGCAACCACACATGAAACAAATGCACCGCATCAACACACGTACGCGCCACCGTAACCATCGCCGCCAAACCACCGTCCATATAAAGACACGGTGAACCTTCTCTCCCTATCGACAGCGCGTAGAAAAACAACGGGTCTATAGCCAACGCAACTCCACGCGCTAATAACAACGCGCGGTTCCATATCTGCACGCGCTTGCTTCTTGGATCTAAAACGGATCCTAACGGTCCCCAATTTGCCCTTGTAATTGCTCTTGCGAATTTTCCGGTTCGGTTTTGAATTGGAACAAGATAAGAACCTGCTGATGCTTCCCATTCTGGTTGGTGACAGCTGTCGCAGCTAGTGGAGTGGAATACCGGTACACCTACTTGTGTGCAGGCATAACACTCTACCACGCTTGTTACTGGGTTGTCGTCTGCTACGACCACAACTCCAGTATCACTATTACTGTCTCCAATGTTGTTGATTGTGCTCTTGGGATTCCTTCCCAACAATTTTCCTCCAATCCACCTATTAAACAAATCAAAACTTGAAAATCTTAATTATTTCATGTTAAAATTAAAATCATAATAATTATCCCTACTACAAGATTATAGCCAATTTTTAGTTTTTCACATGTTAACTCGTGATAATCTTATTCGAAATACTTACAATTAGTTGTACATTTTAATTTGATGTTATAACTCAATTAATAACCAATATGGTTTAATTTATGTGAAATACTTAAAAGTAAAATATTTCTTTTACTAATTTTGGCTTATATCATGGAACATAGAGGGAGTAATTGAAAGACGAGATTGATTATACCTAGGGAGAGAGGAGAAGGTGGACATGGTTGATGATGGAGAATAACAACCATGGGAGAGTGAAGAAGAATTTGTGTAGATGAGTTATTACTACTAGATGGAAGAAAGTAAGAGGGTGGGGTTGGGGTGTGACAGGGAAGAGCACATGGTGTTAGTATTGGAAAAAGAGAAAGTATAATATTATAAGATGATGGAAATGAAATGAAGATGAGTTTTGATTTTGCATGTGAATGAATTGGGTGAATTTGTGAAACTGGTGCTTATGGTTACGCAACGTAGAGTGGATGGTAGTGTTTGCAAAGAGAGAGAGTGTGATGTGGTGGGGTTATTAGTATGTCCACTGTGTTGTTTCTTCTTTGCCGTTTTATGTCACACTTACGGGACCACGGTTGTTTTCTTTGTCTACTTCTGCACCTGCGTTGCTCACATCCATGTTTTAAACAGTAGTCTCCTTAATACTTGTGGTGCAATCATGGTTTTGAATTATGTTTCACAACCGCGGTAAAATCATATATTTTGAAGTTTTATGTATGTTATATTAATTGCAATTTTAACAACTACCAATTTTTGCGCGGTGCGGTTTCAATCAGTTATGAAGTAAAATTGTTAAATATAATTTGAAATTTATAATATTCTATAATTATTTAGATAAATCATGATATTTATTAAAAAATTTAAAACTATATTAAATATAGAAAATTATAAATAATATCTAAAAGTATGTATTAATTAGAATTTCCTTAAAAATAAATCTAGAGGTATTTTATTGTACTTAAATAGGGATGGTTATGGTATAATCTATTTAATAAGAAGGTTAGGTTCAGACTATTTATTTAAATAAATCAGACTTAGGCTTATAAAAAAGTCTATTAGACTTGACAGACCGGCATATATATATTATTTATTAATATTATTGTTTTCTATTTTAAAGTCTATCAATTAGGCTATTTTAATATTATTTTATTATATTAGATTTGATTATAATTTTATTAGTTTTCTTTGTATATAAATGTATAGTTTTGCCTATTTAAAAAATAAATAAAATATAACATTTAAATATTTTAATGTGAATAAGGCTTTTAAATAGATTTTTAGGCCAGACCAAACTTTTAAAAAGATTAGGTCAGGTAAAAAAAAAAATCTATGACAGACCGTAGGCCAGATTTAAGTCTAAAAAATTAATTGTAGGCCATACTAATCTCATTTTACTTGACATTTGAAATCAAATAAGAGGTAAGTTCTCTCTTAGAAATCATTCCCTTCCTCTAACAAAAACATCATCCAATCCAAAGACTAAATATTTTGCGGTTCGATTTGGTTTGGATGACAATTCTAAAATAATTTGATTTGATCTAATATAAATTAATGCGGTTTAAATTGGATCTATTTTCAATTTATCCAAATTAACATAAGTAAAAAATTATTTTAATACTAATAATATTATAAAATTACGTTAAAGTAAAATTTGAAACGATATATTATATATAAAATATACTAAAAATTAATATTATGAAATAATATTGATGGATTATGTTTGAAACATGAAATAGTAATAAAAATATTTCAAATTAAGCAAATAAGTATTATTAAAAAATCATTAAAACCAACAAATAATATTTTAATACAATATCTGATACTAACAAAAAAAATAACAATTAAAATGTATATATGCAGTTTGATTTGTTTTTTAAAAATGAATTTAAAATTCGATCGAGCCGAGCGGTTATCACAAAAGAAAATCCAAACATATTCAATAATATTCAATTTTGTATAGTTTTTGGATTTTTTAATTGATTTGCAGTTTTTTTTAGATCGGTTTAATTGTAAACACCTAACCTCAATCAATTTAATATTAGTTGAGATAATATTAATTAAGTTTAAAGATGATATATTGTCAATATAAATTATTATTTAATGAAAAGTTATAATTATGCAGTGAGATAATATCATCAAGAGTTTTTATTTATTGTCAATGTAAAATTAGTTTAAAGTGATATTGCATCATCTTTTTTATTATATTAATTTTAGATAAAATAGTAAACTATAATACCTATTATTACGCAAAACTTATAGTTTTTGGTAGATCTAAAACAATTGACTTGACGAAACTTTATTTTTTGGTAGTGTTCGATTATGCAGATGTGATTAATTTTGTGAATCGGTAGAATATTCTATTGCACTGTCTTCAAAATGCATGAAAGTGCTATATTTAAGTATCCCTGTAATGAAAGTGTACCACCTTGTTTACAATTTACAATAATTTTACATTACGATTTCAGTAACATAAACCTAACATAAATTATTTTATTAAACTATTTATCTTAATTATTAGTTTATTTTTTATTATTATTAATATAAAGTATAATAATATTTTAAAAATTTATAAAAATTATTAATTAGAATAATATAGAAAAATAATAATTAAAGTTATATTAAAAATTATAAAAAATATTAATTTTGAAATATTTTTTTTATTAAAGTGACGCTGATTGTAGTATAGAAAAATCCTATTATATTAAAAATTATACCGTCATTGCAAATCCTTATTTAAAACCTTTCTTTTTAAGTCTTTTTTTGTTGCTTTTTTCACTCCTTTCGATCTTCTCATCTTCTTATGGTTATAGTGTGTTGTTATATATATATATATATATATATATATATATACTTTTTTGATAAATAGAGGATATTTATTAATAAAATAAGGCAAATGCTAACATATCTCCAAGGACACATTTAAGTATCAAATGTAGAAGTTTTTTATCTTGGAACTTGTTGATAATTCTTAGAAATAATAATTATTTAAATTTGAATAATAATTTATTTGTCTATTGAGTAAGAGTTATTGGAATTTTAATTTTTAATCTAGGAATTATTTCTTTTAATTTGGATGTCAATTATTTTGTCTTTTAGAAAAATTAATGTTTGGTGTAAGATTTTGTAGAAAGAAGATTTGAAGAAATCTTCAAGAATCAAAACGCTATAGGAAATTGCTGCAACAAGTTATGCATTAGATTGGTGAGCGGCAATGCAGACAGACTTGCGTGGATCCTAGATGCATTCATCATTTATTCAAAGTCTCTAAGACACCCAGTTTTAAGAGGTGTTAAAAGGAAAAGAAGTTGGACAACTTTTAACTTATTTAGCCAAAAAGATACCTTATGAACTAAAAGACAAAAGGTACAAGGAGAGAGAAGAGAAAGAGAGAGAGAGTTGTCCTATAAAAGGGAGAGAAGCACCGAATCAAAAGGAGCGAAAGTTAGATCTAAAAATCATAATCCTAGCTGTCATTTCCTTTCTGGCTTTAATCATCCACCGTTGAAGCTTTTGTATGAAGAATTATTGCTCAAAGAAGGAAACTTACAATCAAGTCGAAGGAGGAGCTGTCATAACGGCTACGTTAAGCTTGTGATTTTCATATTTGAGTCATCATCTCTGTAATTACTTAAGCTACAATGTTATCCTTACTGTTTTATTCCATTTCCATGTTAGAACAAAATCTAATTATAAGCTAAACTACTTTAAGTTAAGAATTTATGAAGTATTGAATGATGTTTGTTGCTTAAGATGTTTATAACATGTTTGCATTATTTATTCAAGCTGATTTAATGATGTCCTTAAATTTGAATATGATCACTTTAGCTTTATTGCTAGTTTTTGAACTTGAAAAAGGGAAAAAATGGATTTGTTTGTTTAATATGGATTAAGTCAAGATGCTTGGACAAGTGGTTGATACTAAATATTATGAATAATATTTAAGTTCATAGAACAAAAAAAGAACTAAAAACTGAAGCATAGTTAAACGTGAATATGAACCCATAAATGACATTAATGCACTTGAAAATCATGATAACTGAGTTTAAAAACCCGTGAGGTTACTCTATTCATAATGCTACAAGCATGCTATAATATTTTAGAATCACATATCAAGTTCAATACAAATTATATCCTTAACTTGTTTCAATACTCTGAATTTTAGATATTTGACTACTTACTCAAACTTGTAATGTTTAGATATATTTTATTTTAACTTGTCAATTCAAAAATGTTTTATTTTATTTTATAACAAACAATTTGAATGTATTAGAAAAATATTAAAATTAATAACATAATTCAATTATCGTAAAAACGATCTTTATTTATATTTGACTATATATACTTGCACATTTAAAATTATGCAACACTTGTGGATTCCACTTCTTAAAAATTCCATCGTAAAAACGATCTTTATTTATATTTGACTATATATACTTGCACATTTAAAATTATGCAACACTTGTACATTCCACTTCTTAAAAATTCCAAAAGTTATTTTTCTCAAAAACAAAATTCTACCTTTGAAATCCTTAACATATGTCCATGTTAACAAGACCCATAAAATAAAGCATATCTCAGCATCATAGTGAGCAAATTCTATCCACTTTCTATGAAAGGTTGCATAATTACATACAATCATATACTAGCAAGATAGAAAAGATCATACAAAGTTTATTACACCAAAATAGGCGCATGATTACATAGCCGCCTCACACACGAGAACGAAGTTATTATAAAAACCATAATTAAATACAATCGATTTATCTTTAAATTGTAAGTGACATGAGGTCAAGGTTCAAGGCCTCCCTTTAATAAAATTAACAATTAATTATTAATTAATTATTAATATCGATTATTTAAAAAAAAAAAATACCATCAATTTATTTTTAATTTTAGTTGCATTACAATTTTTTATCAACTTACTTACTTTGTTTGTAGTTTTTTCTATTGACAAATATTAATTTAGTTAAATTAATATTTTCCCTCCTTTACCAATTAAAACCCTGATCATTTTACTTTTCCACTTCTTTAACCTTTAACTAAAATTAATTAAACTACTTAATCTTATTTGTAGCTTTTGATCCTCGGTTTTGGCCGCAATAAATCACAATTAAATACAATCTATTATCTTAATTTCAAACTTTGCTAAAATTCCTAGTTACTATTTTTATGCTTATCTTCAACACTTCATATCACTAGCATGAGTCATGAGTCATGCATGTTCTGTGGATATAACTGTATAACATAGAGCGAATATTAACCAATAAATTCGTTCACATTCCCAGTTTCAATCAAAATCGAGTGCAGATTCATGTCTGAATCAAATTTGTATTCATTCTCTTCAATTTTCTCTGTTGTTTAGCTAATCATGAGGCTTGTCACATCAGCTCAATCTCAATTTCACAATTCACAACTTTTTATTCTTTTTTTTAGAATCTAGTGGTTACTGGTTATAGAGTTGAGTGAAAAATAATTACAAGGAAGGAAGAAAAAGAAAACGTGAGAAAGGATAAACGAGATTATAAAAATAAGGAGAAATTCCATTTACTTTTTTCATGAGATTATGATTATCTAAAATGATATTAACACTTTTTTTTTAAATACTCACATATGATATATTCACTAATATATATATATATATATATATATATATATATATAACATTTGTTTTTTGTTTTTTTTTTAGTTTTATTTATCATTTATTAAAAAGACACTAGAATACATATTTTGACTGTAGTAACATATTCATATATTTCAAAATTATAAATATCATATGTATATGTAAAGTAGAAATTAAAGCGAAAACTCTAATTATAACATATAATAAATGACATGAATAGATGTAAATGAGGGAAAAAATGTTTAATATAATTTTTTTTAGTAAATATAAGGAGATGGATGTTTTTTCAAAACTAAAGAGGATGTTAGTGTCATTTAAAGTAATTTTAAAAATAATAAATGTAATTTTTTTTTAAAAATAATAATAACAAAAATTTGAAATATTTTATTCATTCGGGTGAAAGAAATATAATTACATCTTTTTTATTTCATTTATTTTTATTTATTTTTAAACAATCTATTTCTCTTATAAATCAATCAATAGTAATTATGGTTCTCTCGCCATAAGTCTTTTATGTTTATGTTCAATGGTACATTTAATTAAAAATCTTTTCAACTTATACGGATTAAATAATTACATCATTTTTTAATACTTAAATACAGTCTTAATTAATCTATTTTATATAATATGTGGCTTTGGTTTTTTTATTTTAAAATTTACAATTTTAATCTCAATTTTTAGAACAATTGTATTTTTTTTCACTTATTCATTTTACGTGGCAACTTAGTTGATGAGGTGACACTATTTAAGAGAATTTTTAGTTAATGACTAATTTTTCATATTATCAAAATATAAATTAGTATATATCACAGAATCAATTAAATTTGATATGAAATACTGTGTAGATGGATTCTCATGCTCATAACTTAGAACTCGTTGACATGGTCCTGAGTTTTTTGTTTGATCGTTTTGAAAGTTAATTTTGAAAAATATACATATATATATATATAATGAGTAAAGTAGTCTTTAAGTTTATTTTTCACATAATCATGAAACAATGTCTTCTAAAATTTAAAACCACCAAAAAATATTTTATCATTTTTGTTTTGTTTTATCTCTAACACAACACCATCAAGAGTAGTTGGTCATCACTCAATTACTATTGACCACCACTCCAAAATAATAAATTAAAATTAGTATGTTAATAATATTGTCAACATAAAAATGAGAACAATTATAATACAATAACAATAATTTTTTACACTCTAATTTTTTATCATTGATGTGATTGCATGTAACATGAATCGTGCCAATCTTCAAAGATCTTGAATCAATAGTTAAAATATGTCGATATACGTATTCGTAATTAATTTAGCGCGTCTTGATTTAAGACAACATGAATAACAAAGAATGACATTTTCAGAGGATGTCGTTGCATTTTTTCAATTAGAGGCTAAGTCCAACTTTGATGAAAAGAGGATGTTGATAAGTTGACTTCTTCAAAGTTTTGGGATCAGAAGATTGACTTGAGATAGTTGACTTTTAACAGAACATTGACTTGAAGTGTTGACCAGATGATAAATGGATTGCCAGAATAATCAGACACATAATTATTAGAGTGAGCTTGCATTAGTCATATTCACAAGAGGCACATTGAGAGCTTCTTGATCAGCGGAGTCACACTGCATTGTTGAGAAAAAATCTCTTTCAATTATTTTAATGATAACAAAATTATCTCAAAAGATTATGATTATACTAATGTGTGCATTTAAGTATTTTACTAAGAAAGGAACAAGATTCAAATCCAAATATTCAAAAACAAAGATCTCAACTTCCCAGCAAGAGGCAGACTATTGACTATACCATATCAACCTCCTGACCAAAGAATGAACATTTATAAAAGACAATAATTTTCACAGATCCAAGTCAAAATTAAGTGAAAACAAATTGCTAGACAAATAGCACAAAGAAACAAAGTCATCAGCTTCAGAGGATGAACACCAGAGGATGAACACTAGCTGCCTCTTCGTCCTCCTGCATTGGAAATAACTAAAAGTACCAAAGTACAAAATGTTGCACTAGTCACGAAAAGATAGAGTACATATCTTGGAAAAGGAAAAAGCACTTTCCAGTTGTCAAAGCGTATAGAAAGATCTAACCTCCAATATAGCTTTGTGAAGATCAACCTCCTAAGTACAAGGCTGAATGAGGACAGATTCAATGGCAATTTTGCAATTCAAGACAAAACTCAAGGATCATTATAACTTGAGAGAACGGTCATAAAGGACAACTTTCTTGAAGAAAAGTTTCCTTTTCTCTATAAAATGAAGGCTGCTCTCTTTCATTCAATACACAACAACAAACATAAAAAGAAAAATCAAAAGGCTATCAAGAGCATTCCATCCTCTCTTCATACTTTCTATAATCTTAAACTAGATCTTTGAAATATCTTTGTAGAAGTGATATAATCCAAACTACTTCATATCATCTTGTAAATTTCAAGTGAGTGACACTTGAGAGAGGTTGAAATCAGAGAGAAAGAATTGTAAGCTTGGTGAAGCTCTAGAATACACAATTTGTAATCAACCTCAGTGAGAGGCTGATAGCTTTTGATACTTACTGAAATCTCACAAGTGTGTGAGGACTAGACGTAGCCTTCATTGGGTGAACCAGTATAAAGTTGTGTGTGTCATTATCCTCTCTCTATCTCTTTATCTTTTGGTAATCAACTAAACATTTAAGCTTTCAACTTCTAATGTTCATCCTCTCGAAGAGGATAGAGCTTTAAAACTAAAAAGAATTTTTAAAAACCTCAAATATCTCTATTCAACCCCCCTTCTAGTGATATTCTAGCTACTTCAATTGGCATCAGAGCAAGGTTCTCTAAAAACTACACCTAACAGTGTAAGAGAAAAAGATCCAAAAGAAAAATGTCAAAAACAATGATGAAGGAACCTCTATTTCTAAAAAAGAGTATAGAGGAATGATTGGATCTTTGCTATATTTAACAGCCAGCAGACCTGACATTGTGTTTTCAGTAGGTCTTTGTGCAAGGTTTCAATCATCCCCTAAAGAATCTCACCTCACAGCACTAAAAAGAATCTTCAGGTATCTAGTTGGAACCACCAATCTGGGAATATGGTACAAAAAAGACTCAAATCTTGACCTTATGGCATATTGTGACGCTGAGTATGCGGGTGACAAAATTGAAAGGAAAAGCACAAGTGGAGCTTGTCAATTTCTTGGTTCATCTCTCATAAGTTGGTCATGTAAAAAACAAAATACCATAGCCCTCTCCACTACATAAGCTGAATACGTATCTGCTGCCCAATGTTGCTCTCAAATACTTTGGGTAAAAAATCAAATGGAAGACTACTCCTTAAAGTATGCAAAAATTCTCATCCTCTGTGACAACACTAGTGCTATAAATCTTTCCAAAAATCCTATTCAACACTCCATATCTAAACATATTGAAATTAAACATCATTTCATAAGAGATCATGTTCAAAAAGGAGATGTTGAATTAATCTTCATTGAAACAGAAAATCAGCTTGCTGACATATTCACTAAACCTCTCCAGGAGGATTGTTTCAAAAAAAATTTAGAAAAACTTTACATCTTAAATCTTTCAAAAATTGTTTAAAATAGTTCACTTATATGCTATAAATATTCATCATAATTTTCTTTTCACTTTTAATCATTTGTTGCTTATAGTATTATTTCACTTATAGTTCACTTAAAGTATTATTTGTTGCTTATTTTAAAAAACATTAAATCTGAAGATGGATAACTCAGAAAACTCCTCTATCCTCCTCCAAAATTTTGAAAAAATGCAAAAGTCAGACGGAGGCATGTCTATCGCTGTTGATTGCACTCCTTTTTCCTACAAAACTCCTCGTTTTCCACTGCCAATTCACTGCCCAACGGATAGTTACCCGTGCACATCCCTAGCCTGGAATGATTAACACCTACAGCCTCCATCCTTCCTCATTCCAACAGTAACTTATAATTACCCTATGACTCTTCCTTTTTAAAATCAACCTGTTTTCCTTCTTCTATTTACTCTCTGTAAAAACTAAACCCTTCAAAATTTTCACTCATGGCTCGCACCAAAACTGCTGTAAAAAGGAAGTTTTCTTCGAACCTATCTGAAGATTACTCTAAAAAGGTTTCAAACGACTCCTCCCAATAGAATGATCCAAATCCTACCATTTCCTCACCAGAACCAGTCAGCATTGTCTATCCTCCTACGTTCACACAACCACCTCCAAACCTCTCATCTCCTCCTCCTCACCTCTCCAAAGCCAGAAAAACCTCATCTCAAAAAACCTCATCATCAACTCCTTCTCGACGTTCAACACGTATTATGTCTGGTAAACTATCATCTAAACGAACCACTCAAGACAACATTGTTCACGTCATTGACTCAGAAGATTCTAAGGCAACGAAATCTGATTCCACAAAGACCACTTCCTCCAAACCTACATCTTCCAAAACGGTAACTTCAAAAAAACAAGTGACTCCAAAAAAATCCCAACACCCAGCTTCACCCAAAAAACCCAAAATCCCTCTTTTCGAAACCACACTCCTGGAATCTAAATATGCAGAAAAATGGCAGGACAAGTCTGTCATCAATGGAAAAATTATTGACCTAAAAGGTCTAACACAGAGAGGCATGAATGTGGAAGAACTCTTTGATCAACTAGGTTGGTCCTCCTTTCTATTTGTCAACAAGCCCCAATATCCCAAACTAATTAGAGCTTTCTACGCTGCTGCAAATATATCCAAGGGTGACAATTGCATCAGTGTTATTCTCAAAGGGACACATATTGAGCTCAGCCCCACGTCGTTATGTCAAATTTTTGACATACGTGATGAAGGCCCCTACTTATTTCCTAAAGCTTGGTACTCTCGTTACAAGATTACTCGCTCATCTGTCGTCGCTAACTTTTTTATTCATCCTCCCAAGTCCCGGGTTGCCTCCAACCTCCTTCCAATCTTTAGAGTGCTACACAATATCTGTGTACATTTTGTTGTCCCTAGGGCTGGCAGTTACGAAAAAGTGACTTAGTTGGACATCCTAATCATCCATCACCTCATTTCTGGAGCTCCTCTTCACCTGGGAAACATCATTTTCAAGTTTATGTTGAACGATGCATATCTTGGTAGATCAGCTCCTTATGGAATGATACTCACCAAAATTTTCAAATTCTTTAAAGTACCTCTGGATGAAGAACACTTTATTGTCTTCAATAACACCTTCTCTGCCAGAAACGTCAATCAAATGCACCTCGACCCCACAGAAAAGCCCTCTCACAAAAAGCCCTCCAAGAAAAAATCAAAAAAGAACTCAACATCTACTCCTCCACCTCAACCTCCAGTCACATCCAATCCTCCCTCTGACAACGAACCAAAATCCTCGTCTTCTCCACCTTCCACAGACGTCAACCCCTCCTAAACGTTTTCCTTCTCCTCAACTTCATCTTGTTTCTCTGGAAAATCAAATCCATCCTCCAACAGCAGATGAGGAACATTGTTCACCTCCTCAACTTATGGAAGACGGTGATAAGCTCTACTTTGATCTTAATCTCACTGCTCATCAATTTTCACCACCAGAAACTCCACCCCCATCTGATCCACTAGAAACATCCCAGAATCTGCAAGAACCGTTTCTCTTTCCTTATTATCCCGCAAGTCCATCCTAACCAGCTCAACTTTCATGCACTATGGCTCAAATCTTTTCCTCTCCTACTAAGGTGTACCCCACAAATATTATCACTACTTTCTCTACTGCTTATATCATCAACAAACCAGCAACTGCACCTCTTTCTGAAGTCATAGGACGATTCAGTTCACTTGAATCCTTCTTGGTAAAATCAGGAGAAAATTCTTCGTAAAACAAAGGTATCTGCTCTCAGATCAAAAGCACCAACGTTAACGTTGATCCCATCCCTAATGACTCTGTCCCTCCCACCATTGATCCCAAGGCAGAAGACTATCGCTCTCATAAAGAGCTTCGTGCACTGAAAAAGATCCGAAAAGATCAGAAAAAGCTTTTTACAACCATGGCCACATTTCATCAGACACTTGCACAGTTTAGCACCCTCCTTGAATGGATTACAGCAAATTTGGTCAAGATTATTGCTCCAGATGCACAGCCTCCGGTGCCCTCTGTTCAACCTCCTCCACCACTGCCTCGTCCTTCAACCTCCTCCTCGTTTGACGATTCTCTCCATCTAACTAAACTACCATCCATGGACCCCACTACTTTTTGCTGTTGACAAATTTGGGGGAGAAAGATTAAAATCAAATTGTCAATGATTAGGAAGTTAGGAGGGAGGATGCATTTTGAAACTATCTTATTCAATCCTCTCTATTTTTTTTCTTTTGAAACATTTTTTGTATGATCTATATATTATCAATATAAAGTATTCTGATTGGTTCAAAACTTTTTATGCACTTTCTAAGGGGGAGCCCCATTCCTTTCAGCTCATATTGAGGGGGAGCTTCAAACTCAAAAAACAGCACCTTTACAATTTCATTTTGCAAATAATCTAAAGAAATTTTGTCATCATCAAAACAGGGGAGATTGTTGAGAAAAAATCTCTTTCAATTATTTTAATGATAACAAAATTATCTCAAAAGATTATGATTATACTAATGTGTGCATTTAAGTATTTTACTAAGAAAGGAACAAGATTCAAATCCAAATATTCAAGAACAAATATCTCAACTTCCCAGCAAGAGGCAGACTATTGACTATACCATATCAACCTCCTGACTAGAGAATGAACATTTATAAAAGATAAAATAATTTTCATAGATCCAAGTCAAAATTAAGTGAAAACAAATTGCTAGACAAATAGCACAAAGAAACAAAGTCATCAGCTTCAAAGGATGAACACCAGAGGATGAACACTAGCTGCCTCTTCGTCCTCCTGCATTGGAAATAACTAAAAAGTACCAAAGTACAAAAGGCTGCACTAGTCACGAAAAGATAGAATACATATCTTGGAAAAGGAAAAAGCACTTTCCAGTTGTCAAAGCGTATAGAAAGATCTAACCTCCAATATAGCTTTGTGAAGATCAACCTCCTAAGTACAAGGCTGAATGAGGACAGATTCAATGGCAATTTTGCAATTCAAGACAAAACTCAAGGATCATTATAACTTGAGAGAACGGTCATAAAGGACAACTTTCTTGAAGAAAAAGTTTCCTTTTCTCTATAAAATGAAGGCTGCTCTCTTTCATTCAATACACAACAACAAACATAAAAAGAAAAATCAAAAGGCTATCAAGAGCATTCCATCCTCTCTTCATACTTTCTATAATCTTAAACTAGATCTTTGAAATATCTTTGTAGAAGTGATACAATCCAAACTACTTCATATCATCTTGTAAATTTCAAGTGAGTGACACTTGAGAGAGGTTGAAATCAGAGAGAAAGAATTGTAAGCTTGGTGAAGCTCTAGAATACACAATTTGTAATCAACCTCAGTGAGAGGCTGATAGCTTTTGATACTTACTGAAATCTCACAAGTGTGTGAGGACTAGACGTAGCCTTCATTGGGTGAACCAATATAAAGTTGTGTGTGTCATTATCCTCTGTGTATCTCTTTATCTTTTGGTAATCAACTAAACATTTAAGCTTTCAACTTCTAATGTTCATCCTCTCGAAGAGGATAGAGCTTTAAAACTAAAAAGAATTTTGAAAAACCTCAAATATCTCTATTCAACCCCCCTTCTAATGATATTCTAGCTACTTCAATTGGCATCAGAGCAAGGTTCTCTAAAAACTACACCTAACAGTGGAAGAGAAAAAGATCCAATAAAGGAAAACATCACAAGAAAGGTTCCAGATTCAAGAAGAAGAGTCTGATGGCAGCATGGGATGCATCTGAATCAGAAGAGGAACCATGTGATGATGATGAGGCATAAAAAGTTATGATGGCTCACATCAAGTCTGCCTCTGGACTCCATAAAGGTACTAGCTCTAGAAGAAAAGCAGAAGGTAAGAAGAATGGACAAATCATTCATTCCTGCTAGTCTGGAAGCACATCAGAGGAAGCGGTATTGGCTTTGATGGCACATACCAACTGAAGTTATGGATCTAGTACAGACTTTGGAACTGATTCAGAAGATGAAAACAAAGAGGTATTCTCTAATCTTACTAGATCTGAATTAATTAATGCTCTTAAAGATTTTCTAAATGCCAACAACAAAATGTCTTAAAAACTGAAAACTCTTAGGGAAAAAAAGAAAATTCTAACCAAAGAAGTACAGATTTTAATGAATCAGAATGCTGAGTTTGCAACTGAAAACACTAATTTTAAAACTGAAGTTGCCAGACTCAATTCTGAAAATCTAACTCTCAAAAGTAATATTTGCTCTACTTCCAATACTGTTTGTGAATCTGATATGCATGAACAAGCTTTTCAAAACTTTATTGCAAATAGTATTGAAAGAAGTAAGTATGCTTCCATGATTTATGGAATCAGTAACAATGGTAAGAGTGGACTACATTTTACTGAATCTGTTGCTGAAATTAAATATGCTCATTCCAGTGTTCTGTGTATTATTTGCGCTAAAAAGGGCCATTCTAAATTGTCTTGTCCTATGATAAAATCTGGGAAAAACAAGAGACTGTTAAGTCTAACAAACCTGGACCCGACCAGTTTTGGGTACCAAAGAACAAAATTGTTTATGTTGCAGATATTCTGAGCAACTAGAAGGAAACACCAATCATGGTGCCTGGTCAATGGATGATGGCAATGCAGAAACAGAAAAAGGTGTATGTTCTAATTTCCACCAGACAGAAGCAAAATGAGTCTGATAAAGAAGGTCAAGTCAGTACAATTCACACTAGAATCAGAACCCGAACCAGTATGAGTATCAAAGTCAGAGGTTCAGCCACAAACAGCAGAATCACACACATCAGCTTCAGTATTACCAGAAGAAGCAGAATTACCAGAATCACCGTAGAAACATGGTGTATCAGTCGAAGTAGAATCTAGGGAACAGTTCAACCAGTCTGAACAAGCCAGCAACAGAACTGGCTCTGATGGCTCATACAGAATCTGATTACAGCACTGAGTCTGACTCTGACTCTGACTTTGACGGTGAAGTATCAAAAGAAGAAAGGTCTGATCTGCAACACAAAGTATGGTATCTGGACAGTGGATGCTCCAGGCATATGACTGGAGACAGATCAATGTTCCAGAAGCTGACTCTGAAGAAAGGAGGCAAGGTTGCCTTTGGAGGAAACCAGAAAGGGCAGATCATTGGTACAGGCACAGTTGGTAACTGTTCTTCCTTATCTATTGAAAATGTTTTATTAGTTAAAGGTCTGAATCACAATCTGTTAAGCATTAGTCAGCTAAGTGACAACAAGTATGATATTTTGTTTAATCAGAAAACCTGCAAGGCTATTAGTCAAAAAGATGGATCTGTTTTGTTCACTGGTGTTAGGCAGAATAATGTCTATAAGATAGATCTGTTTAGCCTAGTTAAGCAGAAAGTTAAGTGTCTTTTATCTGTTAGGGAGGAAAATCTGATTTGGCAGAAAAGGTTAGGCCATGCAAACCCTAGGCTGGTTTCTGAGTTAAGTAAACTTCAGCTAGTGAGAGGTCTTCCCAAACTAAGTACGAAATCTGAGATTCTGTGTGAAGCATGTCAAAAAGGTAAACAGACCAAAAGCTCTTTTAAACCTAAAAACTGATTTTCTACTTCACAACCTCTTGAACTGCTTCATTTAGATCCGTTTGGTCCTGTTCAAACTGCATCCCTTAGTGGTAAGAAGTATGGGTTTATCATAGTTGATGATTACTTTGTTGGAACCAAGTTGGTTCTAAGTACTTAGGATTTGGATGTTTACAAAAGCACTCCATGTAATCTTACTTTGTACCTTGAATTATTACATTAAATACCACCAGAAGATGAAGCTTCCAAAGGCAGAAGATGAAGACACCAGATAGTGCATCCAGAAGGTACTAGAGGATGCATCCTGGAATTACCATAGGATATCTTTGCTGGCCCAGATCAGAAAGAAGCAAAGTCAAAAGAAGACCTGGACCAGACCAAAAGGAAGCCTGCTAGAGGGAGACTTGATCCAGACCAGAAGGAATCATAAGTCAGACTTAGTCAAGAAGTTATTCTGACCAGAAGATGGCTTGGCAGTGAAATGATAAACAGCCCAGACTTGATCCAGAATTAATCACATGATAAATTAATGGGTCCAGAACAAGAGATTCAATCCAGATTGACCCAGACCAGAAGATAGCATGGTTCAGGGTATGAAACTAAGTCCAGACTAGAAGAAATGATGTCCAGATTTGATCCAGACCTGATCCAAATTAGAAGGTAAAATGTCCATACTGAAATATTATTTGTCCAGATTTAATTTCAATTCAATCTAGACCCAGTTCAGAATTGGTCCAGATCAGAGGGAAGAAGTTCAGATCAATGGTCCAGATTTAAGTGTATGGCCCAGTGTTGGCCGAGATCAGAAGATCAGACCATGGCCCAGTGTTGGCCGAAATCAGAAGGTCAGAACGTGTGGTCCAGCATTGGCTGAGATCAGAGGATCACAACAGATCAATTTTCAAGTCCAGGATGGCCGAGATCAGAAGATCAGAAGATCAGAAAGTGTGGTCCAAGGTTGGCCGAAATCAGAGGATCACAACATATCACTTAGTATGGTCCAGATGTGGGCGATAGCAGAAGATCAAAAGGTTTAGATTTAATCATGATGATAATCGGTGGAGATTTGATTAAATTTGATCAAAGTATTAAAAAGGATTTGATACAAAAATAAAGTGAAGACTTATGGAATTCATAAGCTATTGGAGGGAAGAAAGATTTGTTCCAGAATTAATTAAAGACAGGATTGGCCCAAGTTATTTATGAAAGCAAATATGGAGCTAAAAAGATATGTTTTTTTATTTATATGAAACTCGATTGGTCAGAGTATTTTTGCAAGAGAATCCAGCAATATACAGCTCGAAATTAAGCTTGGAAGAGACCTTAATCTGCATCTATAAAAGGAGGCTCAAGGTAGAATACTTAGCATCGAAAATTACAAAAGAGTCATACACTTCCAAAAGAAAACACTCAAGTTTTCAGTGAGGTTAATTGTGAGTTCCAGCTTTCCAGAAGCAAGCACTCGTGTTATTTTCTTTCCCTTGTGTTAGATCTAAGTTGTTGAAGTAGAGTCTACAATCTGAGGGAGTCAGAAGGGGTAGTAGATTACTTGGCAATTAGATTCAAGGCGTTGTAATTCCTTCTACAATCTGGGGTTGTCAGATTGGTAGAGAAGACTTGACTTAAGAAGTCAAGGTGCTGTATTCCTCAAAAGTCTAGGATTGTTAGACTGTTTGAGAAGACTGACTTGGAGGGTCAGTGGTATTGTTGTAATTCAAGGTTTTAAATTAGTGAAATCCTTCAAGGTGAAGGGACTGGACGTAGCCTCGTTAACGATGAACCAGTATAAAATTCTGTGTTTTTATTTTTACTTTATATCCGCTGCTAACTCTATTTTATTCATACATCAAGTTTTGTTTTAAAACTGCAAAAACAGAAAAAGTATTCAAGTTAGTCAAACACAATTCAACCCCCCATTCTCTTGTTTGCACATTCAATTGGTATCAGAGCTTGGTTTCAAGGCTGAGCACTTAACTCGTGTTTGATGAAAGGTCCAAGGGGTCAACAACATGGCAGAATCCAAAGATGATTTTGGAGGCAACATCAAGAGACCACCACTGTTTGATGGAGATAGGTTTGAGTATTGGAAGGACAGAATGAGAAGTTTCTTCATATCTCAAGATCCTGAATTATGGAAGCTGGTAGTCAAAGGATACACTGCACCTACTGTTCCAGGAGATCCAACTAAAGAACTGGACATGGAAGATATGAAACCAGACCATAGCAAAGCATAAAAACTGCATCACAAAGCCAGAACCATCATGATCAGTGCCATCACATTCAAGGAATTTGACAGATGCACAGATAAAGAAACATCAAAGAGCATATTCGACAGTCTGGTTCTGATCTATGAAGGAAGCCAGCAGGTTCAAGAAGCAAGGGCTAACATACTGGTCAAACAGTATGAGATGTTCAAGATGGAAGATGATGAAGACATAGATGGAATGTTCTATAGATTCCAGACTCTGATATCTGAACTGAAGGTCTTGAAGAAAAGCTACACAACAGCAGATCATGTCAAGAAGATTCTAAGAAGCTTACCAACCAAGTGGAGACCAATGGTTACTGCAGTTCAACAAGCTAAAGATCCGAATAACTTAAAACTTGAAGATCTGATCAGCTCACTCAAGTCTCGTGAAATAGAACTGGAAGCAGATGAACCAAAGAAGAAGAAGAATCTGGCCCTAAAGTCGAATCAAAAGAAAGGTGTAAAGGCAACACCAGAATCAGAGGATAGCGACAGTGACTGTGACGATATGGCTTACTTAACCAAACAGATGGTTAAGATCTGGGAAAACATAAATAGGAGAGGCTCCAAGAAGAAACATAACAACAAAGGAAAGGAAGAATCTGACAAGAAGAGTATTGTCTGTTATGGATGCAATGAACCTGGACATATCAAGTCAGAATGTCCAAATCTGGAAAAAGGCAAACAGCACAAGAAGAGTTCCAGATTCAAAAAGAATGGTCTAATGGCAGCCTGGGATGTATCAGAATCAGAAGAAGAATCGTCTGATGAAGAAGAGGCAGAAACAGCAATGATGGCACACATCAGGTCTGCCTCTCAACCTCATAAAGGCACAACTTCAGGAAGGAAAAGAGGCAGAAGGAAGAATGATCAAAGCAGTCATTAGGCAAGTCTGGAAGCACATCAGAGGAAGCAATTCTGGCTATGATGGCTCATACCAACTCAAGTTCTGAATACAGCTCAGGCTCTGGAACAAAATCAGAAGATGAAGACAGTAAGGTATTTTCTGATCTCGCTATATTTGAATTAATTGAGGCTTTAAAAGATTTTTTAAATGCAAACAATAAGATTTCTTTAAAACTGAAAACTCTTAGGGAAGAGAAGAAAAATCTTACCAAAGAAGTACAAGTTTTAAAGAATCAAAATTTTGAGTATGCAACTAAAAACAAGGATTTTAAAACTGAAGTTGCAAGACTCAAATCTGAAAGCCAAACTCTCAAAAGTAATATTTGTTCCACTTCCAAAACTGTTTGTGAATCGGATATGCATGAGCAATTTTTTCAAAACTTTATTTCTAATGGAATGGAAAGAAGTAAATATGCATCTATGATTTATGGAAATAGTAACATTGGAAAGAGAGGTCTTGATTTTACAGAAACTATTGCTGAAACTAAAGCTGTTCACTCTGATGTTTGTGCAATGGTAAAATCGGAACAAGATCAGAAAGCTGTTAAAACTAACAAACCTGGACCCAATTAGTTCTGGGTACCAAGAGATCAAACTGTCTATGTTGCAAATATTAAGAGCAACCAGAAGGAGACACCAACAATGGTGCCTGGACAATGGATGTTAGCAATGCACAAGCAGAAGAAGGTCTATGTTCCAACATCTACCAAACAGAAGCCAATTGACTCTGGTAGAAGAAGAACTGGTCAACACAATACCTATCATAACCAGAACCAGAATCATAGGAGGAACAGGAAATATCAAAGAAATCACACATATCACACGAATCAGAACAAGAACTGGAACCAGTATTAGAGGTACAGGAATTGGAACCAGAACCAACGCTGGAACCAAAATCAGAACAGGAACTGGAACCAGAACTAAAACCAGTATCAGAGGAACTAGAACTGGAACCAGTATCAGAGGCACAGGAACTGGAACCAGAACCAACACTGGAACCAGAATTAGAATCAGTACCTGAACCCGATCTCGAACTCGAACCAGAACCAGTATAAGTATCAGAATCAGAGGTTCAGCCACAAACAGCAGAATCACACACATCAGCTTCAGTATTATCAAAAGAAGTAGAATTACCAGAATCACCATAAGTTCTAGAATCACCAGAGAAACATGGTGTATCAGCCAAAGCAAAAAGAGAAGAATCAGAATCAGGAGAGTTCTTCAAACACTCAAGTGAAATTCATCAAGACTACAAACCTGGAAGGGAATTCAAATCCCTTAATCCAAACCATGTAATCACAGAACATACAAAATCAGAATCTGAAAATCAGAAGCAAGAGGATTTTCAGAGTAAAACTGAAACTGTTGATATAGAGGTTACATCTTGCTGTAAATACTATTATTATTTGATATTTATGTTT
The DNA here is from genome assembly GCA_037974295.1 of Cicer cuneatum. Lineage (NCBI taxonomy): Eukaryota > Viridiplantae > Streptophyta > Magnoliopsida > Fabales > Fabaceae > Cicer > Cicer cuneatum. Next base: position 55,999,771 of record JBBPBO010001986.1, on the reverse strand, counting down.
ACTGTGATAACAAGAAGCTTGATCTTAACAAATCAAAGCTAAATAAGTATTCTGCAGGTTTTCAAACTGTTAGAGGAACCAGGTGATTCACACGAATTGAACACTTCAGCAGAAACAACATTCCAGTGGTTTCAAAAACAAGCAGAAACCACTAGAAGCAAAATTAATGGTTTGGCTGTATTGAGTTAATTTAAAATTATTTATATTATGTTATATGACAAACTGCTTGATCTTGACAAATCAAAGCAAGATAAAGATAGTGCAGGTTCATCAGAACCAAAGGGAGCAGAAGCAGAAGAAACAGAAGTACCTGGAAAGGTAGAGGATACAAGCAAGTTAACAACACATGACAAATCTTCAAAAGATAAATCTGATCAAGTCAGAAATAGCCAAGATAAGTCAGAAGACAAATTTGGAGATTTACCAGAATCAGAAGCTATTACAGATTTACCAGAACCAGAAGTTGATGCAGACCAACCAATGTTGATGAAGCTCTAGCAGAGGAAGTTTGGATACTTGCAATGCAAGAGGAGCTGAATGAATTCCAAAGGAATGATGTTTGGGATCTCGTATGTAGACCAAATAAAAACATTATTGGAACCAAGTGGGTGTTCAGGAATAAACTCAATGAAAAAGGTGAAGTGGTAAGGAACAAAGCCAAATTAGTAGCTCAAGGATACAGTCAATAGGAAGGTATCGATTACACTGAGACATTTGCTCCAGTGGCCAGGTTAGAAGCAATTAAAATTCTTTAATCATTTGCTGCTAATCATGATATAATGCTGTATCAAATGGATGTTAAAAGTGCATTCTTAAATGGCTATATAAGTGAGGAAGTCTATGTCAAACAACCCCCTGGATTTGAAAATTCTGATTTTCTAGACCATGTTTTTAAACTTAAAAAATCTTTATATGGTTTAAAACAAGCACCAAGGGCATGGTATGACAGACTTAGTACCTTTCTGCTTAAGAATGAATTTGGTAGAGGCCAGATTGATAATACTCTATTTAGGAAATCCATTAAAAATGATATTTTAATTATTCAAGTTTATGTTGACGATATCATCTTTGGATCAACTAATGGCACTTTGTGCAAAGAGTTTTCTGACCTAATGCAGAAAGAGTTCCAAATGAGCATGATGGGAGAACTTAAGTTCTTCCCGGGAATTCTGATTCACCAAGGTAAATCAGGTATACTCATTCACCAATCTAAATACACTAAAGAACTTCTTAAAAAGTTCAAAATGAGTGAATGTAAGCCTATGGCCACCCCCATGCACCCAACCTGCTCACTTGAGAAAGATGAAACCAGCCAAAAGGTAGACCAGAAAACATACAAAGGTATGATTGGATCCCTTCTTTATTTAACTGCTTCAAGACCTAACATTTTGTTTAGTGTTTGTGTATGTGCCCGTTTTCAAGCTGACCCTAGGGAATCCCATTTAACTGCTGTCAAACGAATTCTGAGATACCTTAAAGGAACCACCAACCTTACCATGTTATACAAGAAAACCCCCACCTACAAACTCAGAGGTTTTTGTGATTCCGACTATGCTGGAGACAAGCTGGAAAGGAAAAGTACAAGCGGCAACTGCACTTTCTTAGGTGATAATTTGATCTCTTGGTCAAGCAAAAGACAAAGCACCATTGCTATGTCAACAACTGAAGTTGAGTATATATCAGCAGCAGGATGCAGCTCACAATTAATCTGGATGAAACACCAACTTGAAGATTACAACATCTGTGAAACCAATATCCCTTTGTTCTGTGATAACACTTCAGCCATAAACATAACCAAGAACCCGATCTTACACTCTAGAGCCAAACACATTGAAATAAAACACCATTTCATTAGGAACCATGTTCAAAAAGGGACTTTAAGCATCCAGTTTATGGACAGTGATCATCAATGGGCTGACATCTTTACCAAAGCATTACCTAAAGACAGAATCGAGTTCATCAAGAAACATCTCAACATTGTCTCCATATCTGACTAGCTCAAGTAGTCTTCTAAGGAGTTTTTAATTTTCTTGTAATTTTAATTTTATGTCTTTTATTTTCTGTTTTTAATTTCTATACTTTCTAAAGAAAATAAAAAAAATACAAAAATAGTAGGACCTCTTTTTGGCTGATGACAAAAAGGGGGAGAAAGAGAAAAAAAAGAGAAAAAAGTAAAAAAGGAGAAATAAAAAGAAAGGAGGAGCGAAAAAGAAAGAGATGAAAAGAGAAGGAGTTCAAAAGGAGAAGAAACAGGGAGAGAGAAAAATAAAGAGAGAAAAAGAAAGAGTGAAAAGAGAAAGAGTTGAAAAGGAGAAGAAAGAGGGAGATTGAAATATAAATCAGAAAGATATGAATAGAGAAGGAGTTGAAAAGGAGAGGAGAAGAGAAGAAAAGAAAAGAAAGAGTGATCAAGAAGGAGTTGAAAAGGAGAAGAAAAAGTTAGTATCAGACTTAGGGGGAGAGATTCGTATGAGGGGGAGTAATTCAAGTACTTCGGGTTACAAGCTAGCAAAATAAGTTAAGGTTTTGTCACCATCAAAAATGGGGAGATTGTTGGAACCAAGTTGGTTCTAAGTACTTAGGATTTTTTATGTTTACAAAAGCACTCTATGTAATCTTATTTTGTACCTTGAATTATTACATTAAATACGACCAGAAGATGAAGCTTCCAGAGGCAGAAGATGAACACACCAGATAATGCATCCAGAAGGTACCAGAGGATGCATCTTGGAATTACCAGAGGATATCTTTGCTGGGCCAGATCAGAAGGAAGCAAAGTCAGAAGGAGACCTGGATCAGACCAAAAGGAAGCCTGCCAGAGGGTGACTTGATCCAAACAAGAAGGAATCATAAGTCAGACTTAGTCAAGAAGTTATTCTGACCAAAAGATGGCCTGACAGTGAAAGGATAAACAGCCCAGACTTGATCCAGACTTAATCACAGGATAAATTAATGGGTCCAGAACAAGATAATCAATCCAGATTTGACCAAGACCAGAAGATAGCATGGTTCAGGGTATGAAACTAAGTCCAGACTAGAAGAAATGATGTCCAGATTTGTCCAGATCCAAATCAGAAGGTAAAATGTATAGACTGAAATATTATTTGTCCAGATTTAATTTCAATTCAATCCAGACCCAGTTCAGAATTGGTCCAGATCAGAGGGAAGAAGTTCAGATCAATGGTCCTGATTTAAGTATATGGCCCAGTGTTGGCCGAGATCAGAAGATCAGACCATGGCCCAGTGTCGGCCGAAATCAGAAGGTCAGAATGTGTGGTCCATCATTGGCCGAGATCAGAGGATCACAACAGATCAATTTGCAAGTCCAGGATGGCCGAGATCAGAAGATCAGAAAGTGTGGTCCAGGGTTGGTCGAAATCAGAGGATCACAGTAGATAACTTAGTATGGTCCAATTGTGGACGAGAGCAGAAGATCAAAGGGTTCAGATTTAATCATGATGATAATCGGTGGAGATTTGATTAAATTTGATCAAAGTATTAAAAAGGATTTGATACAAAAATAAAGTGAAGACTTGTGGAATTCATAAGCTATTTGCGAGAAGAAAGATTTGTTCCAGAATTAATTGAAAACAAAATTGGCCCAAGTTATTTATGAAAGCAAATCTGGAGCTAAAAAGATATGTTTTTTATTTATATGAAACTCGATTGGTCAGAGTATTTTTACAAGAGAATCCAGCAATATACAGCTTGGAAGAGACCCTAATCTACATCTATAAAAGAAGGCTCAAGGCAGAATACTTAGCAATGAAAATTACAAAAGAGTCACACACTTCCAAAAGCAAACACTCAAGTTTTCAGTGAGGTTAATTGTGAGTTCCAGCTTTCCAGAAGCAAGCATTCGTGTTATTTTCTTTCCCTTGTGTTAGATCTAAGTTGTTGAAGTAGAGTCTACAATCTGAGGGAGTCAAAAGGGGTAGCAGATTACTTGGAAATTAGATTCAAGGCATTGTAATTCCTTCTACAATCTGGGGTTGTCAGATTGGTAGGAGAAGACTTGACTTAAGAAGTCAAGGTGCTGTATTCCTCAAAAGTCTAGGATTTTTAGACTGTTTGAGAGGACTGACTTGGAGGGTCAGTGGTATTGTTGTAATTCAAGGTTTTGAATTAGTGAAATCCTTCAAGGTGAAGGGACTGGACGTAGCCTCGTTAACAATGAACTAGTATAAAATTCTGTGTTTTTATTTTTACTTTATATCCGCTGCTAACTCTGTTTTATTCATACATCAAGTTTTATTTTAAAACTGCAAAAACAGAAAAAGTATTCAAGTTAGTTTAACACAATTCAACCCCCCCTTCTCGTCTTTGCACCTTCATACTCAAGGTGGACTTGGTTAAAGTTTATGAGAAACAAAGATGAATTCCATAAGTTATTTATTTCTTTCTACAGCAAGTTATGAATGAAAAAGGTTTTAAAATCATAACTATTAGAAGTGATCATGGAGGTGAGTTTGAGAACAGGTACCTTGAAGAATTTTGTGATGAGAATGGCATCTCTCACAACTTCTCATCCCCCAAAACACTTCAGGAGATGGCCAGAACCATGTTGAATGACATGAATGTTGCTACCTACCTATATGTAGAAGCTTTCAACACTGCATGCTACATCCAAAACAGAGTTTACATCAGGTCTATTCTAAACAAAACTCCATATGAACTGTGGAAAGGTAAGAAACCTAATATTTCCTATTTCAAACAGTTTGGCTGCATTTGTTATCTGTTAAACACTAAGGATAATCTTGCAAAATTTGATTCCAGATCTCAAAAGTGTACCTATATTGGTTACTCTGAGAGATCAAAAGCTTATAGAGTGTTTGATAAAGAAACTCACACTGTGGAGGAATCCATACACATTAAGTTTGATGACAAACAACTTGACTCTGAAAAGTCAAAGCAAGATGAGGAAATTGCAGGTTTACCAGAAGCACAGGAAGCAGAAGCAAATCAAACAACAAAACCAGAGAAAGAAAAGGATGAAGGCAAATCTGAAGATAATGCTGAACCTGAAGACAAGTCAGAAGGAAAGAATGGGTGGAAGTACAAATCTTCACATCCAGAAACACTGATTATTGGAGGCACAGCTGAACCATTGAAAACCATATCATCATTTAAAGAAACAAGTCTGTTTGGTTTACTTTCTACCATTGAACCAACTACTGTTGATGAAGCACTGGCAGAAGAAGGATGGATTCTTGCAATGCAAGAAGAGCTAAATGAGTTTGAAAGAAATGATGTTTGGGATCTGGTGTCCAGACCAAACAAAAATATCACTGGAACCGAGTGAGTGTTCAGGAAAAAACTCAATGAAAAAGGTGAAGTAGTCAGGAATAAAGCTAGGTTGGTGGCACAAGGATACAGTCAGCAAGAAGGCATTGATTACACTGAGATTTTTGTTCCAGTAGCCAGGTTAGAAGCAATTCGTATCCTACTCTCTTTTGCTGCAAATCATGATATTACCTTATATCAAATGGATGTCAAAAGTGCTTTCTTAAATGGTTATATAAGTAAGGAAGTCTATGTCAAACAGCCCCTAGGTTTTGAAAATTCTGATTTTCCAAACCATGTTTTTAAACTTAAAAAATCTTTATATGGTTTAAAACAAGCACATAGGGCATGGTATGACAGACTTAGCAACTTCTTACTTAAAAATAAGTTTGATATAGGCCAAATATATAACACTTTGTTTAGAAAATCCATTAAAGATGATATTCTGATCATTCAAGTTTATGTTGATGATATAATCTTTGGATCAACTAATGGCACTCTCTGCCAAGAGTTTTTTCGATTTGATGCAGCAAGAGTTTCAGATGAGCATGATGGAAGAACTTAAGTTCTTCCTAGGAATTCAGATTCAGCAAGACAAAACAGGTATACTCATTCACCAATCTAAGTACACTAAAGAACTTCTCAAAAAGTTCAAGATGAGTGATTGTAAACCTATGGCCACCCCCATCCACCCCACCTGCTCACTTGAAAAAGATGAACCCGGCCAAAAGGTAGACCAGAAAACATACAAAGGTATGATTGGATCCCTTCTTTACCTAACTGCTTCTAGACCTGACATTTTGTTTAGTGTTTGTGTTTGTGCTCGTTTTCAAGCTGACCCTAGGGAGTCCCACTTAACTTCTGTTAAAAGAATCCTTAGATACCTAAAAGGAACCACACATCTTACCTTGCTCTACAAGAAAACTCCCACATACAAACTGAGCGGATACAGTGATTCTGATTATGTTGGAGACAAATTAGAGAGAAAAAGCACAAGTGACAATTGTACGTTTCTAGGTGATAATCTGATTTCTTGGTCAAGCAAAAGACAAAGCACCATTGCCATGTCAACAACAGAAGTTGAGTACATATCAGCAGCAATATGCAGTTTACAGTTAATCTGGATGAAACATCAATTGGAAGACTACAACATCTTTGAAACCAACATCCTTTTATACTGTGACAATACTTCAGCCATCAACCTAACCAAAAACTCTATCCTTCACTCTAGAGCCAAACACATAGAAATCAAACATCACTTTATCATAGACCATGTTCAAAAGGGAACACTAAGCATCCAGTTTGTAGACACAGATCATCAATGGGTTGATATCTTCACCAAACCACTGCCTGAAGATCAATTTGAGCTCATCAAGAAGCATCTCAACATCATCTCCATATCTGACTAGATTAAGTAGTCTTTTTAGAGGAGTAATTTTTTAAATTTTTTGTCTTTTATTTTTTGTACTCCAGAAGATAAAAAAACAAATCTCTTTTTGGCTGATGACAAAAAGGGGGAGAGAAAGAAAGAGTGAAACAAAAGAAGGAGTTGAAAAGAAGAGAGTGAAACAAAAGAAGGAGTTGAAAAGGAGAGGAAAAGTATGGGGCATTAGACTTAGGGGGAGAAGCTTGATCTGAGGGGGAGCCTAACAAAATAAGTCATAAAAAATACAAGGTTTTGTCATCATCAAAAAGGGGGAGAATGTTGGAACCAATTTGGTTCTATACTTAGTTTCGATGTTAACAAAAGTATTTTATGTAAATAGTATGTTGACTTAGAAGAACAAATCAGAAGCTGTGCAAAATCAGAGGATGACACCACCAGAAGATACATCTAGAGGAAGCAACCAGAAGATAGAAATGCCACTAGAAGGTTCAGCCAGAAAATGCATCCAGAGGGTACTAGAGGATGCATCCTGAAGGCACCAGAGGATACACCTCTAGAGGATATCAGAGGATGTCATCAAAGATCAAATAACATCATCAGATGATATCTTTCTTGGCCCACATAAGAAGGAAGCAGAGTCCAAAAGGAGACTTGGTCCAGACCAGAAGGAAGCCTGCCAGAGGGAGACTTATTCTAGACCAGAAAGAATCATAAGTCAGACTTGGTCCAGAATTAATCCTGACCAGAAGATGGCCTGGTTGTGGAATAAGAATCAGACCAAACTTAATTCAAACTTGGTCCAGAACAAATGACTTGTTCTAGACTTGGTCCAGAACAAATGACTTGTTCCAGACTTGGTCCAGACCAGAAGATAGCATGGTCCAGAGTATAAAACTAAGTCCAGATCAGAAGAAATGAATGTCCAGATTTAATCCATACTTGATCCAGATCAGAAAGTAAATGTCCAGATTAAAATATCATTAGTCCAGATTTAATCCATACTCAGTCCAGAATTGGTCTAGATCAGAGGGAAAACGTTTAGATCAATGGTCCAGATTTAAGTATCATGGCCCAGTGTTGGCCGAGATCAAAAGATCAGATCATATGGCCCAGTGTTGGCCGAGATCAGAAGATCAGATCATGTGGTCTAGTGTTGGCCGAGATCAGAAGATCATATCATGTGGTCCAGTGTTGGTCGAGATCAGAGGATCACAAAATTCGGGAAGATCAGATTATATGGTCCGGATGTGGTCGAGATCAGAAGATCAAACGGTCCAGATTTAATCATGATGAAAATCAGTGATAACTTGATTAAAATTCGAAGAACACTTGATTAAATTTTGATAGAAATTTGATCAAAGTATTAAGGGGATTTGATTAAAAAATTACTGAAGACTTGAAGAAATTCGCATGCAATCTGAAGCTTCAAAAGATATGGTTTGAAATTAAAAGAAACAAGATTGGTCAACAGAATTTTCAAATGCAATCTGGAGCTAAAAAGATACGTTTTTTATTTATGTGAAACAGGATTGGCCAAGTTATTTTTGCAAGAGAATCTGGACAGATACAGCTTGAATTTGATCATGGAAGAAACCCTAATTCTCATCTATAAAAGGAGGCTCAAGGCAAAAGACTTAGCATCGAAAATCAGTAAAAGAGTCATACACTTCCAGAAGCAAACATTCGAGTTTTCAGTGAGGTTAATTGTGAGTTTCAGCTTTCCAGAAGCAAGTACTCGTGTTTTTCGTTCCATTGTGTTAAATCTATATTGTTGAAGTAGAGTCTGCAATCTGAAGAGTCAGAAGAAGTAGCAGGTGACTTAGCAATTAGATTCAAGGTGTTGTAATTCCTTCTACAATCTGGGGTTGTCAGATTGGTAGGAGAAGACTTGACTGTTGAGACAAAATCTCTTTCATATAGTTTTAATGATAACAAAATTGATTGATTATGACTCTTGTTAAACCTAATCTATGCTCTTGAGTGTTTTATAATTAGAAAACAGGTTATTCTTCAAATGAGATAAAAACTATGTAAAGTCAACAAGTTTTCAAACAAGAGGATGGACCAGAGGATGAACCCCTCAAAGAGGATGAACCAACTATTAGCCAAAATGATTTAGAATCACGTTAACTTTGTTTTCCTTCCATGTGCAAAGTCAATTCAGTATTTAAGTTTGAAACAAAAACAAGTCAACTGAAGAAAAAAGAAAGGCAGAGGATGAGCGTAGATATTTGGAATATAGTAGAATGGACCTCTAGCTCTAATGCATAGGCTTATGATAAAAATGGTTCTACCTTTTCACCTGCACATAAAGGTTAAACTAAACAAAGCCTAAAATAGAACCTAGCATGCCTTGGAGAACGAGAAAGAAAAAGGACAGCCAAGACATGAACTTCCAGAAGGTTTGCATCTGCTATACGAGGATGGACTGCACTCTCGTTCTCCTGCAATCAAACAAGACAAAAGACAGCTGGATGACATTTCTGTAATTCAGAATACTAGACCTTGACTTTTTTATCACTGTGCCCAATGGATATGAAGCATCAAGAACCATTGTTAGTCTATCTTACAACTCTATAAAAGGATTGATGCACTTCTTCATTTAATACACAACTACAAGCAATCAAAGAAAAAGGCTAAGAGCTATCAAGTGTCATTCTCATCCTCTCTTCACACTTTCTATTGTATTACACTAGATCTTTGAATCATCCTCTTAGAAAGTGCTAGTTAAGAGAAACATCAAAACACCTTCAAACTATACAGTAATTTCTAAGTGAGTTACACTTAGAAATAGTTGAAATTCGTGAGAAGATATTGTAAGCTTGGTGAAGCTTAAAAACACAAAAGTTGTAACTAACCTCTGAGAGAGGTTGACTGTTTTTAGTGAATTCTCACAAGTGTGTGAGGACTGGACGTAACCCTTTTTGGGTGAACCAGTATAAAGCTGTGTGTGTCAATCTCCAATCTCTCTCTCTCTCTCTTTTACAATTAATCTGTTCTTTCACTTAACTTGAATTTCTAACCTCTTACCTTCATCCTCTAGAAGAGGATAAAGCTTTAAAACTTAAAAGAAAATTTTTAAACATCAATTATCCCTATTCAACCCCCCTTCTAATGATATTATAGTCACTTCAATTGGCATCAGAGCAAGGTTCTATAGAAAACTACACCTAACAGTGTAAGAGAAAAAGATCAAAAGAAAAATGTCAAAAGCCAAGTATATTCCTGAAGGACGATTATCCAACAGACCTCCCTACTTCGATGGCACAGATTACTATCACTGGAAAGGAAAGATGAGACTGTTCCTCATATCACAAGACAACAACATGTGGTCTGTGGTTGAGAATGGAAATCACGTCATTAGAATCAACAACACAGATTCATCCTCCGATGAAAAACCTCAAGCACAATGGACAGCCGAAGAAAATGCTAAGGTACTTCTAAACTCTAAAGCTCATTTATTTCTAACGTGTGCTTTGAGCAGGGAAGAATATGACAGAGTTGAAGAATGCCAAAGTGCTAAAGAACTATGGGATACTATGAAAATCCATCATGAAGGATCAAGTCATGTTAAAGAGGCAAGGATTGACATAGGTGTTAAAGAATTCGAATTATTCGAAATGAAGGAAGAAGAAACCATTGATGAAATGTTCTCAAGGCTAACAATCATTCTAAATAACTTATGATCTCTTGGAAAGGAATATTTAGTTCAAGAGAGGATAAGGAAAATTCTGAGGAGTTTACCAAAAGAATGGAGACCAATGGTGACGACCATCCTAGAAGCAAGAAACCTGGCCACCATGAGATTAGAAGATCTGGTTGGAACTCTTAGAGCTCATGAACCATTAGTGCTTGCTGATAAACCAAGCAAAAAGGGAAAAATGATTGCGTTAAAATCTAGCCAAACTGAAAGCACTTCCTCCAAGAAAAATGAAGATATCATAAAAAGAGAAAACTCAGAATATCCTCTATCTGATGAGGAGGATGAACTCGCTCTGATTTCTAGAAGAATTCAGAGGATGATAATTAGAAGAGGACAAGAAAAAAGGTCCCCTCAAAAAGAAAAAACTGACAAAAGTCAAATTACCTGTTTTGGATGCAACGAAGTGGGACATTACAAAACTGAATGTCCTCCAAACAAAAGAAACACAAGAAGATTTCAAAGTAAAAATAAAACTATGATGGCCACCTGGGATGACAGTGATGGATTATCCTCTGAACAAGACAAGGAAGAAGAAGCTAACCTCAGCCTTATGGCAAACTCAGATACTAATGAGGTAACCATTACTGATCTATGTCCCTTTTGTGAAAAACTAGAAATTGCATTTGACAATCTCTTGAATGACTCAAACACTTTATCTCATAAATGTGGTTTTCTTAAGAACTAACTTTATGAAATAAAGAAGTTAAATGAGGAACTCCAAGCTAAGAATGATAAATATCAAAAAATCATTCTAGACTTGCAGGCATCTCATAGAAAATTATCAGAACAACAAAAAGTTCTGAACAAGAAGATTGTCAACATTCATCCTCCAGAAGAGGATACTGAAAAGAGTGTTTTAAAAGAAAAGGTAGAAGAACTCAAAAAGGACATTACCAACTTTGTAAAATCCACTGATACATTTCAAAAAATTATGGGATCTCAATTTGGAATTTTTGACAAAGCTGGTATTGGATTTAAAAGTTCTCAAAAGCAAAAATTATATGAAAACTTCTTTCTACCAAATAAACAAGAGGACAGACCTAAATGCACCTTTTGCAAAAAACATGGACATACTATCAAAATTTGTCATGCTAAGAAAAGGGTTGAAATTAACAAAAGGAAATGTTCATTTTGTGATAAGTATGGACACCATGATTCTGTTTGCTACCATAAAAAGAAAATCCTTACAAGAGGACATACTAACTACCAAGGACCCAATTCCATATGGGTACCTAAGTCACTCCTAAATTCTGACACAGGCAGATCCTCTTATCAACAAAAGAAAGCCATGGTTCTTGGACAGTGGCTGCTCAAGGCATATGACAGAGGATAAACATTGTTTCATTTCACTAGAAACAAAAGATGGAGGATCAGTCACATTTGGAAACCATGATAAAGCTCAAATAAGAGGTACAGGTATTATTGGTAAGAATAATTCTTCAAAAATTGAAAATGTTCAGTATGTAGACGGTTTAAAACATAACTTACTAAGGATTAGCCAACTGTGTGACAGTGGATTTGAAGTTATTTTTAAACCCACTCTATGTGAGGTTAAACATTCATCCTCGGGTAGAGTTTTCTTTTCTGGTGTGCGTAAAAAGAATTTATACGTATTATATCTTGATGATTTGCCTACTAAATCTTGTTTTATTTCTCTTGAAAAAGATAAATGGATTTGGCACAAACGAGCTGGGCACACAAGTTTAAACACCATTTCCAAACTATCAAAATTGGAACTAGTCAAAGGTCTTCCAAAATTTAATTTTGAAATAGACAAAGTGTGTGAGGCTTGTGCCAAAGGAAAACAAGTCAAAAGTAGTTTTCACTCAAAAAATATTGTTTCAACAAATCATCCTCTTGAACTTCTTCATATTGACCTCTTTGGTCCCATTAAAACTCCAAGTCTTAGTGGAAAAAGATATGGATTTGTGATAGTTGATGACTTCTCACGTTTTACATGGGTCTTATTTTTAAAGCACAAACATGAAGCCTTTAATGCATTTCAATATTTTTGTAAAAGAATTCAAAATGAAAAAACAACTAAGATTATTTCTATGAGAAGTGACCATGGAGGTGAGTTTGAAAATGAATCATTTAAAATATTTTTTGATGAAAACGGTATTTCTCATAATTTTCTTGTCCAAGAACTCCTCAACAAAATGGAGTTGTTGAAAGGAAAAATAGAACTCTACAAGAAATGGCTAGAACTATTATGAATGAAGCCAACATTGAAAAATACTTTTGGGCTGAAGCCATTAACACAGCTTGCTATGTCTTAAACCGTGTGTCCATCAAAAAAATTTTAAATAAAACTCCTTACGAACTTTGGAAAGGTAGAAAACCAAATATTTCATATTTTCATATTTTTGGTTGTTATTGCTACATACTAAATAATAAAGACAACTTGGGAAAGTTTGATCCAAAATCCGATAAAGGTATATTTTTATGATACTCCACATCGTCAAAAGGTTATAGAATATATAATCTTAAGACTCAAACTGTGGAGGAATCCATGCATGTTATTTTTGATGAGTTTGATGACTTGTGTCCAGAAAATATGGATAAAATAGAAGAAGATGAACATTCATCCTCAAAAGTACACAGTCCAAATGAAGAGGCTGATTCTGATCCATCCTCACAACAGCCTCCAAGAGGATGGAAGGTAGCAACGCATCATCCTCTTGATCTGGTTATTGGAGATACGGCAAATGGTGTGAGGACTAGACAATCTTTTGCAAATAACATGGCCATGATATCACAAGTTGAACCAAAAAATATTGATCAAGCAATTTGTGACAAATCATGGGTTGAAGCAATGATGGAGGAACTTTCACAGTTTGAAAGAAATAAAGTATGGGATCTTGTACCCCATCCTCTGGATAAATCCATCATTGGAACAAAATGGATCTTTAGAAACAAATTAAATAAAGACGGAGAGGTCATTAGAAATAAAGCAAGACTAGTGGCTCAAGGGTACAACCAACAAGAAGGAATTGATTATGATGAAACATTCGCTCCGGTTGCTAGACTTGAAGCTATTAGAATCCTCCTAGCTTATGCCACTCATAAAGGCATCAAATTATTTCAAATGGATGTCAAAAGTGCCTTTCTGAATGGTTTCTTAAATGAGGAGGTGTATGTTCACCAACCTCCTGGCTTTGTAGATGAGAAAAAACCTAATCATATTTTCAAACTCTCTAAGGCTCTTTATGGATTAAAACAAGCTCCTCGAGCTTGGTATGAGAGGTTAAACTCATTTTTAAAAGAAAATGGTTTTTCAAGATGACAGATTGACACCACACTCTTTAAGAAAACTCTTAAAGAGGATCTGTTAATTGTGCAAATATATGTTGATGATATAATCTTTGGGTCTACAAACGAAAAAATGTGTGAAGATTTTTCTAACCTCATGCAAAGCGAGTTTGAGATGAGCATGATGGGAGAATTAAAAAATTTTCTTGGGTTACAAATTAAACAAATGAAGTCTGACATCTTTATTTCCCAAGAAAAGTACACCAAAGATCTTCTGAAAAAATACAACATGGATTCAGCAAAACCCATGGGGACTCCTATGCATCCATCCTCCATATTACACAAAGATGATGAAGGAACCTCCATTTCTGAAAAGGAGTACCGAGGGATGATTGGATCCTTACTATACTTAACTGCAAGCAGACCTGACATTGTGTTTGCTGTTGGACTTTGTGCAAGATTTCAATCCTCTCCAACGGAATCTCATCGTATAGCTGTAAAAAGAATCTTCAGATATCTAATTGGTACCACTGATGTTGGAATTTGGTATAAAAATAGTTCAAACCATGACCTCTTAGCATACTGTGATGCAGACTATGCAGGAGATAAAGTTGAACGAAGGAGTACAAGTGGAACTTGTCAATTTCTTGGGGAGTCTCTCATAAGTTGGTCATGCAAAAAACAAAGCACAATTGCTTTGTCAACTACTAAAGCAGAATATTGAAGGTGCAAACACGAGAAGGGGGGTTGAATTGTGTTTGACTTAACTTGAAACTTTTCCTGTTTTAATACTTTCAAAACAAAACTTGATGTATAATTAAAACAGAGTTAGCAGCGGATAAAAATAAAAATAAAAACTCACAGATTTTATACTGGTTCATCGTTAACGAGGCTACGTCCAGTCCCTTCGCCTTGAAGGATTTCACTAATTCAAACTTGAATTACAACCTTGCTACTGACCCTCCAAGTCAGTCTTCTCAATAGTCTAACAATCCTAGACTTCTTGAGGAAAACACCTGTCTTCAGCCAATCTGACAACCCCAGATTGTAGAAGAAATCACAACACTATGAATATAATTGCCAAGTAACCTGCTACCTCTACTGACTTCCACAGCTTGTAGACTCTACTTCAACAACTTAGATTTGACACAGTGGAACGAAAACCACAAGAGTACTTGCTTTAAAAACTGAGACTCAACAATTGACTTATATGAAAATTTGAGAGTGTTTGCTTTTGAAGTGTATGACCCTTTTGTGATTTTCGATTATGAGTAATTTGCCTTGAGCCTCATTTTATATATGCTGATTAGGGCCTCTTCCAATGCTTAAATTCAAACTAAATCTTGTTGGATTCTCTGTAAAAATATCTTGACCAATTGGGCTTTATTTAAATAAAAATCATATCTTTTTAAGCCTTAGATTTGTTTCATATCTTAACTGGCCAATCAAAGATGTGCATTGCTTCCCGCCACAGCTCCTGACTTCCATGCTATTCCAATTTAATTTATAACAAATCTTTTATAATATTTTGATAAAAACATCATGAGATCTTCACCATTAATTCCCATGATCAAATCTGCACCATTGGATCTTCATGCGATAGTCCACAACTGGACCAGCTTGATTGCTATGCTATTGTCCTCTGAATTCGGCCATTCCTAGACCATACTTCCTAACCCTCTGGTCTTCTGATTTCGGCCTTCCCTGGACACACACTTGATATGCTAAAATCCTCTGAATTCGGCCTTTGCTGGACTGCACATCTTGTCCCTCTGATTTCAGCCATTGCTGGGCCATGGTCTGATTTTCTGATCTTTATCATCACTAGACCAAATAATTAATTCTGAACCACCGATCTGGAAATCTTCCCTCTGATCTGGACTAATTCTGGACTTTGGTCTGGATTAAATTGTAATTAAATCTGGACAATAAATATTTCAGTCTGGGCATTTTACCTTTGATTTTAGATCAGGTCTGGATCATTCTGGAAATCATTTCTTCTTGTCTTGACTTAGTTTCATGCCCTGAATCATGCTCTCTTATTGTTTGGGTCAAATCTGGATTGATTCTCTTGTTCTCGACTCATAAACTTAGCTTCTGGTCAAGTCTGGAACAAGTCTGGGCAGTTTAATATTTCACTTCCAGGCCATCTTCTGGTCAGAATAACGTCTGGAATAAATTTGATATTTGATTCCTTTTGGTCTGGATCAACTCTCCCTCTGGCAGGCTTTCCACTGGTATGATCCATGTTTCCTTCAGATTTTTCTTCCTTCTGATCTGGGCCATCAAAGATATCTTCTGGTCATGTTTTGACATTCCTGGAGTATCTTCTGGTCATTCCAGAATTCATTTTTCTGGAATCCTTTGATCACTGCTTCTGATTCCTTCAGTTTCTGGGGCATTTAACTTAATAATTCCAAGTACAAAATAAGTTTACATAGAGTACATTTGTAAGCATCAAAATCCTAAGTACTTAGAACCAACTTGGTTCCAACAAATATGTATCAGCTGCCCAATGCTATTCACAAATACTTTGGGTAAGAAATCAATTGGAGGACTATTCACTAAGGTACGCAAAAATTTCCATCCTCTGTGATAATACAAGTGCCATAAATCTTTCAAAAAATCCCATACAACATTCTCGTTCCAAGCATATCGAAATTAAACATCATTTCATACGAGATCATGTTCAGAAGGGTGATATTGAGCTAATTTTCATTGAAACTGAAAAACAATTAGTTGATGTTTTTACCAAACCTCTTCAGGAGGACAGATTCAAAAATATTTTGGAAAACCTCTCTATCATAAGTCTGTCCAAAATTCATTAATTTTATCTAAAACTTATTGTTTATTTTTGAGTATTATTTATGTTTTGTTGAACTTCCTAGAAAAATCCCTGTACTTCTAAAAAGTATCAAAAGGTTCATTCACCAATAAGGTCTTAAGCTTGTCCCTTTCAAACTCCTAATTCTGTAAAACCAATTGTGTGGGTCAAAATTTAAATTAATTTGCCCAAACTGACTCTGCAAGTTTCAAAACATAGAAATGTTTATTCTTTTTGGTGAAACGGACTAAAGTCAACAAACTGCCTAGCACGTTTCCCTCAATGTGCAGTTTTCCAGCCAAACTCCT
Organism: Cicer cuneatum; assembly: GCA_037974295.1. Classification (NCBI taxonomy): domain Eukaryota; kingdom Viridiplantae; phylum Streptophyta; class Magnoliopsida; order Fabales; family Fabaceae; genus Cicer; species Cicer cuneatum. The sequence continues at coordinate 55,983,014 of JBBPBO010001986.1, read as the reverse complement.
TGGCTTCCGTCATGCATTAAATGCTAACGGCTGAAAAAGTAACTGCTCCTGTCACGCGCGGCCTAGTCTCCAGCCTATCTCATCATTCCCTCATGTCCAATCCTTAACTGCCGTAACCTCTCTATTCCAAAAATCCCTTCCGTCTCCCTTTCATCAAATCCTAAAAACTCTCTCCTCAAAAATGGTTTCATCCTTTCTCTTTCAAAAATCCTTTCATCCTTCTCTTTCAAAACTTAGCAAATTTTCTCATGGCCCGCACCAAGTTTTCTGCAAAACGAAAAGTTATTGAACAATACTCTGAAGATGAATACGATAAGTATTCAAGTACGAACGAAGAGGATGAAGAAATCCTTCAACCTGAACCTGTGACTACCATTCATCCTCCTCTTCAAACAGCCACTATCCCTAACCTTGCCTCTACTCCTCCTCACCTAAAACGAACCCATTCTTCTTCATCCAAGACCTCCATTCCTGCTCCTGTTCGACGATCATCCAGAATCATGTTTGGAATCCTCTCATCCAAAAAACCAACTCAACAGGAAACACAATTCATGTTATTGACTCTGATGATTCAGAGAAAACTGTTTCTGCTGACTCCATTCCACAACCACCCCTCAGTAACACTTCCTCTCCCTCACCTAAAAATTCATCCATTAAAAAACCCTCTTCCAAACCTCAATCTACTTCCTCTGGCTCTCTGTTTGAAACTCCTGCCTCAGAGAAAGTGTATCTTTCTAAATGGCTTGACAAATCGGTTGTAAACGGGAAGTTTATTGATTTTTCTGACCTTAGGAAAGGAGGATTTAATATTGAAGATGTGTTTGATCAACTTGGCTGGACTTCTGTTTTAAAAATCAATGAACCTCAATATCCTCGCCTTGTGCAAGCGTTCTATGCTGCGGCTTCTGGGTCCAAAGGTGATTCTGGGTTCAGTATTATACTTAAAGGTGTGCATATGGAGATTAATCTTATCTCCTTATGTCACATTCTAGACATTCCAGATGAAGGCTCTATGTGCTTTTCTGAAAAATGGTACTCTTAGTGCCATGTCTCCAGAACTGAGGTGCTTCAAAATTCACTTCTTAATTCTCCTAAGCCTCAAGTGGCCTCTAATCTCCAGCCCTTATGCAGAATTCTCCATAACATTTGTGTTCATTCTATTGTTCCAAGGGCAGGCAGCTTTGAAAAGGTCACTGAACTCGACCTCCTACTCATTCATCATCTCACAACAGGTACTCCTCTTCATTTGGGGAATATTATTTTTAACTTCATGTTAAATGCTGTTGTTCTGGGAAGGTATGCCCCCTATGGGATGCTATTGACAAAAATCTTTAAATTTTTTAAACTGTCTCTTGAGGATGAACCCTCTGTCCTCTTCAACAACAGTTTTTCCATGCGTAACATCAAACAGATGAAACTCAAACCCCTGGATATACCTTCCTCCACCAAAACATCCATTCCTCCAAAACGTAAATCATCCAAAACTCCACCAGCCAAAAAGTCGAAAAAACACAAAAAATCTACTCCTGCCGCTTCACCACCTCCATTAGAAAAAATCCATCCTCTTACTGATGAGACTCCGTCTCCTAATCTGGAACCTATGGTAAATCCTGAAAGAACTCCATCTCCTCTAAGAGATTCTGACATTCCATGTCCCACCTATTCTTCACCACTGGCTATAATTCCATCCACATTCGACTATGGCACTAATACTCCAGAACCATTAGAGGATGCTCCTCTTCAACTTATGGAGGATGGGGCCGAACTCTATCATGATCTGATTCTGCAACATCATACGTTCTCCCCACGAATTCCTGGTGAAAAAGACCCTGCTGGCATGGATCTAGCTGAACCAGTCACACTTGACTCATCCTCTCCACTGCCGCTTCATGAAGAATTGCCCACATGTACTCCGTCTGTCCCTACTCCTCACACTTTTGGTTCATCATCATTTAATCCTCTTGCTGATGAGTCCTCCAAACCTCCTCCCGAGGTACCAGGGCAGGTTGACTTCATTCACTCCTTCTTAGAAACCTCTGATGTTCCCAAAGAAGATTGCTCCAACCACACGAAGAAAGAGCACAAAGAACTGAAACAAATGAAAATGCTGAAAAAGATTCGTAAGAACCAGAAGAAGATGTTTGAAAGCTTCACAAATTTTCAACATCAGCTGACTCATTTTGGCCTCCTTCTCAATTGGATCACCAACCACTTCATTCCTATCATTCTCCCAGGAGACCGTCCTCCAGTTCCACAAGCTCAACCACCTCCGAATGCTGCATCTCAACCTTCTACCTCCTCAGATGACTCATCATCCTCTACTTAATCTTTCTCCATTCGTCTGCCCTCTTCTTTTTGTTGCTGCCTAAATTCAGGGGGAGTAAGATTATGAAGACCGTATGAAGATTTTAAAATGTTTCATATTTGCAATTTCTTGGTTTTGTTAAAAACATTCTGCCTCTGATCTGTAATAACTTTGACTTATGTTTGTTATTACTCTGTGGTTCATTCCTTATAATTATTTGTCCTTTTAAGATAGTTCTTATCAAAAAAATTTCAAAAGTTTTTTTTAAGAAAAATATTTGAAAAAGAAATTGTTTAAAACATTTCTGATAATATTGAGGGGGAGCTTATATTCTGTTCTCTCAATATCCATCATAATCTAAAAAGAATTTTGTCATCATCAAAAAGGGGGAGAATGTTGAGACAAAATCTCTTTCATATGGTTTTAATGATAATAAAATTGATTGATTATGACTCTTGTTAAATCTAATATGTGCTCTTGAGTGTTTTATAATTAGAAAACAGGTTATTCTTCAAATGAGATAAAAACTATGTAAAGTCAACAAGTTTTCAAACAAGAGGATGGACCAAAGGATGAACCCCTCAAAGAGGATGAACCAACTATTAACCAAAATGATTCAGAATCACGTTAACTTTGCTTTCCTTCCATGTGCAAAGTCAATTCAGTATTTAAGTTTGAAAGAAAAACAAGTCAACTGAAGAAGAAAGAAAGGCAGAGGATGAGCGCAGATATTTGGAATATAGTAGAATGGACCTCTAGCTCTAATGCATAGGCTTATGATAAAAATGGTTCTACCGTTTCACCTGCACATAAAGGTTAAACTAAACAAAGCCTAAAATAGAACCTGGCATGCCTTGGAGAACGAGAAAGAAAAATGACAGCCAAGACACGAACTTCCAGAAGGTTTGCATCTGCCATACGAGGATGGACTGCACTCTCATCCTCCTGCAATCAAACAAGACAAAAGACAGCTGGATGGCATTTCTGTAATTCAGAATACTAGACCTTGACTTTTTAATCACTGTGCCCAACGGATATGAAGCATCAAGAACCATTGTTAGTCTATCTTACAACTCTATAAAAAGATTGATGCACTTCTTCATTTAACACACAACTACAAGCAATCAAAGAAAAAGGCTAAGAGCTATCAAGTGTCATTCTCATCCTCTCTTCACACTTTCTATTGTATTACACTAGATCTTTGAATCATCCTCTTAGAAAGTGCTAGTTAAGAGAAACATCAAAACACCTTCAAACTATACAGTAATTTCTAAGTGAGTTACACTTAGAAATAGTTGAAATTCGTGAGAAGATATTGTAAGCTTGGTGAAGCTTAAAAACACAAAAGTTGTAACTAACCTCTGAGAGAGGTTGACTGTTTTTAGTGAATTCTCACAAGTGTGTGAGGACTGGACGTAACCCTTTTTGGGTGAACCAGTATAAAGCTGTGTGTGTCAATCTCCAATCTCTCTCTCTCTCTCTCTCTTTTACAATTAATCGGTTCTTTCACTTAACTTGAATTTCTAACCTCTTACCTTCATCCTCTAGAAGAGGATAAAGCTTTAAAACTTAAAAGAAAATTTTTAAACATCAAATATCCCTATTCAACCCCCTTCTAGTGATATTCTAGTCACTTCATTGACTTGTGAAGTCAAGGTGCTGTGTGCCTCAAAAGTCTAGGATTGTTAAACTGTTTGGGAAGACTGACTTGGAGGGTCAGTAGTGTTGTTGTAATTCAAAAGGTTTTGAATTAGTGGAAAAATCCTTCGAGGTGAAGGGACTGGATGTAGCCTAGTTAATGTGAACCAGGATAAATCTTTGTGTTAATTATGTTACTTTATCTGTTGCTAACTATACTTGATTATATTTCAGATTTCAAATAATCATCAAAAACAGAAAAAGAATTCAAGTAGTACAAACACAATTCAAGCCCCCTTCTCGTGTTTGCACCTTCAACATGGATAAAGTCGATGACTATTGTTAACTATTTTAGAACTTTTGATGACTATTGTTAATGACTATTCCAAGTAGACATGGGTACAGTTCCTTAAACACAAGGATGAGTCACATAAAGGTTTGACCACTTTATGCAAATAAGTGCAAAATGAAAAAAGATTTTTGTATTACAACAATTCGTAGTGATCATTATGGTGAATTTTAAAATAAACAGTTTGAAAACTTCTATGAAAAGAATGGAATTCTACATATTTTTTCTTCTCCTAGAAGGCCCCAACGAAATGGTGTTGTAGAAAGGAAAAAATAGATCTCTTCAGGAAATTACACACACCATGATTCATGAAATGAATATCGTCAAACACTTTTGGGAAGAGGCAGTGAACACTGCATATTATATTCAAAATAGAATCTATAGAAGACCTATTCTAAATAAGACATCTTATGAAGTGTAGAAAGGAAAAAAACTCAACATTTCGTATTTTCATAAATTTGGTTGCTTATGTTATGTTGAACACCCAAGAGAATCTTGGCAAGTTTGATTCACAATCTCAAAAGTGCATCTTTATGGGATTTTCTGAAAAGTCTAAAGCCTATATAGTATACAATAAAGAAAAATTGATTGTTGAGGAATCAATCTATGTTAAGTTTGATGACAAAAAGCTTGACTATAAAAAGTCAAACTTTGATGAAGATTTTGCAGATTTATAGATATCAAAGGAACTAGAGAAATCAAAGGAAGCAACAAAGTCTTTCTCTAAAGAACTAGAAGATATACTTGATAATACAAGAACAAGTAATAACGAAGCATCTACTAGTCAAAGTCATCAGGAACCTAAACTTCGATGAAAATACAAATCATCACATCCAGACTCTCTGATCATGAGAAATTTAAAATAATCCTATGAAGATTAGGTCTGCTTTTAAAAAAACTTCGTATTTTTGTCTGAAATTGAGCCTACAACAATAGACGAAGTCTATAAAATGATGGATGGATTATGGCTATGCAATTCAAGAGAAATGATGTATTTGATCTTGTACTCAAACCTAAAGAAAATAAGCCGATTGGAACCAAATGGGTTTTCATAAACAAGTTAAATGAGAAAGGTGAAGTGGTAAACAATATAGCTAGATTGGTAGCTCAAGGTTATAGTCAGTAGGAAGATATTGGTTATACTAAAACTTTTGTCCTTGTGCCAAGGAAGGTTTAATAAAATCATTTTATATGAAATGGATGTGAAAAGTTCATTCCTAAATAGTTATATAAATGAAGAAGTGTATGTTAAACAATCTCCTACTTTGAGAATAATGAATTTTCAGATCATGTTTTCAAATTAAAGAAATCTTTGTATAGTGTGAAACAGGCTCCAAGACCTTGGTATGACAGACTAAGAAAATTTCTATTAAAAAATGATTTTGAAATAGGCCAGGATGACACTACTTTATTTAGAAAATAATCTAAGCATGACCTTATCATTTTCCAAATATATGTTGATGATATAATTTTTGTTTCTACGAATGGTAAGCTATGTCAAGAGTTTTCTAAGTTAATGCAGAATGGATTGGTGATGAGCATGGTGGGACAACTAAAATTCTTTCTTGGAATCTAAATTCATCAAAGCTCAAAAGGAACAACCATTCATCAGACCAAATATACAAGATAACTTAAGAAATTTAAGATGGGGTGAATGCAAACCCATGCATCCCATATGTTCTCTTGATAAGGATGAAACAAGTATAGAATGTGGATCAAAATGTATTCAAATGGATGATTGTGAAGGTGCAAAAATGACAAGGGAGTTGAATTGCGTTTGAATGAGTTTGATTCTTTTTGCTAATTAAGTAATCAGAGGCAGAAGTAAAACAAGAATTGAAAAATTAAAGTGACACAAAAATTTATCCTGATTCACCACCAACTTGGTAGCTATGTCTAGTCCGCTCACTTATAAGGATTTAATCCACTAATTCAAAACTTGAATTACACAACTCCTTACCTTACAAGCTAATCTTCTCAAAACAACCTGACACCTACAGACTTTTTTAGGAACATAAACACCTTGACTCTACAAGCCAAGTCTTCTCAACACTACTTGGAAACCTACAGATTTCTTGAGGAGAACGAAAGCCACTATCGAGCTGGGTTGCAAGAGTTTGAAACAAATTGGTTTGCTTCTAACAAGTTGATGGTAACAATGACTCTCACACTAGAAAACGCTTAGAAAATATTTCTTTTGAGCAAGTGTTTCTCTAAACCTTAACCTTGTGAACTCTAATGACTTAGAAAATTTTGTGCTTGTGAATTCTCTTGTTTTCTTCTTCAACCTTGAGTATCTATTTATAGAAAAGGTTATAGTTTCTCCTTTTTCTTTGCAAAATCTAAATCATATCTTTGCAAATAATAAATGTATTATCTTGTGAGTGCGTTTTCTTGTAAACAATTCATGATCATATCTTCTTGTAAATAATTAATATCTTCTTGTAGATTTTGATCAACTCTTATGTAAATAACTCATATCTTCTTGTAGATAAATCTTGATCACATCTACTTGTAAATAATTCATATCTTCTTGTGATAAATCTTGATCAAATCTTCTTGTAAACAATTCATATCTTCTTGTAGATAAATGTTGATCAAATCTTCTTGTAAATAATTCATATCTTCTGATAAATCTTGATCAAATGTTCTTGTAAATAATTCATATCTTCTTGTGATAATTCATATCTTGATCAATGTAAATAATTTATATCTCCTTGTAAATCTTCTTGATCAAATTTTCTTGTAAATAATTCATATCTTAATCAATGCACCCTATTTGTTCACTTGAAAAGGATGAATCAAGCCAAAAAATTGACCAGAAACTTATAGAGGAATGATAGGATCCCTACTGCTTCTAGAGCTGACATGATGTTTAGTGTATTGTATGTGCAAGATTTCAAGCAGACCCTAAGGAATCATATTTCACTGCTATTAAGAGAATCCTTAGATATATAAAAGGCACTACCAACATTACCTTGTTCTACAAGAAATCTTCTTAGCACAACCTAAGTGGGTATTGTGATTCTAATTATGTTGGAGATAAACTTGAAAGAAAAAGCACAAGTGCAAATTGCACATTTGTAGGTGACAACTTAATCTCTTGATCAAGTAAGAGACAAAACACAATTTCCATGTCAACAACATAAAACAATTTGAATCTTTTATAAAATTTGAATCTTTTATATAAATATTATAAATTTTAAATTATTAAGTAGTGTAAACAATTTTACAATGCCAGCGAAAACAAACAATTGATTAAATAGTTATTTTATGATAGAAGTTACAATCATATGGTAAGATGATAAAATCAATTGTTTTTACTAACTATCAATATAAAATTAGTTTAGACGAACGATACATGATCATTTTTCTCTTTAATTTTTTTATACATAAGAAATATCAACCATAATTTATTTGTGATATGCGTTAGAGATCAAACATCTGATCGCTTGTTTAGGTGTCCACCATTTACCATTACACTCATTTTAAAAATATTTATCAAACAAATATTAAATTTTTAGTTTTCAAAATATATTATAAAAATAAATTTATCAAACAAATTTTTTCATTTTCTCATTTCTTAAACAGTTTTTAAAAATAGAATTACCAAACAGATTCTATAATCTTTTATCTTAAAAACAGTTTCTTAAATTTTATTTATAAAATTGTTTTCAAAAACTAATTAAAAAACAAAACACAATCGATCCAGCTCCACTTCACTCTCACTTGCCAAACGTATAACTTCACTAACAAAAAAGAAATCTTATCTTCCTCACCTTGATTAGAGACGTCATTCCTCATCATCTTCCAATTTATCATTCATCTCACTCTATTCTAAATGTATTCTCTTCATTCTATTTTTTCGTGTGACCTAAAGGTAAGACCTTTCAATATTTGTCATCTATTCCTTCTATTTCCACCTTGTGTTTAATTTTAGGATTTGTCCTTTTGAAACATTGAACTATTTTCTCTTACAAGCAATTCGCGAGACGGTGGAGCTTTTGTGCTAGCATGAAAAGCGTCTAAAGTAAGACCTTTTTCAAATGAATTTGGTATAAAACTAGACCATATATGACATGAAATAAATGAAGAATTTTCAACATGTTTAAAATTATTTGAAAGCTCAAAAATCAATTTTTTTTACATAATTATATTGCTATCAAATTGCGGCAAAAACTTTAAGATTCACAAGCATGTTTCACTAATTATGTAAGTCACGAATTATATTCACTTATTTTACAAGCTATGAACAATCACAGTCATCACAAATATTATAAGTCTTTTATATAGAATCAATCACGATCCATCAACTAATCATGTACATAAACACAACAACATTTATAGTCTAAGACGTGTGATAATTTACTGTCCTTGAATCTCATCTCTCGTGTTTTTCATTACTTTTTGAAATCAAGTCTAAAAATGAGGGTATTGATACTCGCTCGTAAACTCGAACCTGCCGTGTTTGTAAAAGATTTTTTTAATCATTTTTTTATCTTTGGCTCTCACAGCAGAGCTAGCTAGCTGCCTTAATGCACTATAATCAATATAGACCTCATGCAAGCACAAGATAAAAAAAAAAAAAAACAATGATTTTTTATTATAAAAGAAATTAAATGAGTTTTATCAACAATCTTAATTAGATTAATTTTTTTACTTATATTTAAGATTTGACGAAAACAGAAATTATTTTTTTACCACTTAATATTATATAATACCCCAATTTGTTTTCAAACGGCTAAAATATATTAATCAAATTCAAAGTACAAGACATACTAAGAAAGGTTAAACAAGTTTTTAATCCCTATAAAATTTTATTAATTTTTTTAGTCTTTAAAAAAAAATTCGTCAACTTTTAGTCTCCAAAAATTTTTCATTTTATTTTTTGTCTTTGATTCTAAATCAATTATTATGTATCTTTTGAATTTTTGAATGATTTTTTGTTGTAATATTAAGGACATGTTTAGCAACTTTATGATAAAAATTTAGAATTTTTTAACAAATGACGAATTAAATATGAAATTTTAACATTTTGACGCTTAAAATTTCATATTTAATATATTATTTGTTAAAATTTCTAAATTTTTTAAGGAAATTTTTTTTAATGTCTTAAATATCACTGCAAAAAGTCATTTAAAAATTTGTAAAATACACAAGAGTTGATTCAAAATCAAATACCAAAAATAAAAACGAAAATTTTTTAAATGATTAAAAATTGACGAAATTTTTTACAGAGACCAAAAAGATATAGTGAAATTTTCTAAAGGCTAAAAATTAGAAATATAAAAAGAGCAAAAATCGTCCAAAAGTAAAAATAAATACGGACCTGAAAGAAACAAACAAAGGTTGAAAATATCACACCTCACCAAACCCAACAAAAAAAAAAACTTATATATGCATAGTTCTCAATCTTGAGTTTTCAAGGCAAAATCAATGAAAGAGTTCATAAAAAAAAAATAAGCAAATTGAAGATTAAACATTAATTACTTTTTAAACAAATATCTAAATTTAATAAGAAAATATTTTATAATGACAAAATAAATCTTATCTATAATAGTTTTGGTGAAGATGATTGTGAAATCGTTTTCTAATATCAAGATCTTTCATGTCATACACGCACAAAGAGCCAAATCCTGGTAAACCGATCACTCCCCACCATTGCATGAAAATATCAACAAAACGACAGCTTCAAAATAAATAGAAAAAATATATTATTTTATCTTTATTCATGTAAAGAGTTTGTGATATTTAATAATTTACCAAAAGAGAAACGTGAAAAGTTGGTTATGATTTTTACCTAGACGTGAGATTGTGATATTTACCTTAGAGTTTAATGGCATATATATAAATAATAAATTAATTTTATATTAACATTCATTAAAAGTTTCTGCTTTTCTATACCAATAATATCATCCGCCTGAATAAAAAATCAATTGATTTTAAGAATATAAAAATAAAAATGGAGTATTTTGAAAAGAAACGAATTTCTTATTAGAAGTACGTATAAAATTAATTTACAATTTTATGGCATATATATTCATGAAACCTTTTTATTTATCCTATCTACAAGTAAGATTGAACAAAAATTAAGAGAATGCAAATAGATAATTTTAAATGTATTATGTCACCGTTGTAGTATTAAAAAATGCATATTTTTTAATACTATACATGTAACAATTATTGAAATAGATATATGATATCTTTACTACACAATTTTTTGCGTCATGGAAGTTCAGTTTGTACCTGCAACCTTTAGGAACCACTACATTTATTTCTGGAAATTGAGGTGAAAATATGTTGAGACAACTCAACACAAGCACAACTATCCTCAAATAATTGAAAAACAACAAAACCCTTATCCTTGTAGGACCTAATTTTGATTTGAAACTTCCGTACAAAACTACAAATTAAAAGCTGTACCTCCCCCCTTAACTTTTGAAGTGAACTTGAAGCAATTGCTCTCAACAAGTGGGCCAGGACAATCAAAGTTTTCATGATCATACTACTTAGGTTGGAATTGACCACTTTTTTGTGTTATTCAATATTGTAATGTTTAGAGTTAGCAATAATTAAAAATAATTATTGTAGGTGTTTTTTATTTACAAAATTGTTGTAGGTTTTGAGCATAAGCCTTTTTTATGATATGTGTACCTACCACAACCACAAATGAAATGTGATTTTTTTTGGGTACAAATAATGAAATGTGATTTTTTAGTAACTAAAAGGGAAGTTTCTCTTTTCCATTTTTCACAAACGTTTCAGAAGTATCCATTTAAAAGAATTGTAGTTTTTTTATTCTTTAGATATATACTTCTAAACAAAAATATAATTATTTGTCCTCCAAATATGATTGTAGTTTTTTTTTTTTAAATATTGATGGAATAAAAGTAGAATTTTTTATCCCATACCTATAAAATTATACTCCTATCCTATATTTTTTTTATACCCACCATTTTACCTTTTTCATTTCTTAAAAAAAAAAAGTTTGTGTCACCATATTCAACTTAAATTTTGAAAAATTTATTTTGATACACATGAGTTTTAGAAAATTCAAATGTTGTATTATAGAAATTTTTTGTTAAAGCATTCTGAAATATAAATGTATTTAAGATAATTTAAACTTTGTATTTTGAAAAAATTTAAAAAGATTTCCATAACACAAATACATTTTAAAAAATTCAAATATGTGTTATAGAAAATTATTTTTAAGTTTTTCTAACACATTTGTTTCAATAAACTTAAAAAAAAAATACAAATGTATATCGAAAAATTTAATTATAATTTTCTGAAACATAAATATGTTTTGAAAAATTTAAAGTAATTATTTTTTTAAAAAAAATAAAATAAAATTGGGTTTTTGTTAAAAAGTTGGATAGGGGTATAATTTGGTGGAGATGGAGTAAATTTTTTTAAAAGTAGCTCTCACTAAAAGGTGTTTTCGAAATGGAGCAGCATTGAGAAAAAGTAATGCTAATCATGAAGCCCATATATGTTAATTGAGACAAACAAGTTGGCCCAAGTCATATCAAGGTAAGACCTAAAGCTCTATACGTGGCCTATTATTTTTTAGTTTCGAATTATGTTCTAAAAGGTTATTTGTTTATTAAAAAAAGGTATTTATTCGTTTAGATCAGTATAAATTATATTAATCGATTAATATTATAATTCAGAGTTGTTAAAAATAAAAATGATGAATTTATAAATAAATTCAGATCATTCAAATTAATAACATAAAATGATAAAATATTTATAAATATGACAAATGAAAGTGTGTGAAATACTGATGTATCTAGATTTGCAACGTTAAAGACAACAAAGACATTGATTAAATTTGCACTGAATCAAAATTAATTTGTCAATTTAAAACTAAATGAACATCGCAATAAGGTGGAAAACCAAAATATTGCACTAAGACAACAAAAATTACAAAAAAAAAATATAAATATGTATAAAAATCATGTATTTGAATTAAAGAGAATCAGAAAAATAATTTAAAGAGGTAATTTTGAATCAAAAATTGATATTAAATTATTTATTTTAAATAAAAAAGAGAGAGAGAGAGAAATAGAACAAAGAGAGAAGGGAGGCTGCTGTTATGTTGTAAAAGGCTATATATGAATTTCACAGCTACTGTATTCGTAGCCTATTGTTCTCGAATCAATTTGAATAAGAACATTATTGCAACATTTTTAGAAATTTGGAACATTATTGGCCATGGAAAAAGTACTACGAATCACACGACTAAAGAGATGAATATTAACTCAGAAAAAATAAGTTTGAGAATTTTTTTGAAACAAAATAATCTCGAGAAGTTGAAAGAGGAAAAACTCTTTAGAATTTATATCGGTTGTATGATAAAAGATAGTAAATAAGTACATGAGATATTCTATATAGAGAGTTTATGGAGAATTAATAAACTAACTATTTAGCTATTTATTAACAACCACCGACTAATTAATTTTTTTTTAATTAAGAAAAGTGATATTTATTTAATTATTTATTCACATCGATAGAAATTACACCTATCAATGTAATTTAAAGTCATTAAAAAATCTAAAAAGAATAAATAACTTTTTTTTTTATGTTTATTTTCAACCTAAATTGACTATGGAGCTATATGATGCCTGCTAATTACCTACCTTATTGAGCATGTTGACTTCCCAAAGGTTCGTAGTGAATTTGTTGTACCATTGCCACAAAAGATATTTGTGTGATCCCAGGACTCATGGTATCACCAATATGAACAACCTCATTAAAAAATGAACTTAAAGCCTAATTGATATGTCAATTGACTCTAATCAGATTATTCTTATATTACGGATTGTTGGACTTCTATTCAAAACCTGTTAACTATTTGGACACACTTCGTGTATAACGGATGAAATTATAAAAAATGAATAATTACCTTCACATTAATCTAGGTTTTGGTATGTTGCTAATGATTTATTGTTATGCTGATGTGTTGTTAATATGATGTTGATGTCATTAACTCAAGAACCTGAGTTCCCAAATGTTTTGGGCCATGCATTATAGACTTATTGTTATGTTGTTAATATGCCTAAATATTGCTTTGTTTATTTATTTAATTTTAGGACCTGTAAGTGTTTTGTGAGGGGAGGATGGAAATGCATTTTATTTCCTTGGAGCAAATTTTCATTTAATGTTGACTGTGCAAGGCCAAGTGAACCAAAATTGAAGAACAATTTAAGTGTTAACTAGTTAATCGGTTTCAACATTAATTTAATTGATTTGGTTCTCATTTGTATGGCCAATTTACATGTTTAATTTGGATATCATTCAAAATTGCGTGGGTTTTTTTTCTGGGTTGTGTGGATTGGGTTTGAATTTATGGGTTGTTTGGTTTGTGAAAACATTTTATATTTTTATTTTCAAAGTTTAAAGATTTAGAAAATGTGTTGGTTTTAATTTTTTATTTTTATTTTCAAAAAATAAAAAATATTTGAAATGCATTTTATTTTGGCAACTTTTAGTTAAAAAGAATCATTAGTAAAAACTATAATGACAGCTATCACATATATATTAAATAATATTAATTTTTACTATATTACTTATTCATAAATATATAACTCAATTTTTTTTGTCTAAACTATTATTAATATGTTGTTATTATTACTACTATTATTGTTATTATTATAATTAAATAAATGCACTAATTTCTTATTAAACTGCATACAATGATAATTTAGTTATAGCATAACTTATTGGAAATTCGAATAGTAAATGTTTAACAAATTTTAATATTTTTTTTATGTTATTTAGAATCACTTTTATAGTTTGTAGAATAATTACAATAATTAGTTCTATGTCCGGTATGATTTAAGATAAAGTATAATCAATTTGCACGAGTAGAAATTTTATTGTTGATAACTTAATAGGAGATGTAGTCCACTTAAAAAGGGTGTGTCCAACAATCTTTCAATAAATAAATAAAAATGAAATAGTAATAAAAGAATAGAAATAGTGTGTGTGGGGCTACATTTAAAAATCAGAAAGAAGAGAAGAAAGGAAGGAAAAAAAAAAGAAAGAAATATAGGGGGCATGAAAGAAGAAGGAAAAGGAAGAAGAAAGAAAAGAATAAAGAAAACACCACCCTCCATTGCATGTTCCACCTCCATGTTTACCCACACCATCCCTTTATCGTATATTTTTCTTACAATAATATTGAGTACAAATGAAGAGAGAAGATAGAAAGAAAGAGGATTAAGTTGCACTCTTGAAGAAACAAAATGAAGATAAAAGATGGAAGTCAAGTTAGGGTTATTGTCAATGAATGAGATTATAGCTCAACCTTAGGAAAAGACACAACTCTCCTACATTTACAAGTTAAGTTAACATAAAAATCCTCTTAAAACTTCTCTTAGGTGTGCTTAGATATCTTGATTGCATATTGCTAATATATGATCACGAGTTGCATGTTTGGGTGTTGAGATTATCCTATTTGATTTAGTATCATTGATTATTAATAATGCATGTTACGTGTTTGCATTAATTACTGTGAAGAGTTGTTCTTTTATTATGATTATTGAGTGTTGTGGTTGAGTTGGTAATGAGATGATAATTGTTTCGTATTGGTAATTAATTGGTTTTATGCTTAACTTTGAATGTATTTTATTTAGTTGAGCATATGAACTCAAGAATATAAAGTTTGAAATGAAAATAGTATAATGTTGTCTCTGAACCCATATAGGTATACAAGTATACATTTGGTATTTTGTTCATAACTTTCTCCATATATAGTGTTTTGAGTTGATTTCTGTCTCATTAGAAACTATACTTAATTATCTTCGAAATATGCACTGATTTCACTAATTTTCATTGATGATTGATAGAGAAAATTGAGTTACAAGTTGGAAAGTAATATGTTGTTCCGTTTTTTATCTGTATAATTTATTTTATTAAACTGTATTAATTGAATGCCTATTAAGCAAAATAAAAATTACAATTATAAACTAGACATCTTAAACTTTTCAGAATATTATCGTTTATTCAAATCGAACATCGTTTGATAATTTAATTAAATTGTCAAAGTTATAGTGTTTTCTGCAGAAAAAGATTATGGCGTAGCTAAGTTAAAATGGATATAATATAAGCAATAGGAATTGATTTTGAGTGAAATCAATTGAACTTGAAATTTTATCCCCATTACTTTGTTACTGTAAATTTTTATAAGTTTATATTAAATTTACTAATTTTCGTGATTTTATGAAGTGAATTGTTTTGTTTTATAAGTTGCTCTGCATTAGTCATCTTATAATATATATATATCTTGAGCTCAGAAACTCATTTTTGAGTGAAACTAGTTGGGTTTGAAAGAAGAAATATAATATTTTTATCACGTTAAAATTTAAAATTTTACTATACATAGAAATGGCTCAATAGTGTTGTAAACACAGCTGCTCTGTTATAAGATTATTTGGTAATGTTGTTGACTTTAGAATATCATAACATGAGTTATATAAATCAGTTTCAAGTTAAATCAATTGAGTTTGAAAGCTTAAATATAGTACTCTTTTCCTAGAAGTTTGATACTAATACATGGTGTGCATATATATATGTATTCATATGACTTCTATGTTAAATGTATGTTCAATTGTATAAATGGAGTAAATGATTACTCGTATATTATCATTTGATATATATTATATTATTATTATTGTGTGTGTGTATATATATGGTTTATTCTAACTAAATGAACTCTTCATCTATATATGGCGGGAGAAAGGGGTAAGCGAGGGTAAGTGAGAGACCACTTATGGAGAAGTTATTCAAGTAGAGGACATTAAGTAAAATCAATGTAGTCTTTATGACTTACTTGTTATGTAGAATTTAAGTCATTAGATTACTCATGTCTAATGGCTTAAATTGTTTGACATATTTGAGGTTAGAGGTAAAAAAGTTACTTTAGTATAACTTACAAATAAATAGTATTTTATTAAATTGATGTATAGTTTGTCGAGAGGGTTTTCTATGCTTAGCACACTGACACGGCTGGAAAATATCTATAATTGTTTTTATTAAATCTATGTTACTGAGTTTTATATTCACTATGTTGAGGGTGATATTTTTTAGGTAACTAGTACACGTTGAAAATCTGAGGAGTATTCGGTTATTTCATCAGCTCTTCAATATCATGAGTAGGAGTCGGATCACATCTTTGAGTCTAAATTAGAGTTATAGTTTAACTAAGTATCAATTGAAAGTTGTTTTAAAGTTTATAAATATTTTAGTATTAAGTTATTCCGAGAATTTACAAAAAAATTCCTTTTTTTTTTCAAACACTTAGATATTTTTGAATTGAAAAATTTAGTTTCATCTGTATTGTGTATAATTTTTTCAATATTAATAGTTAAATTTTAGACGTTTCATTCATATAAAAGTAGTACAATAAATATAATAAAATATTATATACTAAACAAGACAACCTTACTTTAGTGCAAAAGAACAAGATTATCAAATAGTTAACAAAGCATAAACAAAATTGTGATCTAATGTGCTATTATACTATTAACCTAAATATTTTTGGTTTATTTGCATATTTATTCTTTGATTTTAGGTATTTTGTATATATATTATTATCGATATATTGTGACAATTTAGTTGAATGAATATCATTTTTTTACATAAAAAAATATTTTATTTACTTATCTTTATTTGTATATTTTATTTTTTAAATTATCGCCCGTTATCTATTTTATTAATTTTTCTCTTCCTTTTAAATTTTTCTATTCAATATTACAAATTATGTCTTTTTATAAAATTTATTTATTTAGTAGTAATAACTTAAAAAGACTTTATAATTAAATGCATTATTATTGGATAAACTTTAATATGGACCAACATTTTATTTTTTTTAAGTTAAAATTTTATTAAAAAGAAAAAGAAAACAATTAGGAGACAAACATAACCCAAAGAAAAAAAAAGTTAAAAATAATTTTCAAATCATCCAATTTTTTTTACCATTAGATCATACATAATGTACACTTTTTTATCATGGTCCTTCCATACAGAATTTTACACTCCCACTCCTCTCTATACACCATTTTTTATCGTTTTTTGTCCATAAAACCAACATTGATTCTTAGATGTTTCTTAAAAAAAACATTGATTCTTAGATCTTGAGATGAGGATTAAGAGGGACTTTAGCTAGCAAGTGGTTATGCATCTATGTAAAATTTTCACATGAAATATACATTTATGCATTGTTCAACATTAAAAAAAAGGGCACAGCCTAGAGGACTTTAATTTCTTTCCAATTAAAAGCTATCATGGTCCTTCCATGTTGGTTGTTATTTTTGAATGCTTTGGACAAAGGAAGGAAAGAGATAGGGGACATGAGGTGGAACTAATATTTTTCTTGAAATGTTACAAAAGAGAATATTTTCAAATTTTTAAACAAACATATTTTCAACACTATCAAAGCCATTGACACAATTTGATTTGGGCCTGTAAAACATTGAATCATGTTTATTTGGAACAATGTAAAAACAAGGGATCGAGAAGGGGTGTGGATAGAAGATATTTCCCTTTTTTAGTCTACTTATTTGGGCTCTATTGGGCCTTAAGTCTTTTTTTTATTAAATTTTCGTCTTCAAAATCAAAAAGACTTCATTACTTTTAATCATCCGGTAAAAATTTAATTTTCAATATTTCAAAATTTGAAATTCAAAAGCACACGAAAGGAAATTTAAAGTCCAAAAATAAGTTTCATATCATCACATTCTGACAAAAAATATTAATGCATACTATTTTCAACGAATTTAATTGGTGCATTAAAATTCATATCACAAAACTCATTAATTCCATATTTCAAATTTGAATTAGACCCCCCTATAGTCCAAAAATTAAAAAGTAATTACACCCTACCAAATAAATTTTGATTTAAAACAAAAAAAATGATTTTTTTTCCATACAATTTTATTATATTTCTTTTTCTAAATAGATATTATTTTATACTTCACGTACATTGTTATAACTCTATTTCTTTTTTTTACCTACTCTGCGTTATTTTAATTTCTTTCTTTTTTATATCTCAATTTCAACGAATCAGTCAAAAAAAAATTGTCAATCTCAATTTCAATATAAAAAATGAAAAGGTCTAATCTAACAAAAAACAAAAAGAAATATATTAAATGAAAAGATGCAAGAAAATATTTGTACCCGCCAACAAATTAATACAAAAAAAAAAAGTTATCTTTTTTT
>JBBPBO010001986.1:55912630-55964398 GCA_037974295.1 Cicer cuneatum | reverse complement strand
AAAAAAAAAAACAGAAACTGTTACTTTCTTGCAAATTCGTTTTCATCTGAATATCCACCAAAAAAAAAAACCTTCAAAAGGATTGGTTCAGTGTTAACTTTGTTACATTCTGTTCCTTTTACCTCGGTTTTTGTTGAAGCAATTTTTTTTTCTCTTTCTTTGAAAGTATAAAACAAAGGTACCTTATTTTGAAAAATATGATATGTGTTTTGTTCATTTTCTTAAGAAAATAAGTGGGTTTTATGAAAGATGTGATTTTTGTTGAATTTTGAAAAAAAAGGGTTTTCAGGGTATACCCTTTTTTATATCTCTGTTGCTTTTTTCTCGAGCTGGTTTTTATTTTTTTGGTGTTATTTTTTGGGTGGTGTATCTGAAATTTGCTTCATTATGGTTGCAATGGTTTTTGTACTTTTGTGCTGAGGAATCATTATAAGGTGATGTTTTTTTTTTTTCTTGAATATTATGAATATGAATGTATGAAATTATTTGTGTTAAGTTGGCATGAAATGGTGCTGCATAAATCACTTTTTTTTTATGCATATTTTTCAGCACTTACTTCTCTTGTATTAGATTTAAGATGAAAATGACCAAATGTACCTGTTTGTAATGTTCTATTGTTTTTCTTCTTTATTGATTTTCTTTTGTGTTGCATCGAGACTTCCGATTGAAGGTGTATTCAATGTCTTATATGTGTCGGTGTCTAATGCTGACTGCTGACATGACATTGACACATCTAGTTTTGTTCAATCTTTTTCATTTTCTTAAATTATTAACTGTGTGTCAATATTATGTTTGGTGCTCGACTCATGTTGAGTGTTGTGTATTGTTTCATATATTTTCCAGATAACTAGTTTACCTAGTTGATTTTCTTGATAAGTGCCTCTACATGCAGTAAATTTGTTTAGAGGTGAGAATGTTGTTCATAGAAATATATTTGTGAGACTCTTAGTTTGTCTTTTCAATTTTTGATGATTTCTTTTGTTTTCTATAATAATTGTTGTTTTATGGCCGGTTCTTATTACATTTATTGTTTCATGTATATTATTTGAATTTGAATTTGTTTAATGATAGGTAGTATTTTAATTTAGAGTAAATGGACAAGAATCAAATGAGCAATACTAGTTTCTTATAGTTGTTGCCTTGACAGACTCTTGTATTTAATTTGAAGAATGGTTGATAAATGTTCATTTGATATCACCTTAAAAATGTAGATATTAAATAATTGCTCTCTAAGCATTTTCTTAATTCTGCTGAAATTTTGAAAAGGCCTTTATATTGTTATTTTGTTTGCTTTATTTGAAACTAACTTTCTTCTATTGTTTCAGAATTGTTTCCTTGATGGCAGATTCATGTGTTGATGTACCTATGATTTCTGAAGTAACAATGTCACATGTTGATGAACTAAGAAGACACTCTTCTGGAAAGACAAATTCTAGAAACAATGAAGAAAAAATTGCTCCTCGTTATCTAAGAGCTTCAACTGGCTCATGTCATGATATTTGCAAATATGGAAGGAAGTATGCTATGGAAGAAAAGAAAATAAGTTCCATACCTAACCGAGCCCAAAGAAAACAGCTTTACCAAAGTTCACAAAAGAGCATTGGTGACATTGAGCTGACAAAGATTTCATTGATTGAAAAAAGGAGGCAAGAAATTTCATCATGTTCTAAGATGGATGCAAAATCGAAACCGATTTCGAAGAGGGTGGAAGCTTCAACAATATCAAGTTCCAAGAAGGAGAAACCTCTATTGAAATCAACCTCTGAAAGGGTGGAAACTCATCCAATATCAACTAATCAGATGACCAAAACTTTGTTGAAATCCAATTCCAAGAAGATACAAACTTCATTGAAGTTGTCTTCTTTAGAAGATAAAGATATGAACTTGTCTGAAAAGCATGTGACTTCAAAGAATCCGGATTCATGCAAAGTAGCTTTGCCTTTAAAAGCTTCCTTGTCGTTGAAGTCTTCTCGCAAAAGAGTTGCAGGTATTAATATGCACAAGAGTCATCTGAGGTCTAGAAAAGTTGAACCTGAGGCCGAGGAAGACTACAACGAGGCTGAGGAAAAGACTTTGTATATCATTGCCATGGAAGGTGAAGACCATACTTTTCAATCTCAGTTATTTTCATCATCAAAGTTTTCATCCTTGTCGATTTCACAATCCTCATCCCAAGAAGATCGAGAGGAATCTAAATACGAAACGAGTGAATTTGAGGAGGATTCTTGTGTACGAAATAATGAAAAAGAATACAAGGAAAATTTGGATTTGGAAGTTGAGGAGAATAAGAAACCTCAAAAGGATGTGAGTGTAGATTTTGAAGACAAGGATTGCAAGAATTTAAAGGAAAATTTGGTTGAAACTCAAATTGAGAAAACTAGTCCAATGTGGCTTAAGAGTGATAGTGATGAAAATGTTGCTATAAATGATCATGAAAAGGTTGTTTTGAGACATCAAGATGTGAATGGAAAGGAAGATGGAAAAGAATGTTTAAATGATGTGATTGAGGATACAAGTAAATTGGTTGAAACTCATGAGGTTAATGTGAAAGCTTTGGTTGGTGCATTTGAAACTTTAATCTCTCTCAATGAGAAAAATAATTTACGGTAACACTTTCGATTGATATTGACATTAGACATTTTATAGTCTTTCATTTAGTGTATGTTTGGATTGACAATAATTTGACAGAACTTACATTCTGTCACCGTGGTTTTGATAAAAACTACACTTTGAAGTTTCAATAACATCAGAGTGTTAATGTGATTTCGTCAAACTCACGTTTATTCCAAACATTTATTTACTTAGTAATAAAGAGATGATAGGGTAATATGTGAGAGTAGATGTGAGTCTACATAAATTTGCTTGTTTGATGAAGATGAGTTAGAGTTCAAAGAGGGATCTTTGTATTCATTGTTCACCACTCATCATGAATTTCATCATTTCATTTACTTTTGAGTATACATGAACCATTCTTTATTTGAATTCTTATCTTTTGAATAAAACAAAATGATGATATGTATATAAATCCTTTCAATTATAACTGTGATGCTCACAGTGATTTATAATAGAATAGTGATTGAAATGTCAAGAATTTGTAATTGTATTACTATTAACGTTTTTGAAATAATTAGATGGTGTATTAGTTGTATTTGACTGTAATTTTTTATAGTATCAAAAATAGCAAATATGATTATAATTCTCCTTTCACATCAACACTTAACTTTTTTTTACGATAATTTTTTTTAAATACATATTTTTATAACAAAAGTTGAAAAATAAATAAAAAGAACTAAAACAAGAAAATGCAAATCAAATAATATGACTTAAGAGGTGTCTAAATTTGGTTTCTTACAAAATTTGACTCTCGCACACAATATATTATGAAATTGAACTTCCATTATACTATTATCACGTTATAAAACAATGTTTCATTTAAAGCATTCACAATGAAGTTTTTATCTTTGAGTATTTAAGCTCTCACGTATATATATTATTTATTTTATAATATTTTAATACTAATATTTAATAAATATTTGGTATTTAATTTGGTATCTCAAAATAATTTTGTAAAGTCGCTTCTCTCCAATAAAAAACTTTAGGTTTTTTTTTTCTTCTTCTTCTTAGTTTATTAGAGATAAGTGGTTTAAGATTATATTTTAGTCTAGAAATACTCTTTCAAATCTTTTTTGTGATTTCGTCGTTTGAGTATGAGTTTTTTTATTTTTCCCTCTTAGTGTGATGCTTTTTTATTTTTTCCGTCTTAATAATACGGTGTTTGTCTTGGTTTAGGTTGTTAGAGTAGCTTTTATTCATTACATAGTTCAATAAATGACTTTGACGTCATCAACGTTATAGATACGAAGGAATATGTATTTCAAACACTTGAATTTAACTATACATGTAGATATGTTATTATTTTATACTATTAACTTAAATGTTGTGAGTTTGTTCGCATATTCATCATTTTTATTTTTAGCAATTTTAAATTTGTATTGCATTGATGTATTATATTATTTGAATCAATAAATATTGCTTCTTTTAGTAAAAAAAAAAAAGACCTGGATATCTAAAAATAATTTACTAAATAGATTTTGCAAATAACTCTATATCATTATATTTGAATACTCTTAATTATTAGAGTAAACTACCATTTTATGTCACAAAATTGTAACTTCATGTCAGTTTGACAAAATAATCATTTGACGTACTTTAAATAATTTTGGTGAATAATTTAGTATTTTATATATGAGTCCGGTTAACAAGTGTTACTTTAAATAATTAAATTTTTTATATTTAATTTGTTAATAAATGTAATTAGAATACTTAAAACATTTGACTTCCTATATTTAGAATTCCAAATTACTAGGATCGAAAATATAGTTTACTCTAATTCTTTAACGTCTTTTCTTGCTAAGTAATGCTGACATCATTCAACACGTGTCACAATATTATTGGACCGTAATATCTGGATTGTACCAAAGCTATAACTCAATGATTGTCCTCAAATCAAACACTGAATACCAAAAATATCCTTGCAAGTTGCAACAAATCTCTGTCTCTGTTTCTGCTCTTTCTGCTTTGTCGTTTGTTATTACTCTCTTACCTTCCCTATATCCTTGCATTTCTTGACCAAATTACCCCTGCTAATAGGTGAAAAAATTACTTAACTTTGTTGTTGATAACTTTTCATTGTTTTTTCTCCAATTGCATTCTGAGGTGTTTTTTTTAGGGTTTGGAGGCTCTACTGCTGATAAGAGTTGAATAAGGTGAGGTGATTTACTCTCTCTCTCTCTCTAAAATTTGAA
Organism: Cicer cuneatum; assembly: GCA_037974295.1. Taxonomy (NCBI): domain Eukaryota; kingdom Viridiplantae; phylum Streptophyta; class Magnoliopsida; order Fabales; family Fabaceae; genus Cicer; species Cicer cuneatum. Next base: position 55,959,593 of record JBBPBO010001986.1, on the reverse strand, counting down.
GTTGCTGTGAATCTGTGATTTAATTTACTCTAAATTTCATTTGTTTTGTTTTGGTTTATTTTTTCATTGAGTTATTTTGTTATGTTATAGGTTTTTCACTGATTGGTGGTTATGTTATTGCTGGAAAATTTCAAAAATGTATTTTTTTTTTGTGTTGCGGCAAATTATTTTAATTTATAGCAAGTTTATCACTTTATGTATAATTTGAGGGGTTTGTGAAAGTTTGAACTCTTAGGTGCATGAATTTTGAAGACTTGGTATGTGATTGTAGAGAGAGAGTTGAGGTAGCAGCTGTCGTAGAAAAGATGGTTGAAACTTGGCTTAGGTGTGGAGAGGAGATATATAGATTACGAAGTAAGGAGAATAGATCCAATGGAGAGTATTCAAAACATTAGAGGTAGAGAGAGTCTTAGAAAAACTATAATAGAAACTATTAAAAAAATCTAGAGATTAATGAGCTGCATGGAGATATCCATGTTGCTGACTCTACTTAGTGCGATAAGATTTGGTTGTTGTTGTTGTGATATGTGATTGTATGTTGCTGCAAAAATTAGGAATGAGTTGAAACCGGATTGATTGAATATTGCTTGGATTTTCTTACTTAGTATTGTAAGAGCATGTTTGGAAACAAAATTTTGAACACATGACGGAATAAAAACAAGGTGGTATTTATCATTTAAGTTATTATGACTGTGATGAAAATATATCAACTGAAACTGAGAATGAGAATAAGAAACCAAACCAAACACATTTTAAATTTGTAGTCTTCAGTTTCATTTCGGAGAATTATTGATTGCTGTAAGACTAGTAAGTACAAAGCAATTGAAGTAACATTCAACTGGAACTCCACAATTCCACATCATACTGCTTGAAGGGGATTTTTTTTTCTTGAACTAACTTTTGAGTACTATAGATTGCTACCCTTATAGTTTGAAAATTATATTTTATTTGCTTAAGAAAGTTTAGATATTTGTATAGTTCAGTATCGGTTAAAATTTAAATCAGTTGTCTTGATTTTTTTCATATTATTGTGAAGTATTTGATTAAAGATTTGGTGTTTAATTTTTGTCAACTGGGTGAATACCTTGAAGTTTTCCAACTAAGATTCTTTATAAACGGATGATTTTCTTCTCTAGTTTTGCTAGGTGGAGAAAATGATTATCACAAAGCAGTACCGATGCATACACTCAGCTAGCTGTCAATGTTCTAAAGGGCATTTAAGTGAAGATGCAATTTTCTTAGTTTTTCATAATTTAAAATGGAATCCCAAGCTGATTGCTACTCTGTCATGCGTGTGCAAATGGTTTGATGATCTTGCAAAGCGAGTTCTATGGAAAGAGTTTTGTGGAACAAGAGCTCCAAAGATGTTGCGTGATCTGCAATCTACTGGTAGCCACGTCGTTGACGGAAACTGGAGAGCTTTAGGGAAGCTGCTTACATACTGTTCAGGATGCACAAAAGGTGGATTGTTCAAAGACATTCTGATTCCGGGTCACTTTGTATATCAGACTCGATTTTCTAGAACATCAGGAAAGAGCTTTCTTTTGGCACAATGCAGAACCGATGTTTTATACGTGTCTGATCCTTGTGAGCATCTTGATCAAGGTGAAGAAGGAGATTTAGGATTCTTCCGTGGAGTTTTTAAGTCGTTTGCAACCTCGAAGGTTCGAAAGATGCTTATTAGTAAAGGTGCCAAGCTCCATTCAACAGAGGTCTGTCCTTATTGTAAGGCAAAGTTGTGGAGTATGCAGCAAGCTAAAATGATCCCCCAAAGTGCTAGTTGCAGGTTGGGTTCTTATGAAGATTGTATTGAGTATTATGTGTGCCTCAACGGTCACATGATTGGAATATGTACTCTATTACCGTTGTCTGATTCGGAAGAGGCGCCTGAGTTGGAGAAATAGTTAAATGATTTTCAGGTATTTTAGTGTATCTAGAAAACCTTAACTTACTCTTCTGTTTATGTTTACTCACTCTCTTGAACTTGATTGTAACAGAGGATTTTGTTTGAGAACTAGACCCATTTTAATCATTATTCTTTACTACTAATATAGAAATAATAATCTATAGTTTCATAGAATGGGATTCTTTCATTCTTTGCTCCACTTTTTTTTCCGGGTTTGTGCATATGTCCAAACCACTTAAGATGAGACTGCACCATCTTTTCTACACTTAGGGTCACACCAACTTTTTTCTAATGATTGAATTTCTAGTTCGATCTTGTCATGTGTAGCAATCTCATCCAAAGAAACATACTTAGCAAAGTAATAATTTGAACATGTTAATGCAAAAACACACTATATACAAATTTAAATACTATATACACAGTTGCAGTAATGCGTAAGAAGTTAGAGAAAATAAGAACTCTATTTTAAAACCTTTAGTAGTTTGAGAATTGTCACTTTAAATCACTCTTCAATTATCAAATGGTTAGCAACTATGTTTTGCCACATCAGTACGAGGTTAATTGTATGTGTTTAGTGATTCAATCGGTTTGAAGATTAATCACACTTGTGTACTAATTTACTAAATGTTTCTGCAGCTATCATCATTCTTTCTGAATCTGCTAAATTCAAGATAAAGATTTTTTAGAAGAAACATGAAGAAGGCAAAAGGTACCTCTTGGGGTGGTTCATGATATGCTGTTGCATTTGCTGGAAAAAGAGAAATTCTTCGAGTCATTTCACTTGGAAAGGTGAAGAACAATCACCAGTTTCATGAGTGGTTGGTTGGTTTGATGCACGATTCTCTACCTTCCAATACTCGACTCGAAACCAGCATATAGGTGAAGAATTATCATAATTTAGGTGATTCAGATGTAGCATGATCCCTTAACGTAGGTGTTAATATTGTATTAGTGTTCACTTCATTTGATATCAATGGTCCCCATTATGGGTCTGCCATGGAGGAAGATTCTATTATACTCTAACAGAAATGACAGGTGGCATGCGATGATAGGCAGATAATATTCTAGAAGGAGAGAGGGAGGATTTTATGAAGGAAAAGGTGGGCACTGAAGAGGGCATCTGAAAATTAACAATTGGTTTGGGTTGGTTTTGGGCTGAGTAGAGAAGTTGGTTCTCTCTCAGAATTGAGTAGAGAAGTTGGTCCTCTCTCAGAATTAGCTTTTGATAATTATATTGCTATTTTTATTCTGTTTGGTTTGGTTCCTATCAGATGTTTATTGTTATTTCTATTATATTCAATGACTGGTTGATATCTTATATAAACATATTTTAGCATTCTAGTTATGTCCTAATCAAGTTTGAGTAGACTTATTCCTGTGTGATGCTCTAAATGACATTCATTAAGCCTGTCCACAATTTTTCTTTTTGAGCTTTAGATGGCTACTATTTCAAGATAAATTAGTACATGTAGGTATCAAATTAAAAGTAGGAAATGTTTATAACAAATACTAGAGTAGAAAATTCTGATAACATACAGTATGGCACCTCCTATTATCACCCTTAGACAAATTGGCAATAGATCCTCACTTAAATACAATGCTGGTGTCCTCCTGGGTCAGTTAATCAGTACTTAACATAATACCATTAATTTACCCTTGCATGTTCTCATTATCACAGAATAGTGAATTGCAAGTTTTAGTGTATGTTTGGTCTGGTGGCAAGATTACGAAATTGCAGTGACAGTGCATGGCAATAGAGTGTCAAATTGTACAAATTCCATGGCAAAATCACATTGGAATGTGATAATTTGAATGCGGTTTGATTTGAATGTGAAAGCAAAGATGACATATGAAAGAGAATAATTACTTTACTTCTCCCTTTTTTAGTTTTGGTTTGATTTGAATGTGAAAGCAAAGATGACATATGAAAGAGAATAATTACTTTACTTCTCCCTTTTTTAGTTTTGCTTGGAGAAGAATGTGAGTTTTTGAGTTTTATGCAATATCTCAAACTTAGAATGAAATACTTCATATTTCGGCAGTACTGTAGTGTATTTCCACTACTTCGATTTTTTAGACCAACTACAAAACTAATTTTTGATCTTGGACTTAAATCAAAGATATCTTGTGGGGATCCTACCACTAGCTTAGCATGTACTGTATTGCAAAACGAGTCATATTTGCATTTCTTTGGTTTGTTATTTGAATACTTTTTTCTTCTTGCTTTATTGAAGTCGTGCTTCTCAAATCCAAACTTTAACTCTTAACTAGTCTGGAATTAATTCAGTTCATTAAGATTGAAATAAGCTCAGCCTTGCTCATATACTTACTAGTAACATCATGAATAGTTCGTTTAGCCAATTCTGTAAGATGCAACTCATTCAACATATAACATTAAATAAATATATTTACACTGCTTTGGAGTGACAAATGAAATACTTTGTTATGTATAATATTCATATTGATTGATAAATAGAAAACATAACCATATTATAAAATAAGGAGAAGTTGAAGGCATTCATTCAGGGAGCTTGTGGAGAGGGTTCAAGGTTTTCTTTTGGTGTTGATTGTGAATTTGCCTCGATCTTCCTAAAAACTAGCTTCTGCTGTGGAAGCTGATTGTTGGAAAATGCTTTGAGTTCTGTTTCTACTAAAATTGTGTCCTCATCCTTAAATTCTCCTCTCAGAATACCCTTGGCAAGTTCATTCTCCACATTTTGCTGAATCACTCGCTTTACTGGCCTAGCTCCATAGTTGGGGTCATACCCCAAGCTTCCAAGATGTTGGATGGCAGCATCTGTCACCCGGATTTTCATCTTGCGATCCGCTATTCTCTTCTGCACACGCTCCAACTGTATTAAAACATAAAAAAAAAAGAGTCAAGTTAGGGTTATTGAAGGCCACGTAACAATATCCTGCAAATCTTCCAAGAAGGCTTAATGGAGTTGCCTATCGCAAGGTTTTAAAAGCAGTCTGCAACAGTTTTTGTGGTCGTGTGGTTTTTGATGTCTACACAACCACACAGGGACTGCGATTGGGACCATATCAGCCATCCACAATTTTCCATAGTATCAAAGATGGCAATGTCATCACAATTTTAAATCTTGGTTGGCATTTCCTTGGAAGCAACTCCACTTATCAAAACAAGAAAAGTCAAATATAAATAACTGTTCAAATACCAATGTTCTCTAAAAATCCAATAACATGGTCTGAAACATACAAATAAAACAAGCCTGCACACAATGTGTCTTAATTTGGCGAGATAATAGAAACGCTAAATTAGTTCCTTACAAATGCAAGTTAACTTTTTTTTAAGCATAAATGAGGCATGCAAAAGCATTAATATAAAAATTAAGATCCCAGTTAGGTTGACACCTTGTTAGAATATTAGAAAATATCTTATAATATTTTTTATATTATATTAGAGTATCTTGAGTTATTTCCTATGATAAATTTATAATCATAGAAATATCTTAGAATATCTCTCTTTATTAGTTTAATTTGTTCCTGATTTATGATTGAGTCTATGTATTTCTATAAATAGAGAATGCTATTGAGTTTTTGTATTAAGTTAGCATGAAACTATTATCAATAATATTCAAACATTTATTATTTACTCTCCTCCTTTTATATAAAATCCCACAACTTCAACATGGTATCAGAGCCTATTTCGATCCTCCTTGAACAATCTTGCCGTTGTTCCGCTTCCGAGTTCCCAATAGTTAGGGAATATAATCATAGTTTCTCTTTTTCAACGTGATCATTCTTTTTTCAAACCACTGTCATGTATTCCGACACCGGTTTCACTCGTTTCCATCCAGTTCGGTACTGCCGCCGTCACCGCCACTGTTTCCGGCGACTTTTCCGGCAAGTGACCACTCCATCAGCTTCGCCTCTTCCAGATCGCTCCACACCTCAAAGCGCGTTGCAGAAAGCCATTGCACGCACCTTACCATCCACCGCGCGTCAGATCCACGCATTGCCGCTCTTCACCATGCGTGACAACGCGTTTGGCAGCCGTTTATGACGCGGCCTTTCTCGTTGCTCTCGCCTCGGCCTTCTGATTCCAGCCCTTATTTTTCAGTTTCGAGTTACTGTCACACGTGGTAACGTACAAAAAACACTTTCTCTTTCGTTGGTGCACACCCTCTTCACTGCTATTTTTTTATTCCTCTCTTTCTTCTTGCACTTTAAGGGAAGGCAAGAAGAGGGAAACAAAAGGAGGCAATAGTAATTTTGCCTTGAAAAGTGAAGGCAAAGGAGTAAATTCAGGTGCTTAATGCACTTGATGTGGCAAAAACAAATGATACCATTTCATGGCAATCATAGTAGCTGGAATGGGCTTCTTCACAGATGCATATGATCTATTCTGCATATCCCTTGTCACCAAGTTGCTCAACCGCATATACTACCATGTTGACGGTGCAGCAAAGCCCGAACCATTGCCTCACAATGTAACAGCTGTTGTAAATGGTGTTGCTTTATGTGGAAGTGGAACACTTTCAGGACAAATTTTCTTTGGCTGGCTTGGTGATAAGTTAGGTAGAAAAAAAAGTCTATGGAATGACCCTCATTATGATGATAATTTGCTCCATTGGTTCTGGCCTTTCTTTTTAACACAGTCCAAAATCTGTCATGGCAACTCTTTGCTTCTTCCGCTTCTGGTTTGGTTTTTGTCAAATTATTCTAATAAGATTCGAGGTGCCTTCATTGCCATGCAGGTTTTTGGAATCTTGGGAGGTGGTGTATTTACAATCATAGTTTCAGCTGCATTCAACGTCAGGTTTGATTCTCCACCTTACTCGGTTGATCCAGTCGGTTCAACTGTTCCACAAGTAGATTACATTTGGAGGATAATTGTGATGGTAGGAGCACTCCCAGCTGCATTGACTTACTACTAACGGATGAAGATGCCCGAAATTGTTCGTTACACCACCTAGTTGCTAAGGACACGAAGAAGGCTGCAGCAGATATGTCTAAAGTTCTACAGGTTGAGATCCAAGCTGAACCAAAGACAAATGAGCAAAAAAAATCATATGGTTTATTCTCAAAGGAATTCCTCAGTCGCTATGGATTACATTTACTTGGTATAACAAGTACTTGATTCTTGCTTGATATTGCATTTTATAGCCAAAATCTATTCCAAAGATATTTTCAGCGCAATTCGTTGGATACCTCCTACACAAACAATGAATGCACTTGAGGAGGTTTACAAAATCGCAAGAGCTCAAACGCTTATTGCTCTATGCAATACTGTTCCAAGCTACTAGTTTACAGTGGCACTCATTGACAGGATGGAAGGATTTGCAATTCAATTGATGGGATTCTTCTTTATGACTGTCTTCATGTTTGCTCTTGCCATTCCTTGTGAACATTGGGCTCATAAGGATCACCGTATAGGATTTTTCGCATTGTATTCATTGACCTTCTTTGCAAATGTTAGGCCAAATGCTACCACATTTGTTATGTCGAGAAAGATTTTTCCTGCTAGATTCTGATCTACTTGCCATGGAATATCATCAGAAAAGGGAAAACTCGGGGCTATAGTTGGTCCATTTGGGTTCTTGTATTTGGTAAAAAACAAGGAAAAGAGTAAAGCAGATGCAGCGTACCCAGCAGGTATTGGGGTGAAAAATTATTTGCTTCTGTTGGGTGTGGTTAACATTTTGGGCTTCCTTTTTACTTTTTGGGTCCACGATTATTCTCTCCTGTTTTGGACGCATTTTCTCACTCCATTGATCGATCATAACTTTGTTTCGTTAGAGTCGCACTGCTTCTTCTTCGGTGTTTGTCATGCAACTTAGTTCTTACTAATAGATTATAACAGTGGCTACTATTCCCACTGACGATCATTCTGGTGGTGTCCCTTTTCCTACATATGAATCATATTAGCAATGACTTCTTCTTCTGTTGATGGTTATTATGACGGTGTATTTTATTTTTATGACTCACTTTATCTTGGCAATTTATCCCAGATGTACTGGTTTTGCCTTTCTCTCCCTGAAGCACGCCTCTCTCTTTGAAGGAGATTCAAGTTTAAATATTTTTAGTCTTCGATATTATTGATTTAAAGCTTTCAAATGCAGTTTTTTAGAAGAGCGGACATTGCTTTGTTCAATTGCTTGCCATGAATTTCTCTCATCATGATGATTATTCCATCTATCTCGCTAGGATGTATTTATAGCAATTCTTCCGACTTCTTCTGCATGTCCGAGTTGCCTTTCCATCTTTTTTTATTATTTAGCGGAGCAAATCATTGTTTTCTTGTAACAAGCTAAAAATTAGTAAGCCTCAGCTTGAGAGGGAGTGTTAGAATATTAGAAAATATCTTATAATATCTTTTATATTATATTAGAGTATCTTGAGTTATTTCCTAGGATCAATTTATAATCATAGAGATATCTTAGAATATCTTTCATTATTAGTATGATTTGTTCCTGATTTAGGATTGAGTCTATGTATCTCTCTAAATAGATAATACTATTGAGTTTATTGTATCAAGTTAGCATAAAACGATTATCAATAATATTCAAATCTTTATTATTTTCTTTCCTCCTTTTATCTAAAATCCCACAACTTCAACACACCTCAACTCCTAACAAAAATGCAAGTTAACTTACACGCCCTATATTTATAAATTTGACCATACTGCATGAATTGTCGATCAATATGGATATTATTGGGTCAAGAAAATTTTGGAAAATGGGAGAGGGTTGGGAGGAGTGAAATTACCTGTAACCTGACAATGCTGCTTATTTGATCACGGTCGAGAGGCTGGAAAACAATATATTCATCAACTCTATTCATGAACTCAGGGCGAAAGATGGATCTTGCAGCGTCCATTACCCGATGCTTTATTGTTTCATAAGCTAACTCTTTTGGCGCAGTGTCATCATCCATGTTGAGAATGTACTGTGATCCAACATTTGAGGTCATAATGATAACAGTGTTGGTAAAACTCACTGTTCGACCCTGTGAGTCGGTTACTCTTCCATCATCCAAAATTTGAAGGAATACATTGAAGACATCTGAATGCGCCTTCTCAATCTCATCAAACAAAATAACAGCATAAGGTCTGCGGCGAATTGTCTCGGTAAGCTGCCCTCCCTCTTCATACCCAACATATCCAGGTGGTGCTCCAATCAATCTTGAAACAGCATGCTTTTCCATGTATTCACTCATATCAACTCTTACAAGTGCTTCTTCTGTATTGAACAAGTAGGAAGCTAGCGCCTTAGCCAGCTCAGTCTTTCCCACACCGGTCGGCCCCATAAACATGAAGCTAGCGATTGGACGATGAGGATCTGAAAGACCTGCTCTTGAGCGCTGGATAGCCTCGGCTACTGCCGTAACAGCAGGGTCTTGACCGACAACGCGCTTATGGAGCACTTCCTCTAAATACAACAACTTCTCCCTCTCTGATTGTTGAAGTTTTGAAACAGGAATACCTGTCCACTTGCTTACAATTTCAGCAATATCATTTTCTGAAACTTCCTCCCTCAGCATAGACTTCCCAGAGTTCATATATTCATCTAATTCCTTCTCTGCACTCTCAAGTTGTCGTGTCAAGGAGTTTAGGCTGCCATATTTCAATTCAGCAGCACGATTCAGATCGTACTCCCGCTCAGCCTGTTGGATCTCAAGATTCACCCTGTCTATCTGATGCATAAATACAGAACGCATTAGTATATAGTGTTGATCATTAATTAATAAATTCATCATCTTCTACGTAATTAAACTTCAACAATTATAATTACCAACTCAACCCATATACTTGTACTAATTTTTCTCATGGTGAAAATATTACAGAATGTCATATTTGTACAACCCATTTTTTACACAATTGCTTATTTAAACTTAAAAGAGAATCATTAACACACCTCTTCTTTAATTGATTGAATCCGAGTCATGACCAACTTTTCATGCTCCCACTGTTCAGTCAGCTCAACCTGTTTCTCTTTCAAGAGAGAGAGCTCTGCCTCAAGACGATACAGCCTATCTTTAGAAGCCTTGTCTGTATCATTCATAAGAGAGAGTCTCTCCATCTCTAGTTTTAGGACCGACCGGTTGATCTCATCAAGTGCAGTAGGTTTTGAAGTGATTTCCATTTTCAGTTTGGCAGCAGCCTCATCAACCAAATCAATAGCTGTAATTTGGAAGGAGCTAGCAGTTAGTGCTTTATGAACATCATTGATTGCATCCCAGAAAGAAATTTTAACCATATAAACTTGAAAGTGGAATTAAAGATGAAATCAGTCAGAACTATGTTTTGATCTTTTAAAACCGATCCTCAGTAACATGTCGATGGAATCAAAGTGAACCGTCGTGAAATTTCTCAGTCCTTTTGCAATTCAAACAAATAATTATTTATTACCTTTGTCAGGCAAAAATCTCCCACTAATATATCGATCTGAGAGAATTGCAGCTTCCACAAGTGCACTATCAGAAATCCGAACTCCATGATGTAGCTCGTACCTTTCCCGCAGTCCCCGTAGTATCGAAATGGTATCTTCAACAGTAGGTTGGTCAACATAAACTTGCTGGAAACGACGCTCTAGTGCTGGGTCTTTCTCAATATACTTTCGATATTCATCTAGTGTTGTCGCACCAATACATCGCAGCTCCCCTCTACCAAGCATTGGCTTTAAGAGGTTACCAGCATCCATAGCACCATTTGTAGCACCTAACATAAGAAAAATTATAATTGCAATCAAATCCAACATCCACATGTTACTTTTTGAATTCCATTAGGCATCATCAGCTACATACAAAAGTCACATTTTAGGAAGAGAATGATATGGCTTAAACTAAAGTGTATCATCTATATGATTAGATTACTGGATGATCTAACTAGTTTTTGGTATATTAACTCATCTGCGTCAAGTAATGGAACACCCTTTAGCAGATTTTAGAATCCCCAAGAATCTGCCATCTGAAAATGAAAAACTTTGAAGCTTATTACCTGCTCCAACAACTGTATGAATCTCATCAATGAAAAGGATAGTTTGACCATCAGATTCTGTTACTTCTTTAAGAACAGCTTTCAGCCTATCTTCGAATTCTCCCCGATATTTGGCTCCAGCAATAAGTGCCCCCATATCAAGGGATATAAGCTGAAAAGAGACCAGTGCATAAGATCAATGTTACAACTCCAAACTGACATACAATTTTTTTAAGGAGTAAAAAATAAGAAAATATTATTTTTTTTCTTCTAAAATATGAAATTGAAACAAGACTGGCAGAGGATATAATAGGGAACATTACAGTGACATTGAAAATGGGGATAGAAACTTAAAAATCAGTTATTTCTTTTCAACGGTCCACTTATGCCCCCTTCTCCGTCCATGTCAGTTCAATCAACAACAGCCTAAGCATTTTCATAAAGCACATACCCTACGGTTCATCAAAGCCTGAGGAACATCTCCTTGCACGATTCTCTGAGCAAGTCTGTTTCAATGGTAGGAATATGTCAATATGCATAACATTATGAAGAATATAAACAAAAGCATCAAAATTACGTGGCAAGCAAGAGCAATTATTTAACCTGCTTGTTTACCAATAAAATTGAGGAAGAACTAAGCACATACCCTTCAGAAATTGCAGTCTTTCCAACACCAGGCTCACCGATCAGAACAGGATTGTTCTTTGTTCTCCTGGAGAGAATTTGGATGCACCTGCGTATTTCATCATCTCTTCCTATAACTGGATCAAGTTTTCCTGCTTTAGCCATTGCTGTCAAATCTTTTCCATATTTTTCCAAGGCTTCATACTTCCCTTCCGGATCTATAGCAAATATAAAGTGAGATATGATCAATACTAAGGGATGTTTGGATTGGCTTATTTGAGTTTATCTATTGACATAAATACATGTGAGATTGTTTGAGAAAGCTAGTGAAAACAGCTTATTACATGACAGACATATTCATAAGTTATTTTCAGCTTATTTCCATAATTAGTTAGTTGAGGTTGTTATAGTGCTACTTGTATAAATAGGGAGGTTAGGGAGTTAGAGAGGAGATCATTGAATATTGTAATTGTGAATAGGGTATTCTCTATTTTGAAGGGGAAACCCTTGGAGGAGAGATTTCTCTCCTAGTTCTTGGGTCCCTAACAACATGAATACACTGCTTCACATTTTTCCCAAAGATACCTTAGTCTTCAATAGGACTAACTTAACAACTCAACCAACCCTTTTCCCAAAACAAAAGTAGTAGCACATGAAGATAAATGAACCGCGCACAACTATAATCATATATTGAAAAATATAGAATTAGACAAATGGAAAATGTCATTACCTTGGTCAATTACTGACTGGTGTCCCCTAATGAACTCTATTGCAGATTTTAGACCCTGCTGAGATATTTGAAAATCTCTAAAAAGTTGCTTCCCGAATCGTTGATCCTCGGTAAAACCAAGAACCAAGTGTTCAACTGAAACAAATGAATCTCCATATTCTTTCTTGTTGTCCCTGGCTCTTTGAATCAATGCCTCTAAATCGCGCCCCAACATTGAACCGGCTGATTCCCCTATAACCTAACATGATTGAAAATGAGTAAAACAACATCAGCTTTTGGGATACAGAATAAAGAGCCTCAGAACAAATATCTAATCCAATAATGAGTACAGTAGTACTGTAGTAGTTAAGCAATACAACCTGCAAGTGCTCATATTTCAAATCAAACCCATGTTATAAATAGCAGATTGCGGAAAATAGCAGAATGCCAAAAATCTGTTTTGTGAAATAGCAGATAGCATTTCAGGAAAATAACGGAAACCACATTGCAGTTGAAATAAGTCAATTATATATGAAAAAAAGGCATGTTGTGCTTCATACAAATAAAAAAGGGAATGAAGGCAAAGCAAGCATAGCTTACATATTGAAAGGTTTACGTATTACAGTGAATGTATGATTAATACTAGTTGACTCTTCAATTTTTCTATTTTAAAAAGTGGTCATGTTTGGAACACTTCAGTTTCATTATTTTTTAAAACCTTGACTTTCTCTTTTTCTTTTTGCTTTTATCACTACATTTAATTGCAGAAACTGGAATAACAATCATTATTTCCCTAATAGAGAAACTAGAATAGTGCCAGAGTCTTTATAGTGGATTCATCAAAATTATTTGACAACATTGATTCAAACTTGTTCAAGTTTAATGAATAGATCACCTTGGGTTGCCGTTGAATGTACTTATCAGTAGCTTCTAGAAGCCGAGTGTTATCCACACCGACTTTGGAAAAGATCCTGCGAGCAAGCCCGTTCTTCTGCTCCAACAAAGCCTTCATCAAATGCTCTGTCTCCACAATCTGATGCTTGTTCTCTTTGGCCACCTCCGGCGATGAAACTATCGCCTGCCAGGCCATCTCCGTGAACTCTTGCTGTGTAATCTGCCATTGCATCAAAACCCCAAGTCCCAACATCAACCGCTGTACCTCATAAGCTCTAATACACATAACAAACAAGATACAAATTTACAAATCTCAAGATTGCAAATAAGTTGAGAAAATTTCCACATTTCGTTCTAAATTGGTTGAGTTTGGTTGGTTAGTTAACTGATGATTAATTAGTTTAACAATATTGATTGCTTATTTATCTACTAGTACCTATGTCCCTTTGTAGTTCCACTATAATCACTTTTCATTATTCAATCAATTTTCTTTTTCTGTCATCACTTCTCTCTCAACTTCCTCTCCTCTCTGCAATGCTTTCTATCATCAATCAATGGGACAAAGTAATATATAGTGAACTTAACACCGCGTTTTAACTTAAGGAAATGAGTATAATAAGGCTAAGTGATAGATTAGACCTTGAGCTTAAGACCATATTTTGACCCCAATATACTTTTAAAAAATGAGTCTTTACACTTATAAGGTTGATTTAGTGGCTGAGGTGGAAGAGTTAAGGAGTGGAATGATAAGGAAGTTGAAGGTTTGACTCTCACTCCCAACATAATACTAATAATACTAAAATTGGTCATTTAAAAAATAACCACCATTTTTAAATGAATCAGTGTTGCAAAATGATCCTTAGAATTGCAAACTATACTGCATTATCAATATTATAAAATGATTTTTAAAATTGCAAAATATTAAGCAAGTTCATCTCTTTGTCTAAATCCGTTATCAAATACATCCCAAATATAAATCACTTAACTTCAAATGCATCTCATCATTACCAACTTAATGTTACTATAGTTTCTACAAACATCAACAAGGGGACAAATTTGATTAACATTTTGCAACATCAAACACCATTTTAAAATAATTTATTGTATTTTAAAAAAAATAATAATAATTCTAATGTAGAGAATTGGATTTCCATCAATTTTAGGTACCAAAATGAATATTTACATAGCGGATAGGGGATATAATGTAGACTTAGTGACTGGGACGAGGGAAAATTAGTCACCGGAGTGATAAGAATGTGAGGATTCTATCTCCACCTTCGAAAAATAGTAACAATACTAATTACTAATGTTGCAAGAAAAATGCGAATATTTAGAGATGTTCGTTACAACTTCTTTCATAAATAAATTAATCACTATCTATTTATTACAGCTTTTAAAATAATGATAATATGAAAATAACCTAAAAAATGTTTCAAATGAGTAGCTGTTTTAGCCGTTTCTAAAACTAAATCATTTTTTATAATTAACTTATTGTTTAAAAAAAAAAGTGATTTTCACAACACTAAACAACTTTTACTTTTCTTAAAAATCTCTAAATTAGTGAAGATCAAAATATTTTATTTTAAATTTGTATCAAAGAGGCCCTTAATCATTTTAAAGCTTTAACCAATTAATTGATCACTGAGACTTGAATTTGACACAATTCAATCCTATTGACTGAATACCTTCTAAGTTTTTTCAATCATGCATGATGATTCTAAGTTTCATAAAGAATAAAAAAAAAAGAATCAAATTATGTTATTATGATGTGTGTTAAATGTTAATGTTACCCTTCCAGCTGAAGAAGCTTCACAACGAACAGAGAACCGTGTAGAATTTGTTTGAATTCTGCAAAATCCATTTGCATATTTGTGTCTTTGATTCAATGGAAGTGATTTGAGGGAAAAGGGTTTAGCGGAGAACGATAGAGAAACATTGTAATGATGAGAAATTCGAGAACTGTTTCTGTAACAGGAAATTGGAACTGAATAGGGAATTGAAAACGACGTCGTAGAAGCCATCTTTGAGAATGAGAATAGAATTGGGAATTGAAGAAGAAATGAAGGAACCTCTTTTGTGTTTGTGTTACTTTGTTACTGAGGAAAGAATAAGGTAGAGAGTGTGATGAAGAATTTATTTTAGATGATTCAATCAATGAAACAAAGCAATTTAAAGGGTAATTACTAAAAAAAATGAACATAGCCGTTGTTAATTATTAAAAAAAAAAATAAGATTTGAAATTTTTTTATGGATTTTATTTTATTTTTGATGAAAAAAAAATACAAGAGAGAAAATAATTCTTATTTGATTATTTTTTATGGATTATTTAGATTTAATATTTATTTTTTATATTATTAGAGTAATGATATCTTTATATAAATCATAATGTGATTTTTTCAATCAACCATAACAATTTCAGACTTTATATTATTGTTGTTATTACTATTATTAATTAATGAAAAATGAAAAATAGCAGGAGTGAGTGAGTGTGTGGAGCGTTCTGGCAAGTTCGTGAAGAATGTCGACGTTACTGAATGAGCTGTAAGCATCCTTCGCCACGTCGCCTGGCTGTCTTTTATGTGATTTGGCGAGACTTGCATGATCACGTCATCAAATATATAGTGTTTATTATGCATATAAAAAATAGGTTTTTAATAATAATAAAAAAATTAATTATATTTTTTTGTTGAAGTTTAAAATAAGTGTTGTTTTTTCGGTTAAGTAGTATTCATTTGCTCTTATGATTATATAAGAATGACTCTTTAAGAAGATCTACATTTAAGATTTCTCATTTTGAGTATTTAAGTAGATTTTATGTAGACACATAACTCAAGGATAGTGTTTAATTAATATTATATTCGTTTTATTTTGAATATTTTATTTTTTATTTTATTTTTTTAAAATTATTTCTCATTTTATAATATCAATTTAACAGTAATTATTTTTTCATTAATATACACTTATTTATTTTATTTCAATTTATTAAAAAAAAATTAAATACAATTAATAAAAATATTTAAGTAAATAAAAATTTATCATTTAAAATAAAAAATTTATTATTTTCTTAAAAATTGCATAATTTAAACTAAACAATTAAAATAAAAGGAAGAAATATTAAAATTCTCAACTCAATAACTAAAAAAATTATAGCTAACGTGTTCTTTTTAGAACACTGATTAATAATTGAAATTTAAAAAAAATTATCTCGTAATATGTGCATTCAATTCTTTAAAATATCAAAAATTGTTATTTTTTCAACAAAATATTTTTAATAACTTTATATCATTTCGATAACACTATTTATTTTAATATTAAAAACATGTGAGTTTGGAGGATAGAGTATTTATTATATTATGTTTCTTTTTAATGAGAACACTTAGTATCAATGTTTTGTGGATGATAATCCTAATTGTTTGGATGACCCTCAACGTATGTGGTTCCAACTAGTTACAATAATTATGCAATATTTTTAACTGAGATTTAGTTGATACTATTATATATGCGGTGATATTTAATTTTGTTTGATCATTTAAAAAATATTTGTAGAAATAATAAAAGTAAAAATAATAAAAATTAAAGTATAAATCTAAAATGTTGAAGTTTTTTTAATTTTGAAATGGAAAGTAAAAATTAATTAATTAAATATATAAAACTATATTTTTATTTTTTGGAATTTTTTTATTAGATCTCTTAATCAAGGAAGTTTGTAATAATAGGAATCACATACGTGTTTATTTGTTTATTTCGTTTTCCAAAGGATCACATACGTACTCCTTTTACTAGATTTCGTACTCCTTTTACTAGATTTCTTTTATCTCTTTTCACTCTCCGAATGTTCGAATCATGGCCAAACCATTCCTCTCCCAACTGCTCCACTATATATCCGATGTCTTCATTAAGTGCTGAATTATCATATTGTTGGGGTTAATTTTTCAGGACTTCCAAACGAAGAAGCTTAGAGAATTTATGATCTTTTGAAAGGGACAAATAAATTGTTGTTCGAATGATCTCTAAACTTAAAATTATCAATGTGTGTTAGAGCGAGAAATACAAGAAAATGAGGTTTGAATTGTGTTTTTTTTAAACGTTTTAACAAGATTAAAACAAAGTGATGAGAATAGAGTAGATAAAACAGCAACACATAACTGAATGTGCAAACACGAGAAGAGGGGGTTGAATTGTGTTTATACTACTTGAATTTTTTTTCTGTTTTTGATGATTATTAGAAATCTGAAATATAATCAAGTAGAGTTAGTAGCGGATAAAATAAAATAAACAATACAAGGATTTATCTTGGTTCACCATTAACTAGGCTACATCTAGTCCCTTCAACTTGAAAGATTTTTCCACTAATTCAAAACCTTTGAATTACAACCGTACTACTGACCCTCCAAGTCAGTCTTCCCAAACAGTCTAACAATCCTAGACTTTTGAGGAACACAACACCTCGACTTCTCAAGTCAAGTCTTCTCCTACCAATCTGACAACCCAGATTGTAGAAGGGATTTCAACACCTTGAATCTATTTGCTAAGTCATCTGCTACTTCTTCTGACTCTTCAGATTGTAGACTCTACTTCAACAATATAGATCTAACACAATGGAACGAAAAATACAAGTACTTGCTTCTGGAAAGCTGAAACTCACAATTAACCTCACTGAAACGAGTGTTTGCTTTTGGAAGTGTATGACTCTTTTACTGATTTTTCGATACTAAGTCTTCTGCCTTGAGCCTCCTTTTATAGATGAGTAATTAAGGTTTCTTCCATGCTTAAATTCAAGCTGAATCTGCCCAGATTCTCTTGCAAAAATAACTTGGCCAATCGGGTTTCACTTAAATAAAAAACGTATCTTTTTAGCTCCAGATTGCATTTGAAAATTCTGTTGACCAATCTTGTTTCTTTTAATTTCAAACCATATCTTTTTAAGCTTCATATTGCATTCGAATTTTCTTCAAGTCTTCAGTAATTTTTGAATCAAATCCCCTTAATACTTTGATCAAATTTCTATCAAAATTTAATCTTCTTCGAATTTTTAATCAAGTCATCACTAATTTTCATCATGATTAAAATCTGGACCGTTTAATCTTCTGATCTCGACCACCTCTGGACCATATAATTTGATCTGCCCTAATTCTGTGATCCTCTGATCTCGGCCAACACTGGACCACATGATATGATCTTCTAATCTTCTAATCTCGGCCAACACTGGGCCATATGGTATGATCTTCTGATCTCGACCAACACTGGGCCATGATGCTTAAATCTGGACCATTGATCTGAACATTTTCCCTCTGATCTGGACTAAGTCTGGACTGAGTCTTGATTGAATCTAAATTAAATCTGGACTTATGATATTTTAATCTGGACATTTATCTTCTGATCTGGATTAAGTCTGGATTAAATCTGGACAACCATTTCTTCTGATCTGGACTGAGTTTTATGCTCTGGACCATGCCATCTTCTGGTCTAGACCAAGTCACTTGTTTTGGACCAGTTATCTTCTGCTCTGGACCAAGTCTGGATTAAGTCTGGACTGATTCTTATTTCACGACCAGGCTATCTTCTGGTCAGGATTAAGTCTGGACCAAGTTACTTGTTCTGGACCAGTTATCTTTTGCTCTAGACCAAATCTGAATTAAGTCTGGACTGACTCTTATTTCACGACCAGGCTATCTTTTGGTCAGGATTAATTCTGGACCAAGTCTGACTTATGATTCTTTCTGGTCTGGACCAAGTCTCCCTCTGACAGGCTTCCTTCTGGTCTTGACTAAATCTCCTTCTGGACTCTGCTTCCTTCTGATCTGAGCTAAGAAAGATATCCTCTGATGATGTTATTTGACTTTTGATGACATCCTCTGATATCTTTTGGAGGTGTATCCTCTGGTGTCCTCTGGATGCATCTTCTGGTACCCTCTGGATGCATTCTCTGGTCGAACCTTCTGGTGACATTTGTTGGAACCAAGTTGGTTCTAAGTACTTAGGATTTTGATGTTTACAAAAGCACTCCATGTAATCTTATTTTGAACCTTGAATTATTACATTAAATGCCACCAGAAAATGAAGTTTCCAGTGGCAGAAGATGAAGACACCAGAAAATGCATCCAAAAAGTACTAGATGATGCATCCTGGAATTACCAGAGGATATCTTTGCTGGCCCAGATCAGAAGGAAGCAAAGTCAGAAGGAGACCTAGACCAGACCAAAAGGAAGCCTGCCAGAGGGAGACTTGATCCAAACCAGTAGGAGTCATGAGACAGACTTAATCCAGAAGTTATTCTGACCAGAAGATGGCTTGACAGTGAAATGATAAACAGCCCAGACTTGATCCAGACTTAATCAGAGGATAAGTTAAAGGGTCCAGAACAAGAGAATCATCCCAGATTTGACCCAGACCAGAAGATAGCATGGTTCAGGGTATGAAACTAAGTCCAGACCAGAAGAAATGATCTCCAGACTTGATCCAGAACTGATCCAAAACAGAAGGTAAAATGTACAGACTGAAATATTATTTGTCCAGATTTAATTTCAGTTTAATCCAGACCAAGTCCAGAATTGGTCCAGATCAGAGGAAAGATATTCATATCAATGGTCCATATTTAAGTATATGGTCCAATGTTGGCCGAGATCAGAAGATCAGACCATGGCCCAGTGTTGGCCGAAATTAGAAGGTCAGAATGTGTGGTCCAGCATTGGCCGAGATCAGAGGATCACAACAGATCAGTTTGCTAGACCAGGTTGGCAGAGATAAGAAGATCAGAAAGTGTGGTCCAAGGTTGGCCAAAATCAGAGGATCACAGCAGATCACTTAGTATGGTCCAGATGTGGACTAGCGCAGAAGATCAAATGTCCAGATTTAATCATGAGGATTAACGGTGGAGATTTAATTAAATTTGATCAAAGTATTAAAAGGATTTGATTCAAAAATAAAGTGAAGTTTTATGGAATTCAGAAGCTGTTGGCAGGAAGAAACTAAAGACATGATTGGCCAGTTATTTTTGAAAGCAAATCTGAAGCTTAAAAAGATATGTTTTTTATTTAAGTGAAGCCCGATTGGTCAAGATATTTTTGCAAGAGAATCCAGCAAGATACAGCTCGAATTTAAGCTTGGAAGAGACCCTAATCTGCATCTATAAAAGGAGGCTCAAGGCAGATTACTTAGCATCGAAAATCACAAAAGAGTCATACACTTCCAAAAGCAAACACTCAAGTTTTCAGTGAGGTTAATTGTGAGTTCCAGCTTTCCAAAAGCAAGCACTCGTGTTACTTTCTTTCCCTTGTGTTAGATCTAAGTTGTTGAAGTGGAGTCTACAATATGAGGGAGTCAGAAGGGGTAGCAGATTAGTTGGCAATTAGATTCAAGGCATTGTAATTCCTTCTACAATCTGGGGTTGTCAGATTGGTAGGAGAAAACTTGACTTAGGAAGTCAAGGTGCTGTATTCCTCAAGAGTCTAAGATTGTTAGACTGTTTGAGAAGACTGACTTGGAGGGTTAGTGGAACTATTGTAATTCAAGGTTTGAATTAGTGAAATCCTTCAAGGTGAAGGGACTGGACGTAGCCTCGTTAACGGTGAACCAGTATAAAATTTTGTGTTTTATTTTTACTTTACATCCGCTGCTAACTCTGTTTTTATTCATACATCAAGTTTTGTTTTAAAACTGCAAAAACAAAAAGTATTCAAGTTAGTCAAACACAATTCAACCCCCCTTCTCGTGTTTGCACCTTCAACATTTTTATCTTCTGGTTGCTTCCTCTGGATGTATCTTCTGGTGGTGTCATCCTCTGATTTTGCCCAGCTTTTGATTTGTTCTTCTAAGTTAAAATAATATTTACATAAAATACTTTTGTTAATCATCAAAACTAAGTATAGAACCAACTTGGTTCCAACAATAACATAGTCAATTTATCTTGGTTCATCACCAACACGGTAACTACGTCTTGTCCCTTCAAATTGAACATATGCTAGTCAAATTAACTGTGTTCAAGTCTTCTCAATCTTCTAGCTTAGTAGTCAAATTGTTGAGGAATACAATCACAACTAGGTTAGGTTATAAAAATGAAAGGTTTAAGGGTTTCGGAATGACTCTCACAAGAGGGTGTTTACAAAGTTATAATCTCATAAAACTGTTTCTCAGCACTTAAACAAAACAAATAATAAAAATCAAGAGTATAAAAAGGGTCATATTGTGCTTATTGCAGTGTATTGTTGTTATGTTCTTCAATGAGGGTTGCACATCCTTTTGTAGAGAACTTTAGGGTTTCTGGCCACTATCCTGATTGCAAAAAATCAGCATGTATCATGAAGTTTGTATCAAATTTTTAGAGATTGATTCGCCATTAAACTTTGTCCAAAAATAGTCCTTGTAATTGATTCTGCGTATCTTGATATGGAAACAAAAGGAGCCGAGGATATCATGATCAAAGTATGTTACAGTCCTTAAGACAAATAACAGATTCATAGTGTTGAGTGGGGGATGCACAAAATTTTCTTCGTCATAGTGTTGACTTTTCAAAGAGCTGACTTTTCATCAGAGCATTGATTATCTAGAGTGTTGATTGTTTATTAGAGCGTTGGCATTTAAACAGAGTTAGACGATAATATGATTAACGTGATTATCAGAGGAAGACGACCACTTGCTTTTTTAGAGATAGAGCAATCAGATGCTTGTTTTAGTCATCAAAGCCAAACTAATCAGAGCATTGCTGCATTAACAAAATCACCAGAGGTGCATTTTATAGCACGTTCATCAGACTCGGAATACAGAAATCAGAGTGCAGTCTTGGTGTTCATTTAATTTAGTCCAATCATCAGATGATGCAGCGTAAAGTCATATAAAGTACATGATATGAGAACTACACACTTAAACATATCATTAGTGTTTTAAATTTTTCCCCCTTTTTTATGACGACAAACATCTATTTTTACGAACAATTTTATAATTTTAAAGTAGTAAACATAAATTAACATAGAACATCACAACAAGGCTTCTCTTTGATATATGCATGTTTACATGTAAGAGTGATGGGAGATATTCTCACAAGATAGTTGATAAGTGTTAGTAATTAAATTGATTTGAAATGGAAATAGAAAATTTCATTAAAAAAAAGTTCTCAAAACATGTTCTCCTCTTTTTGTCATCAAACAAAAAGAGTAAAAAGGCCAGAGTGACTTAATGGGATGGATCAAAATATTCCTTTTTGACATACTGTGACGGATCAAACACAAGGCCAGAGTGACTTCCGGAACCAGATTCTACAGATCTTAAAGCAGAAGTAGTAGGAACATCCAAGGAAGGTATCTCAATCTGTGGAATGAGCACAGAGAAATACAATGAAGCAGAGTTCTAGGAGGCCAACTAAGCTCCATTCTCCATATTGTTCTTTATCTAGTTAGTGACAAAAGAGATAACTTTGATCAACTAGTTTGAAACATCATTAGGGTCCAAACTCCAAGCGTTCCTACCGCGTATTAAAGTGATTTTGGCAGTAACAGAAGTAATGAATGAGGTAAGACTTGTAAAGCCAGATGGAATGGAATGTATGAGGGGAATGAGGTCTGGAGGGATGGCAGAGGTGGCAGGTGAAGGTGTCAAACCATGACAAGGGGGTTGAATTGTGTTTTGTCTTATTAGCAACTTTTTTTCAAAATTCTGATTTGGGATACTTAGACTAGAAAAAACATATCAGGGGCAACAATAAAACAAAGTAACATGGTAGAGGGGAAAACACTAGGATATATACTAGTTCACTACCAACGTGGCAACTACGTCTAGTCCCCTAACACAAAAGGATTTATTCACTAATTCAAACTCAAATTACAACACATGACCTTGACCCCACAAGTCAAGTCTTCTCAACTTCCAACTTGAAAACCTACAAGTCATTGAGGTAGAATAGCCACTACTGGGTTGGGTTACAAAAAGGTGAAACCGAGTTATGTTTTGCTTCTTCTAAGAGGATTGATTACAACGAACTTCACACTAAAACAGAGCACTTAAACTATCTAATATAAAGTTGAACGAGTGCCTTTAGTAAAACTGAAACCTGGAATTCTGAATACTTAGAGAATTTTGAGCTTGTAAGGTTTTCTAAGTTGTTGTGTTTTTTTCTTCTTCAAAATTGATCCCTTGATATAACATGAATTACGGTTTCAATATTGTCCCAAACAAATTATGAGTGTCTCTTCCTTGCACGAGGTCAAGATAGATCTTCACAAAAAATAAACCTTGATATATACGGTTTAGGAATATGATCGTTGAAGTTTGATTAATTACAAAACGAATCTTCAACCAAATCTTCTAGAATGATTTTGTGCGAGAATGTCCAGAAAACACTTGAAAACAATTCCCTTGAATCTTCTGAGCGTATCTTCATAAAAAATAAACCTTGATAGAAACGATTTGGCTTTCATAAACAAGTCAAAACCACAAGAAACAAAACTGATTTTTTGGTTGTATTGATTCCATTATATAATTATATGATTTATATTAATTAATATTTGAAAAAGATTTAATTAAGATTTGGTCAAAATTTGAAGAAGATTTGATCAACATTTGAAAAAGATTTGTTGAACATTTTATCAACATTTATCTACAACAAAATATGAACAGAATCAATCTGAAGAATTTACAAACTCAATCTGAACAAGATGCAATTCAAAAATAAAGAAGGACTAAATTGAAGCTCAAATTTTAACTATAAATAGATACTCAAGGCTGAAGAAGAAAAGCATCGAAAATCAAAAAAGAGTAGAAGAACTCATAAGCTCAAAATTTTAAATTCATCTTGGAGATCAAAGAGAGAAACACTTGTTGAGACAAAACCCCAATTTAAATATTTTGATGATAAACAAAGATTTATTAAGAATTATAATTATGATTCTAAAGCATGTTTTGTATCTAATAAGTGTGCTTGAGTGTATTAATCAAGATAGGTACCAAGAAACTTAAACAGATCATATCAAAGAAGAAACAAGCTAAGTCAATAAAACCAAGAACGTTCTGGACAGTTTTAAGAAAAATGAAGAATGTTCTCCAGGTGCTCCAGAAATGCAAAAATGCAAAATATTTCCAGATTCAGTTTCTGCAGTTTCAATCCAATCATGTTCTCTCAATTATGCTAAGAGCAAATCATTATTGGAAGATCGCTCTACAAAGTCAAAGGCCAAGGATACACATCATTAAGATCAAAACTCAGCTGCCACAATGAGTAAGCACCAAGACTGCTCTTGAACTTCAGAAGCAAGGATGAAGAACATTCTTGCTTTTTGGCTGATCTCACCTACTGACTGACAAAAGATAGTCAGTCTGTTCCTGACGGGCAAATGAGTTGTCATAAGCTCCTTTTAAGCCTATAAAAGAGACCTCAAGGTGAAGGAAAAAATCAGAACTTAAGAAAGCAATCATTCCATCATTCATAATCAGATTCAAGAGTTTCTACATTTTTCATACATTTCTCTAAGTTTTGTCCAGTTCTTAGAAACTGCAACATCCAATCATGATTTTGTTCAAAGTTCACTATGAGTTCCAAAGATCCTAATCAATACTCAAACACGAGTTGAGGATATTTAGATTCTATCAAACACTCTATCATTCCATTATAATCTCAAGACAAGGTGTGTTAAAACTAGTCTTGAGAAGTTATAAAAATCATTCTATGCTATAAAGAAGGTAGTGTGTAAATCCTTTTTAAAGATTGAAGGATAGACCAATGAAAATCCTTTATGGATTGAAAGGTATTGATTTTACCAAATCAAGATTGATCTGCAGAAAGTTTGTGTAAAAGCCAAGAGGGTTCTGCCTTTGAGCACTTAGTGGAAAATCTCACTTTTGTGAGGACTAGATCTAGCCAAAGATTGGGTGAACAAGGATATATTTGTGTGTTATATTCCTTCTCTTATCTATTTCTTTTTTAGTCTTTAAATATCAAGTTCAATAGGTAAGCTAAAACTGTTATTTTCAACTAACCAAATGCGTTCTCTGTTTCTGGTTCAGAACCAAGAATATTCTCCGTTTTTCTGATTTACAACCAAGATCAATCTTGAGTTAATTCTTTTTTTTAGAAAATTTTAAAAGATAAATTTACAATTCAAACCCTCTTTCTTGTAAATTGCTACTTCAACACTTGTTCAAGTTAGAAATATTTTCTGAGTATTCTTTTCTTAGAGTGTGAGAGTTATTATTATTATCAGCTTTGTTATAAGCAAACACTTAAAGTTCCAATCTTTTGTATCCAACCCGATAGTGATTTAGTTCCTTCTTCAATCTGGGATTGTCAGGAGAATACTTGGCTTGTAGGGTCAAGGTGGTTTGTTCCTCCAAAGTATGGGGTTGTCAGGTTGTCTGGAAAAACTGGCTTGGAGGGTCAGGTGCTTTGTAATTCAATGTATTTGAATTAGTGGATTAAAGCCTTCTAAATGCGGGGACTGGATGTAGCCAAGTTAGTGGAGAACCAAGATAAATCTATGTGTCAAATTATTTATGCTTTCATTGTTTGCTGCCTTTGAATCCAATTGCTTCTACTCCAAGTAAGTCACATTAACCGAATTAGTTTTTTTATTAATCACCAAAAAAAGTTATCAACTTCGTCAAACACAATTAAACCTCCTTCTTGTGTTTGCACCTTCAATAGGCACCAGAGTTCGGTCTCAAGGCTGAGCACTTTACAGTGTTTGAGAAAAGATCCAACGGTTCAGTATATCTGGATTCAGTGAATCAACAGATGAAGAAATTTAGGTATTTTTTTAATTTACTTGATCTAATTTAATTACTGCTACAAATGATTTTTTAAATTAGAATAAAAAAGTGTCTTTAAAACTGAAAACACTTAGGAAAGAAAATATAAATCTAACTGAAAAAGTTAATGTTTTAAAGAATCAAAGTGTTAAACTTGAACCAGAAAATGCAACTCTGAAAAATGATATTACTGAACTTAAAACAGAAAATGCAACTCTGGAAGCTGATATTACTGAACTTAAGACAGATAAAGCAACTCTGAAAACTGATATTATTGAACTTAAATTAGAGAATGTTGTTGAGACAAAACCCCAACTTAAATAATTTTGATGATAAACAAAGATTAATTAAGAATTATAATTATGATTCTAAAGCATGTTTTTGTACCTAATAAGTGTGCTTGAGTGTATTAATCAAGATAGGTACCAAGAAACTTAAACAAAATCAGTTGAGAGAAGCAACATCGAATATGAAGATCCAAGAACATTCTGGACAATATTCTGATGTCACCAGAGGATGACGTTGAAGGTGCAAACACGAGAAGGGGGAGTTGAATTGTGTTTGCAATACTTGAATTCTTTTGTTGTTTTGTTTAATATTGATGTGAGTTATTTGATGGATAATTAATCAGACTCAGCAGCGGATAATAATAACATAAGAACACAACAATTTATCCTAGTTTACCATTAACTAGGCTACGTTCAGTCCCTTCCTTCATGAGGCCTTTTTACTAATTCAAACTCTTTTGAATTACAACACTACTGACCCTTCAAGCCAGTCTTCCCAAACAGCCTGACAATCCCAGACTTTTGAGGAATAACAACACCTTGACTCTACAAGCCAAGTCTTCTCAAACAGCCTGACAACCCAAACTTTTGAGGAATGATAGCAATACCTTGACTCTACAAGTCAAGTCTTCTCCTACCAATCTGACAACCCCAGATTGAAGAATGAATCTACACCACTTTTGAATTAGATTAAGAGGGTTTGGAACTTTGTAAAGTTGCTTCTGAAAAGCTGATTATTGCACTGATTCTTGTACTCTTTTGTTGCTTCTGGAAAGCTGATTGTTGCTATGAATTTCTCTCTTGGAAACACTTAGAAAATATTGCTCTTGCATACTTGTATTTCTCTCTTTTGAACTCTCAGACAACTTTGAATTTAAGCTTGATTTCTTGTGTTTTTTTATGCTTTATTCTTCAGCATTAAGCCTCTATTTATAGTTGAAATTAGAGCTTCTAATGCTTTACATGTGGAGTGTTTTGCTCAGATTCTGTTTCTGGAGTCTTTTGCTCCGATTCTGTTTTGAGCATTTTTCTCAGATTCTGTTTCTGGCCTCTTTTGCTCCAATTCTGTTTAAAGCATTTTTCTCAAAATCTGTTTTGAGCATACTTTTAGCTAGATTCTGTTTCTGAATTTTTTCCTCTAATGAAATCCTCTTATGATATCCTCTGATAGGTTCCTCTAATGATATCCTCAGGTGATATCGTCTAGTAATATCCTCTGATGACCATCGTCTGGTAATCATCCTCTGGTGACGTCATCCACTGATTTCTGCTTCTGGTGACGTCATCTTCTAAGTTTTCATTCTTCTTCTAAGTCAAAATACAATTTTCATAAAATACATTTGTTAACATCAAAACTTTAATTGCAAGAACCAACTTGATTCCAACAATCTCCCCCTTTTTGATGATGACAACACCATGTATTTTATATAATACTTTTTCTTTCTTTTGACTTTGACTCTCACTAAGACTAAGCTTCATTTTATATTTTCTCCCCTAAGTCTAATACCCAAATAAGACATCAACTTCTCCCTTTTTCAAATACATCATATTTTCCCGGAGATTTTATCAAATACTACATCTTCTCCCCCTTTGTCATCAGACAAAAAGAAATGTTGCTGAATTTTTTTTTCTTTTTTCATCCTTTGATGTTTTTTTTTTAAAAAAACAAATAAAGTAAACTAAACTACTTGAAGACATTACAATATTAATCATTTAACAAAATAAGGTTTAGGTTTTTCTTGATGAAGTCAAACCTATCTTCAAGTAGTGGTTTGGTGAATATGTCAGCCCATTGATGTTCAGTATCTACAAACTGAATGTTAAGTACTCCTTTCTGAACATAATCTCTGATAAAATGGTGTTTGATCTCTTTGTGTTTAGCTCTTGAGTGTAGGATTGGGTTTTTGGTTAGACAAATTGTAGAGGTGTTATCACAATAGATGGGTATGTTGGATTCTAATATTTTGTAGTCTTCAAGTTGATGTTTCATCCAGAGTAGTTGAGAGCTGCAGTCAGCTTCTGAAATGTATTCAGCCTTTGCTATTGACATGGCAATGGTGTGTTGTCTCTTACTGCACCAAGAAATCAAGTTGTCTCCTTAAAAGGTACAATAGCCACTGGTGCTTTTCCTTTCAAGTTTATCTCCAGTATAGTCAGAATCATAGTATCCACTCAGTTTGTATGTAGGAGTTTTCTTGTAAAACAAGGTGAGGTTGGTAGTGCTTTTCATATATCTAAGAATTCTCTTAATAGTAGTTAGATGAGATTCTCTAAGATCAGATTGAAATCGAGCACATACACACACACTAAATATGATATCAGGTCTAGAAGCAGTAAGGTAGAGTAATGATCTGATCATTCCTCTGTAGAATTTCTGGTCAACTTTTTGGCCTGATTCATCTTTATCAAGTGAACAAGTAGGATGCATTGGTGTAGCCATAGGTTTGCAATCACTCATTTTAAAATTCTTGAGAAGTTCCTTTGTATATTTAGTTTGGTGAATGTAAATACCTTCTGGACTTTGCTGAATTTGTATCCCTAGGAAGAACTTCAGTTCTCCCATCATACTCATTTGAAATTCATGCTGCATTAATTCAGAAAGTTCTTGACAAAGAATGCCATTAGTAGATCCAAAAATAATGTCATCAACATAAATTTGAATTATCAGAATATCATTTTCTATTTATCTTCTAAACAAAGTATTGTCTATTTGTCATCTTTCAAAGTTATTTTTAAGTAAGAAGTAACTAAGTCTATCATACCATACCCTAGGTGCTAATTTTAAACCATACAAATATTTTTTAAGTTTAAAAACATGGTTTGGAAATTCAGAACTTTCAAAACCTGGGGGTTGTTTAACATAGACTTCTTCACTTATATAACCATTTAAAAGTGCACTTTTAACATCCATTTAAAAAAATGAAATGTTATTATAAGCAACAAAGGAGAGTAGGATATGAATAGCTTTTAACCTGGCCACTGCAGCAAATGTTTCAGTGTAGTCAATACCTTCTTGTTGACTGTATCCTTGTGCAACACATCGTGCCTTGTTTTTGACAACTTCTTCTTTTTCATTCAGCTTATTTCTGAAAACCCATTTGGTTCCAATAATATTTTTTTCTAGTCTTGGAACTAGATCTAAATTATCATTCCTTTAGCTCTTCTTGCATTGATAAACTCCATCTATATCATTCTTCTGACTCATCTTCAGATTTATCCTCTGAAGATTTGTCGTATTCATGTTGGTAGCTTCTGCTTTTTCAAGTTCTTTTGCCTGCATTAGCTTCTGGTAAATCTGTATCAGCTCCTGGTTCTAGTAAATCAGCTTTTGGTAAATATGCATCAGCTTCTGGTTTTGGTAGATCTGCATCAGCTTCTAGTTCTAGTAAACCTGCATCAGCTTCCTCTGGTTCTGGTAAACCTGCATCGGTTTCCTCTGGTTCTGGTAAACCAGTTTTGGTTTCCTCTGGTTCTGGTTAACCTGCATCAGCTTCATCTTGCTTTGACTTTTCAGGTCAAGCTATTTGTCATATAACATAATACAAATCAAATAATTTAAAAATGAACTCAATACAGCCAAACCATTAATTCTGCTTCTGGTGATTTCTACTTTTTTTTTAAACCACTGAAATATTGTTTCTGTTGAAGTGTTCACATCACGTGGATCACTTGGTTCCTTTGACAGTTTGAAAACCTCTATGTCAACAGTTTCAGTTTTACTCTGAAAATCCTCTTGTTTCTGATTTTCAGATTCTGAATCTGTATGTTCTGTGATTAGATGGTTTGGATGAAGGGCTTTGAATTCCCTTCCTGGTTTGTAGTCTTGATGAATTTTACTGGAGTGTTTGAAGAACTCTCCAAATTTTGATTCTTCTCTTTCTGCTGATATATCAGGTTCCTTTGATAATTCGGGAACTGATGATAATTATGTTTCTTCTGGTAGTTCCAGTTTTGTTGATATGTGTGCTTCCTCTGTCTGTTTTGATATTTCCTGTTCTTCATATAGTTTTGGTTCTGATAGGCATTGTATTTACCAGTTCTTCTGCCACCAGAGTCACTTTGCTTCTGCTTGGTAAGTGCTGAAACATAGACCTTTTTCCCTTCATATATTGCCATCATCCATTGAACAGGCACCATGACTAGTGTTTCACTTTGGTTGCTCAGAACATCTGCAACATAAACAATTTTATCTTTTGGTACCCAAATCTGGTTGGGTCCAGGTTTGTTAGTGTAAGACCCATCCTTAAATTTAAATTAAATTATGGATTTAATATCAAGTGTATTTTGGAATATTTTTAAAATATTTGAGATATGTATATTTGTATATATATATATATATGTATATAAATATTTTTGAGATTGATTAATATTATTGGACGAAGGATAATTTAATTTAATTACGAGTAATTAAATATCGAGCAGTTGATCAAGATTTTATCTGCCAACAGAGCTGCGACGGGAGTGTTTAGTTGCTTGAGGGTCGAGTTTAATAATATAATATACATAGTTGGTGGGGTATGTATATATATATATGTTGTGTGTGAGAGGAAAAAAAATCAGAATTGAGAAACCGAACCAAGTTTCTCTGCACGCGCCAGTTTTCCCTTCTTCCTTCTTCTTCTAATTCTGTTGGTGAAAAAGATCATTCTCAAAACTCAAATTACTTGGAAATCCAAGCGTCAAAATAGAAAGTGTCAAGAAGGAAAGTTGTTCCTCTCATCGTTACGGTGTTAGAGAACCAACTTTGGTAGCGACGACGCGAGCGGAAGTGTCGCCGACTTTTGTCGCGGTAACGTAAACGAGCGAGAAAGCGTAACTAAGGTAAGGGGCTCCTTCCAACTATTAGATTGCATTTAGGACTGTAAATGCATGTTGATGGATGAATATATATGATGTTCTGTTTTGAAAACGAAACTGCCCTGCATGTTGTTATGTATGAGCAAACTGCTTGTATTGTCGGTTTTGTTGCTGTTTTGTTTGGTTACTGTCGTGGTTGATGTATTGATGATGTTTTTGTGTTGTGTTGATCCAGAAATCTTCCTTACATGTGGTTTGTGAATGATTAAAATGCATGTTATTGAGATGATGCATGTTTGTGAGTTGTTGTTGTTGTGCTGCTTCAAGTTGTTGTTATTGATGTTACTGCCTTGTTGTTGTTGTGAAAGAGATCATTAATGTTGTGTTGAGGACGTTATGGGTTTCAGATTGCATTGCATTCTGTTTTCAGTGAAGAGAAAACATAGCATGTTCATGTATTGCATAGTCAGGTAGTGACCGCGATGGGCCACAGAGTTGACACGGTGACCGTGATGGGCCGCGAAGTTAAGTAGTAACCGTGATGGGTTATAGAGTAGTTCCGCGTGTATTAGACGGTCTATTCTATCCGGGTTTCAGAGTAGTTTCGCGTGTATTAGATGGTCTATTCTATCCAGACTACGGAGTGGTTCCGCGTGTATTAGACGGTCCATTCTATCCGTGCGAGGATTTAACTTCTGTGTATTTGGCCTGTGAGAGGCTAATACACGTAAATGTAGTGACCGTGATGGGTTATAGAGTAGTTTTGCGTATATTAGACGGTCTATTCTATCCGAGTTCAAAGTGGTTCTGCGTGTATTAGACGGTCCATTCTATCTGGGCTACGGAATGGTTCCGCGTGTATTAGACGATTCATTCGATCTGGAAATCGTGTTGGTCCATGAGAGACTGCACCTTGGTAATTCCAAGAGTTGTATACATTGGCATATACATATTGCATTGGGATGGTTGACCTATGAGTCATGATTTGATATGAGTTGATGAGTGGAAATCGATGTGTGCAAGTATCTTATGAATTCTAAGTGCCAAGTGAGTTGTTGTGATTGTTAATTGTATTTGCACTTGCAATCTGATTTATATGTAAACTGGCTGTTTTGCAAAGATCTAGATGTCATCCATTTTAGTAAGTGAGCATACTCATTTATCATTGTTGTTATAGCATTGAAATATGTCATGAATATAATTGTTATCTTTGACATAACTGTTATGTGGTAATTGTTAATTTCGGTTGGTGACCCTTTACAATATTGTGGAAATTGGGCTTTGCACTCAGATGATAACCAAACCCGTGCCACCGACGGATACACTAACAACGGAGACGCTGTTAGTTTTCCTTGATCTTCACGTACGGAGTATTTGTGGAATGCGCAGAGGGACGAACAGCTGCATTGAAGACGAGACTTGTAGAGGATGCGGTGGAAACCATGCTACTGTAGTTTTAGTGCATGATCAGATCAGACTAGACTTTTTGTATAGGGCCTAATGTTAATGGTTGTACTTATTTATTTTGGGATAATTGTACATTTTTTCCGCACTCTGATAATGTTTTGTGGATCCAAGATACAGTTTTGATGTAATTATTTAACTACTTTTGTCGTTTTGGATTACGACGCCATATTTTGCATGGTTTAATTTCAATTTATTTAAGTGGTTAAATTTTAATTCTTTTGAATTAATTTTAAAAATTTCTTTTATTTATTTAAAAAAAATCGGGGTGTTACAGTTAGTCTTGAAAAGTTTCTTGCTTTTCCTTGTATTTAGCATAGGACAAGACACTTTGGAATGACCTTTCTTGTAACAAACAGCACACACAATATCAGAGGGAACAGATTTAAGCATGTGTTTAGGTTCATTTATAGTTTCTTGAAATCCTATACCTCTATTTCCATTCTGACTAACTCCATAAATCATAGAAGCATATTTGCTTCATTCCATACCATTAGCAAGAAATTCTTGAAAAACTTGTTCATGCATATCAGAATTACATATGGAAAACTTGTTCAATTGATATTGTATTAAGGTTATTTTTCAGAGTTAGACTTTCAAATTTAAGTTCAACAAAACCGTTTTTCAAACATACATTCTCTGTTTTTAATTCTGCAATATCAAATTCAAGAATGGCACTTTCTGTTTTAACTTCTGCAATTTGATTCTTTAAAACATTAACTTCTTCTATTAGATTTTTATTTTCTTTCTTAAGAATTTTCAGTTTTAAAGACAATTTGTAACTGATGTTTAAAACATCATTCAGAGCAGTGATCAAATTAGATCGAGTGAATTCAGATTATACCTCAGTTTCATCATCTTCTGATTCTCTTTCATAATCAAATTATGTATTGGATCCAGAGACATAATTGGTGTGACCCATCATAGCCAAATCTGCTTGTTCATCTTCAGAGGATTCATCAGAATCATCCCATGTAGCCATCATACTTTTCTTCTTGGTTCTGGAATCTTTCCTCTAGTGTTTCCCTCTCACCATATTTGGACATTTTGACATGATATGTCCAGATTCATTGCATCCGTAGCAAATGATACCTTTCTTGTCATGTGTATCATCACTTCCTTTGTTAAACTGCTTGGAATATCTCTGGGAAAATTTATTCCTTCTGTTATGCCACATCTTTCTGAACTTTCTGGATAAGAAAGCAATCTCTTCTTCCTTTGAGTTCATACTTTGATCATTTGAATCACTATCTTCTGATGTTGCTTTCATAGCCTTCTTCTGCTTGGATTTCAGGGCTAGAGTTTTGTTCTTCTTCTTAGGTTCATCTTCTTCCAACTCAATTTCATGTGATCTGAGGGAGCTGATTAATTCTTTCAACTTTAGAGTATTCAGATCTTTAGCTTCCTGAATAGCAGTGATCTTTGGTCTCCACTTGATTGTCAGACTTCTAAGTATTTTCCTTACATGATCAGTAGTAGTGTAACTCTTTTCTAGTACCCTTAATCCCGATACTAGTGTCTGAAATCTGGAAAACATAGTTTCAATATCTTCATCTTCTTCCATCTTGAATAACTCGTACTTCTTGACTAGATTGTTAGCCTTTGCTTCTTGGACTTGCTTACTGCCTTCGTAAATCAGAATCAGACTACCATAGATGCTATTTGCTATTTCTTTGTTAGTGCATTTGTCGAACTCCTTGAATGTGATTGCATTGATCATGAACGTTCTGGATTTGTGATGCAACTTGAACATCTTCTTCTGATCAACATCCATATCTTTTCTGGAAATTTTAACACCATCAGCATCTTCTGGAGCAGTATAACCATCTTCCACCAAGTCCCAAAGTTTAGAATCTTGTGAAATAAAAAAACTTCTCGGCATGTCCTTCCAGTAATCAAATCGTTCTCCATCAAATAGAGGAAGTCTGTTGATGTTTCCTCCAACAGCTTCTTAATTGAATCCGGACATGTTGATCCCTTGGATCTTTCCTCAAACACTGTAAAGTGCTCAGCCTTGAGGCTGAGCTCTGATGCCAATTGAAGGTGCAAACACGAGAAGGGGGTTGAATTGTGTTTGTCAAACTTGAATTCTTTTGCTGTTTTGTTGAATATTGATGTGAGTTATTTGATGGATAATTAATCAAACTCAGCAGCGGATAATAATAACATAAGAACACAACAATTTATCCTGGTTTACCATTAACTAGGCTACGTCCAGTCCCTTCCTTGAGAAGGCCTTTTTACTAATTCAAACTCCTTTGAATTACAACACTATTGACCCTTCAAGCCAGTCTTCCCAAACAGCTTGACAACCCAGACTTTTGAGGAATAACAACACCTTGACTCTACAAGCCAAGTCTTCTCAAACAGCCTGACAACCTCAAACTTTTGAGGAATGATAACAATACCTTGACTCTACAAGTCAAGTCTTCTCCTACCAATCTGACAACCCCGGATTGAAGAAGGAATCTACACCATTATCGAATTAGATTAAGAGGGTTTGGAACATTGTAAAGTTGCTTCTAAAAAGCTGATTATTGCACAGATTCTTGTACTCTTTTGTTGCTTCTGGAAAGATGATTGTTGCTTCTGGAAAGCTGATTGTTGCTCCTGGAAAGCTGATTGTTGCTCTGAATTTCTCTCTTGAAAACACTTAGAAAATATTGCTCTTGCACACTTGTATTTCTCTCTTTTCAACTCTCATATAACTTTGAATTTAAGCTTGAATTCTTGTGTTTTTCGATGCTTTATTCTTCGGCATTAAGCCTCTATTTTTAGTTGAAATTAGAGCTTCTAATGCTTTACTTGTGGAGTGTTTTGCTCATATTCTGTTTTTGGAGTCTTTTGCTCCGATTCTGTTTTGAGTATTTTGCTCAGATTCTATTTTGAGCATACTTTTAGCTAGATTCTGTTTCTGGCATCTTTTGCTCCAATTTTGTTTTGAGAATTTTTCTCAAATTCTGTTTTGAGCATACTTTTAGCTAGATTATGTTTCTGAATTTTTTCCTCTAATGAAATCCTCTTATAATATCCTCTCATAGGTTCCTCTAATGATATCCTCAGGTGATATCCTCTGGTAATCATCTTCTTGTGACGTCATCCTCTGATAACATCCTCTGGTGACGTCATCCTCTGACTTTTGCTTCTGGTGACGTCATCCTCTGATTTCTGCTTCTGGTTACGTCATCTTCTGATTTTTCATTCTTCTACTAAGTAAAAATACAATTTTCATAAAATACATTTGGTAACATCAAAACTTTAATTGCAAGAACCAACTTGGTTCCAACAGACATCATCAGAGGATGCCACAAGAGGATGACGTCACCAGAGGATACCTCCAGAAGTCGTCACCAGAGGATACCTCTAGATGACGTCACCAGAGGATACCAGAAGATACATCCAGAGGATACCTCCAGAAGTCGTCACCAGAGGATACATCCAAATGACGTCACCAGATGATACCTCCAGATGACATCACCAAAGGATACCAGAGGATACAAGAAAATACCTCCAGAGGATCCCTCTAATTCAAAAGTCAAGAATACGCATCACTATGATCAAGACTCATTTGCAACACAAAGGAAGAACCAAGTCTGCTCTTGAACATTAGAAGCACAATGAAGAACGTTCTTGCTTTTTGGTTTGCTCTCACCTAATCACTGACAGAGGAATGCCAGCTATTCCCAACGGGCAAATGAGCTGTCAAAAGCACTTTTTGAGTCTATAAAAGAGAACTCAAGATATAGGCAACATCCAGAACTGAACAAAGCAATCATTTCATTATTCACAAATCAGATTCAAGAGTTTCTACATTTTTCATACATTTCGCTAAGTTCTGTCCAGCTCTTAGAAACTGCAACATCAAATCACGATTGTTTTCTAAAATCACTCTCAGTTCCAAAGATCAGAATCAAATACTCAAACACAAGTTGAGGATATTTAGATTCTATCAAAACACTTTATCATTCTATTGTAATCTCAAGACAAAGTGAGTAAAAACTAGTCTTGAGAAGTTGTGAAAATCCTTCTATGTTATAGAGAAGGTAGTGTGAGTAATCCTTGTAAAGATTGAAGGATAGATCAGTGAAAAAACTCCTTTCTGGATTGAAAGGTATTGGTTGTAACAGATCAAGATAGATCTGCAGAAAATTTGTGTAAAAGTCAAGAGAGTTCTTGTCTTGGAGCACTTAGTTGAAAATCTCACAGTTGTGAGGACTGGACATAGCCCAAGTTGGGTGAACCAGGATATATCTGTGTGTTATATTCCTTCCTTTATCTATTTACTTTCAAGTCTTTAAATATCAAGTTTAATAGATTAACTAAAACTGTCATTTTCAACTAACCATGAACGTTCTCCGTTTCTAGATCTGAACCAAGAACGTTCTCCGTTTTTCTGATTTACAACCAAGATCAATCTTGAGTTCATATTTTTTTCAGGAATTTTTAAAAGGTTAATTTACAATTCAAACCCCCTTTCTTGAAACTGTTACTTCAAATGCAAATTTGAAAACTGATATTGCTAAATTAAGACTGAAAATCTAATTCTGAAAAGTAGTTATAGTTCAACATCAATTGAAAATACCACATGTAACTCTCATAAGCATGAAAAAGTATGCATCTATGATTTATGGTGTTAGTAGGAATGTTAAAAGAGGAATATGATTTCAAGAAAAAGTAATTGAACCCAAGTTTGTTCCCTCTGATGATTTATGTACTATTTGCTATAAGAAATGTCACACTAAAATATCTTGTCCTATGCTAACCACATAGAAAGACAAGAAACCTTTAAGAACTAACAAATCAGGACCCAACAAGATTTTGGTACCAAAAGATACAATTGTTTATGTTGCAGATGTTCTAAGCAACCAAATTGAAACAACAATCATAATGCCTGGTTAATGGATGCTTGCAATATTTGAAGGAAAAAAGGTCTATGTTCCAAGGCTTAACAAATAGAAGCCAATTAACCTTGGTGGAAGAAGGATTGGTCAGCACAATACCTATCAGAACCAGAACCATATGATGAACTAGGAATATCAGAAAAATCTGGAGTATCAACAGAATCAAAACTGGCAGAGAAATCACACATATCAACAGAACTGGAACTACCAAAAGAATCAGAATTACCATCAATTCCAAAATTACCAGCGGAACCTAATACATCAGCAGAAATAGAAGTATCAGATTAACAATCAGAATCAGGAGACTTCTTTGAACACTCCAATCAAATTCATCAAGACTACAAAGCTGGATGGGAATTCAAATCCCTTCATCCAAACCCTCCAATTAGAGAATATGCAAATTCAGAATCTGAAAACCAGAAAATAAGAAATAAGAGGGTTTTCAGAGTGAAATTCAAACTGTTGACATATATGCTATATCTTTGTTTAGATATAATTATTGTTTGATATTATGTTTACTGTGATAACAAGAAGCTTGATCTTAAAAATCAAAGCTAGATAAGTATTTTGCAAGTTCTCAAAAATTTAGAGAAACCAGGAAATCACATAATCTAAACACTTTCGTAGAAGTAGCATACAAGTTTGGCTTTCATAAACAAGTCAAAACCACAAGAAGCAAAACTAATTTTTCAGTTGTACTGATTCCATTCTTTAATTATCTGATTTATATTAATTAAGATTTTCAGGAAGATTTAATTAAGATTTGATTAAAATTCGAAGAAGATTTGATCAACATTTGAAGAACATTTGTTGAAGATTTGATCAAGATTTATCTACAAAAAATATGAACAGAATCAATCTGAAGAATTTACAAACTCAATCTAAACAAAATAGGAACAAAATCAATCTGAAGAATTTACAAACTCAATATGAACAAGATACAATTCAAAATTAAACAAGGACTAAATTGAAACCCAAATTTTAACTATAAATAGATACTCAATGCTAAAGAAGAAAAATATCGAAAATCAGAAAAGAGTAGAAGAACTCATAAGCTCAAAATTTCAAATTCATCTTAGAGTTCAAAGAGAGAAACACTTGATCAAGTTAGAAATATTTTCTGAGTGTTCTTTTCTTAGTGTGTGGGAGTTATTATTATTGTCAGCTTTGTTATAAACAAAATATTTTTTTATAGGCAAAATGCTAGTAAATTAGTAATTCGGTTAATTTTCTCAAGTTTGAACTTGGGGCCTTCTTCTTATAACTCCTTCAAACTACCTGTGTGGGACTATTGTGCATGTTATTTATAGTTAAGGAACATTATTTTTAATTTACGTATTTTAGCATGGTATGTTTTCAAATTTTAATGTGACAAATTGTGACATGGCCTATAGACTCAAGAAGGGGCTGAATTGAGTCCTCATTTTTTAGAGTTTAATCGATCACACAATAGAAAAAAATTTATTGCGACAAGTGTGCGTAGAAATTAGTATGGAAAATTCAGTATTAAAACAATTTGTAGTATTGCAATTGAACAATTGCAATTAAGATACGACAATTTAACACAAGAAAGAGGATTTGATTGAATGTTTTGAAAATACTTTTTATTAGGCCTGAAATAGTGAAGGTGCTAGAACCACTTAAAATGCACAATAATAGAAACAAAAAGAAAAACATAAATTTCAATTATGTGATTAAGAAAAACACAAATTTCAATTATGAATCACATAACAATTGTTGAGATTGTTTCAAAACAAATATTTGTTCAACAGTTCTAAACATGAAATTGATTCAAAATAGATTTTTCAATGTTCTAAATTTTTCTATCTTACAAAACACAAAACATAATTTTTACTCCTCTGAACTCCAATATCTCAAAATCGGAGAGAAAAACACAAGAAAGAAGAGTTTGTATTATGTTTTTAAGATTTTTAAACATTTTTTATAAAAACATATGATAATATAAAATTGTGATAAAGCAAAAGTAAATATAGAGATAAATGGTCCATTTGTTTAAGATTTTTTTAAAAATGATTTGTATAGTATTTAATATTTTTGTTATAACATTTTTGAAAAAGAATTTTAAAAATAAAGCTTCAAATGAAAAATTGGTTTAAATAGTTTATCTTAAAATATGATTTTAAGTATTTCATCTATTTCGTACAACTTTTTTTAGATAATAAAATTTTAAAAAATGATTAAAATGAAAATCCATTCTGAGAAGTTCTTCATAAAACTTCATTTTTTGAAATATATATTTTTTTAAATGTGATTTTTATCATGTTAAAATCTTTAATAATGAATACCTAAGTTATTGAATGTCAAAATTATATTTTTTAATTGATAACAAATGAATCTAAAAAACTTATACTATTTTTAAGTAAATTTTTGTAAAAATCATTTTTAAAAATATAAAATAAAAATCACTTTTTTAAAATCTTAAACAAATGGGTCCAAAGAGAGGAAACACAAGTCAATTTATCCAGATTCACCATCAACTTGGTTGGTAGTTACGTCCAACTCCTTTACTCTACAGGAATTAAACCATCAGTCATCAAAAAATATCACACATCCGTTAAACACCTATTAGTCAGTCTAACAGTGTTTAAGTCTTCTCAACCTTCTAGCTTAGTACAGTCAAGTTGTTGATGACAACAACCACTATTGGGCTAAGTTACAAAGTGTGTTTAAGATTATTTTCTAAATAACTCTCACAAGATAATGTTTACAAAGTATGCTCTAATAATGTACATAATGTTTTTTGGTACTAAAAAATAATCCAAAGTTTCCACATGTTATCATATATGTTTGCAATAGGTTTCTCGTATGTGTTTTATTTTGCATTCAAGATCACAAGTCTTTTTATAAAAAAAACATCAAAGCAATTAAGGTTTCTGACTGCAATGTTTTAAAAACCGGCTCGGTGATCGACTCGGTAAAAGTATGGAGTTAGTGGGTCACTAGTCAAACTATAGAATCACCAGTCAAAACGCATAAATAAATCGGATTAAACCAAATGACTCAGTCATGTGACTCGATCTCTATAAAAGAAATATATTTATTGAACTAGAATGAATGACATGACTCAATCTCTAAATAAAATTTAAAAAATTTAACACTTATAAATACCAAAAAAACATTTACGTTTTAAACAAAATAAATATATGGGGGACACTTTTTAATTCAATTCATTCAATTAAACACGTAAATAAAATGATGGTTTGTAAAAAAAAAATACATAAATGATGGTGCCGTTCTAAAAAATACTAACTTAGGTTTGAAATGTGTTTATTATATATATCATTAGAGGTGTTATTATACCATCAGCAGCAGCTCATGGCCTAATGGTATTGGCATATCTCTAAATTGTAATTTAGAAAATTATACATATTATATTATAGTTATTCTAATTTTTATGTTAATAATATTAATAAAATATTAATTTTAACTAATTTTTTTTTAAAAAAATTTATTTTATATATGATTTTTATAATCAAAATGAAAATAAAAATCATGGTATGTTTTATTATAAAATTCATACAAGACAAATTTTTGTTACTAAAAAATTAGTTAAAATTAATATTTTATTAATATCTTCAACATAAAAATGACAACAATTATAATACAGGAATTATAATTTTTTTAAACTCCAGTCTTTCACCTCTTATTTTCTTCTAAAAATGAGTTGCAAAATTAGTTGTTGCAAGTTACAATTCATATATCGAACAAGTGTTTATCTCTAATTTATTAGTTAAATTTTTTTTTTTTATGTCTTCTAAATTAAAAGGAAAATACTTATAATATACTAATTACAAATTCTTTATTATGTAGGGACTAAAATCAAATTTCTTCTATTTTACAAGAACTAAAACACAATATTTTATTTTGTAGAGACTAAAATCAAATTTCTTAGATTTTGCAGGGACTAAGTTTAAAGTCATTAATTACTCAACTGTTAACAAACTAATGGTGTTAAGCATTAAGGAATAAAATGAAAATGTTTGCATTTTGCATAAACTTAAACTAAAAAATTTATTTTACAGTGACTAAAATTATATTTTTTATATTTTGTAAGGACTGATTGCATATTTAAGCCAAAAACAATTATAGTCATAACAATTGATTCCTGGAATAACTCTTACTTGATTTACTCTGGTTAATAAGCTTTTATAAATATTAAATTTCATCAATTCAATCATCAAATTAATAGTTTTTATTGAGCAAATTAAATATGTAATTTCTTTTATAAAATTTTAATAATATTTGATAATAAGTTGGTATATGATTGACCATGGATGTTGAACAAGACTTCTTACAACATGCATGAAAAGTGTTAAAGAACCTTGTGGTACATGTGAATAAAAGTTTGAATAATTGATAATTATGCTATATATATGCATCTTTTCACTTGTGTTATTTTGAATTCCTATATTTATATGGATGTCATATAAATTGTTTGTTCACATTACAAAAGTGTACACCGAAAATCCAACATAATAGACTGGTGTGATGTATGGTTAGACGTTTAATATACTTAAATTTATTGTATCTCAATTCATTTAACAATTATTCCATTAACTACTGTTAATAAGAGTATTTTTATAAAGTAAAATTTATTTTATCATTTAAATCAATACAACCAATTATTTTCTTAAGAATTTTGCACAATTCAAATGAGACATTTATAATGAAACGGAGAGAGTATTATCAAAATATTTTGTATTATAAATTCACTTTTTATCTCAAATATTTATACAAGAAATAGTGAAAACAACAAGAATACTGTTCACTTGGAGAACAAGAAAAAAAATGATTTATTATTTACGCTCTGTATTTTAAATTATAAAATAAAAATTAAAGTTTGCATTCTGAAATCTTCATGTTCCAAACAGAAAATAAGAGTTCTTGAATAAAACAAATGGAAAATCACTGCATTTTTTCTCCTTTCTAGAATATAAATGAAGATCAAGGGTATTCAAACATGAAGCCTCCATTTTATAATATAGATGAAGTTACTATACAATAGTAGCAACATTACCATATAAACAATAAGTAAAATAAAGCACATTCAAAATATTCAACGCAGTTAAGTCTACAAACATTTTGCATCAAGCACATGTATAAGAACAATTTCAAAATACACATAAGGTACAACAAATGGTAAACTTGTAGAGAGTTCATCTCAGTAACATTTTCTGTGAAAATTGTACAAGAATTTTTGCTTGTAGTAACGAAGAGGCATGCGACCAATAATTTGTGTATGAGGAAATCTTTGAAAGCCACACAGATTACGTGAAAACGAAGCGTCTCTAACCACCTAAGAAAGATGACGACATTTGCTATTCAATCTCGATGCTATAAAATAACACAACCGCATTTGGGTTGCTTTGCTTCCTTTGCAGCTATCTTCTCTGTATAAGGAGAAAAGATAAACATGTCAATAAGTATCGGATAAAGCACTAAAACTAATGTCATGTTTGGATAAACAACTTAATTAAGCCCTTATACCATACGTGTTTATCATATAAGTTCTTATGTATAAGTTTTTTCTTTAACAAAAGATAAAATAAATTCAAATTATTTTCATATGAACTATAAGTCGTTTTCACAAGTTATGCTGGAGAGCTTGTGGAAATAAGCTGAAAATAGCTTATGGACATGTCATGAGCTATTTTCATAAGCTCTCTCAAAAATTTCAAAAATACTTATGTCAATAGATAAGTTCAAATACAGACAGAGTGTAAATGAAATAATATTTGGACAAATAGAGCACCAGTAAATTTACATTTATAAGCAATTAGTATCTCAGATTTGACATGTCTAACTAAAAAGCATTTGGCAAATGAAAAGCACTATTAATTTATAACTGATAATTGAAAAATCAAGTTTTCTCCAACAGAGTCCATCTAGTAATTAAGAATAAGATCAGCTTACGTCGCCACAGAAACTTGTTCAAAAAATAAACATAAACTCTAGATTCGAAAAAGAATTGCATATTTTATGTGCTGTGAAGCAGGTAGTTTCTATTTCTATCAACCAAGATAAATCTGAAAATTGAATTAGAACAAAGAATTTAATAACTATACACTGACAATTTAAAAAAGTTTTCATACATCCAATCATATATTCTATTATTTTGTCATAGTATAAATGAATATTTGATAGGATATCTGTGTAAAACTTATTTCACTAATAGTGTATATAGTTATTAAATTCATAAAACTCTGATAGTTATTATGATAGAAAGAAAAATAACTATTTCTACTAGTAAGGAGAGAGATAGTAAGAAAAAAGAAACTGTTTGGGAATCATATCACATTCAACATTTGAAAAAGAATAGTTTATTATTATGCTGTATTGACAAAAAATATTAGAACTAGCTTTTGGCATTCATTGGAAATAAATATTGAACCTTTTTCTGTGGTAGGTGGTTGCACAACCACATGCATTGTTGTAACTGTGCCAGGGGCATCACATAAAGGACTCTGGCATTCCCCAACTGTTCTGTTGTTCTCCAATATTTTTCCTGCACTAATTAACTTCAAATCTTTTATAGTCTTTGGGCCATTCTCCTTATCTTCAAAACAGAACACAAACTTACAGTTATATATCTCATTTATATCAATAAAAGGTTAAAAGTTTGTAGAGATGCTCCTTATATATCAAACCAATACAAAAAAACCAACATTACATTGGTCCAAGTAGAACTGGATTCAAATCTCTTAAGCAAGGTCCCGGGTTTGAACCTTGTGGATAAAAAAATGTGCTTAGGAGGGGAGACCTCGGTAAAGTGACCAACCAAGCTCCCCGACAGAGAATAAACATTTGCACATAGATGCATTCAACATATCTTGGACAAGCATATGCAGGACAGCATATCATTGACACATTAAAATTCAAAATATTACAATAAACACTTCCATTCAACCAAGTACCTTCCATATTCTAAAACACAGACACCGTGATGACACATATGCTACATTCAAACACTTTCGTTTTCTCAAATTACTTTTGGTGACTACTTTTCAGTGTCATATTCAATGTCTGTGTGTGTCAGTGCTTCATAGACACTTGGTACCTTCAGGGACTCCTTG
Source organism: Cicer cuneatum (assembly GCA_037974295.1). NCBI lineage: Eukaryota > Viridiplantae > Streptophyta > Magnoliopsida > Fabales > Fabaceae > Cicer > Cicer cuneatum. The sequence goes on along the minus strand of JBBPBO010001986.1, from coordinate 55,915,244 downwards.
ATCTCTATATTGAATTCCCTTACGGCTGCTTTGCATCAAACTTAACCTATCTCTCCCTCTCCATAGCAGGTCCTAGACTTCGTTTATCACCAAAAAGAGAAAAAAAACATCCACATAACTTATCATGCATATGCTATCACCATGATTTCGAATCCATCCAACCAAACCATCGGTCTCTGTTAATGCATGAACACAACGTTTCTTACAACAAACAGGAATAATACCATAGCATCATCTCAATTCTCACACATATAATTTGGCTATTAAGTTGAAAAACCCAAAAGAGAAAGCATAAAGAAGAAGACAATAATAAAACAACTAACCTTTTGGCCACTGAGCAAGAATACTTTCTTTCAAGGTTGCAATACTAGTGGCAGCAGGAAAACTTTTAGGGCCAATATCAGAACCATCCGTCGTCAACCTAAACTTGATCTCAAACTGCTCTTGGTTCCCAGTCATGCTCAGAGATCCAAAAAACTTGTCGTGAAGTTAAACCGAAATTTAATAGCTTCAATTATATATCTCAAAGACTGTGAACAAGTTTCTCTGTGAATCACTTCAATTCAATTTAATTAGTGAATAAGAGGTTACCATCACTCTGAGTATTCTGCAAAAATAAGATACATACAAAAAGATTCTGAGTAAGAATTTTCTAATAGACGCATCAATATACCCATATACCCATAAACATACATAATCTCATAAAGTTTTAGAGAGATTTAAAATGTTTTATAAAATCTAGTTTCATGTGAGAATCAGATAATTGAAATCAAACAAATACTTATGAGAAAACATCACAACATGTACCAAAAAACAAAACAAAAAAAAACACATCATAACATAATTCAACTAACTATCAAATGACTATGCATCAAATAAACAAGGAAAATCAAACATATGTGCCTAAAACAGATCTAATTTCAAAAGGGTATGCATAAAATAAATAAAAATCTCAAATTTTCAACTGGGTCAACAAAAAAACAAGAATTGAAAAGAAGAAAAAAAAACAAATAGTGGAACAACAACCTGAAAGTTTTGATTTGTTTTTTGGATTTTCTTCGTTTGTGAGTTGGGTATGGATGCCAGTGATCTGAGTAGTAATATTGGAAGTCACGAGAATTTGGTTTTAAAAAACCTAGATGGAGGAAGAAGAAGAAGAAGAAAAAGAAAGAAGTGGGTGCTTTTTCTTCTTCTTTATTTTTTTATTATTATCTTTTTTTGTTTTGGTGCAATAATTGAAATATTAAAATGGGATAAAAGAAAAGGAAAAGGAAAAGAATGAGAAAGGGTAAAAGAAATGAAGAAGGGTGGTTTGGAATTTTCAAAGTAATGGAAATCTGTGGTCAATGACTCCATTCTTTGTTTGTTTCTCCCTTCTCCTATTCTCCGAAGACTGTGGAAATGGAAAACTTACCAACTAGTACATTTATTTATTACATTACATAAGTATATAGGAGATAAATTTCTATACACAAATAGTTTTTTTTTTCTTTTTTTTTAAATTAACTATTACTTTAAATTACCTATTACGTTTTCTTTGAATTTTTGAATGATTTTTTAATAATGTTTGAGTATTATAAAAAAAATTATATAAAAATTTAAATTTTTTTAATAATTGACAAATTAAATATAAATTTTTAATTGTTAAAAATGTAAAAATTTATATTTAATTTGTTAAAAAATGCTGAATTTTTGTAAGGAAGTTGTTAAACATATTTTTAATATTAATGTAAAAAATAATTTAAAAATTAGAAAAATATACAATAGTTGATTTAAAATTAAGGACCAAAAATGAAAATAAACAAAATTTAAGGGATTAAAAGTTGATGAAATTTTTTATAGAGATTAAAAATAAAATACTAAAATTTTATAGGGATTAAAAACTCATTTAACGTATATATACTTATTCATTTTATTTATCGTTTAATTGTATATTTTAATTTTCTCTCAATAAAAATGTAATTTTAATATAATTTATTTTATTTAAAAAATATATAATTTTATTTATCATTTTGTAAGAATTATTATTTTATTATATTAATTACAATAAATATGACTTTTTTATTTTATACATATGGATAAAGGCGAATGCGAGACCACGCAGACGAAGAAACCTGATACCCATCGGAGAGGAAATGGGGATTCAATTTTCAACTATGATGGTAGATTCAGCAGAAGTGGGTGTGGGAATGCAATACCTAGTGATATAAGATATAAAATTAGATCAAATTAAATCACATCATAATACCACTTATTAATATTAATTCTTAAAATATCTTTTCAAAAATCTAAGTTAGACTAATTTGATTGAGTGTATATGTCAAAAAGTCTAACACTATCGATTAAGATATTTGTAAAAAATGAAAAATGAATATTGCTACTAGAGGTCTTTATAAGAAACAGAAGAATAATACATGGCAATATCTATCTTACAAATTGTAATGACACATTTTCTTTGTGTATGCTCATTTAATTATTAATTGGTGAAAACTTCTATACATTACATTCTTCTCATTCTTATGTTAAACTCCTACATGTGTGCATATAACACTAAGAATATAAAGGGCATGAATTTTTTGTGTTTAGTTTTTTTTTTTTTTATTCTATTGTTGCT
>JBBPBO010001986.1:55693358-55912563 GCA_037974295.1 Cicer cuneatum | reverse complement strand
TTTTCCCGTACAAAAAAAATAAACTATTCATTTTTGACAAATATTTTCCTGGTTTTTAGATTAATTATTCCTTTAAAAAAAAGGTTGTAGATTAACTAAACATCGATTTAATTAGGTCCGTTAGTCAAAAAAAAAAATTAATTAAGTTGGACTAACATGATTGTTATTTTAATTTGTGCAAAAAACAATTACTTACTAAAGTTGAATCAATCAAAAATAATCATTAATTAAATTTTCCTTATTGTTTTAGTAGAAATCTAAATCATCAGAGTAATTTCTTTTGCAAACTTGAGGATTAAGAAAAGAATTTATAAAATTTGTAATCAAATTATCTCAGAGTGGGATTTTCTTTTTGTTTTTTTTACCGAGGGATTTTTTTCAAACAAACAGTTTTTAAAATGTAAAATTCAATAATTTTAACACATTTTAAATATTTTAGATAATAATAAATAGAAATATTCTTACAATTTAATAAGAGTGCAATAGCTATGCATTATCAATATATAAAAGAGATTTAAGTGGAGGTGAAGTGTGATAATCTGACCAAATAGATGATCGAGGTTGGTTGTAAGTGTAAAACTCTTTTATATTGATTGTGCATATCCTTTTTCTAGTTTAATAATTCCTTAAGTTTAAGTTTGTTTTGGCATGGTATGATATTGGACTCGTTTGTTATAGGTTTTTAAAAAAATAATTTTTATTAAATATTTATAAAAATGATTTTTATGAAAACTTACTAAAAAATAATAGAAGTTATTTCGGACTTATTTGTTATAAATTAAAAAAAATAATTTTGATATTCAATAATTTAAATATTTATTATTAAATATTTTAACATAATAAATGATATTCATTATATAATTTTAACATTTAATAATTTAGATATTTATTATATAAAAAATCATGTTGTTACAATTAAATAAGATAAATGATTAAAAATATAATTTTATCAAAAATATATTAGGAAAGAACCACTTGATCTTGCAAGACTCTATAGAAAAACGCCAAACCAGAAATGCAATAGAATTGCATATCTATACTAAGATTAAATGAGACTTAAAAATGCAATAACAATATTAATTTTAAATTTGTAAAACAAAAATAAAGTCAAACTATTATTTTTGTAATACACATTAAAATTCATGATTTTATTTTGAGTTATATGTGGCAAACTTATTTGATATGTAAATAGTAATTAATGGAAGATATCAAATCATATAAAAATAATAATTTATATTCAATGATATACATATTTACATTATTCTCTTAAATATTTAACATTAATGACAATTAATTCATTTTTTTAAATGTTAAATAGTCAAATGACAAATTTGGTATAATTAAAGAATGATAAAATCATATTCTATATATAGTAATTGATTTCTTTCAAAATTATGAATTTCAAAAATAATTACAACAAGCACTATTGCTTTTCCTTAATTTTCTGTGGAGCAATAAATGTTAAAATATACTAACACATAATATAAGAAATTCAAAAGTATAGCAATAGTTTCGGTCAATTCAAACATAAATTTTAATTGAATTTATATGGAGAAGAAGATGCAAGAAATTAGTGTTTATTATTTGTCATCTCTCACTCGTCAGAATTTAATAATAACATGAATATTAACTATAATTGTATTAAAATAATTCATGATCAATATTATTAAATAAATATTATAATTCCAAAATAAAATTTAAAAAATTTGCAATAGAAATTTGCACGAAAAATTACAAATCTATACTATAAACAAATTAATACAACTTATTATGCAATCAAAGTTGTACATTTGGTTGTTCCTCGTACCACAATCATCCATACAAAGCATAATAAACCTCAATGTTTTACAAAAAGGATTTATTAATGCCAAAATTTCAAAATAATAGTAATGATAGAATTTATTTAGATTCTGAATTTTCAATCAAATAATACTAATAATTAAATTAATTAGATATCAATCAAAATGTGAAATAAATAAAAAAATAAAATTTATGCATTTAATATCATATACAAATAAAGTCAAATAGAAACTAAAATTGTATTTGCGATCATTTGCGATTCATAATTTCAACAATAGAGTTTAATTAAAATCATAATCAAATTACAAATTAAAAATCAATAAGATTATACTAAAAGAAATATATTAAAATAAAAAATAAATTTCAATTTCATATTATTTTAGAAAGGCGTGATTATTTGAAATTATTATGCAGATATGCTGTTTTGTAAATTCATAAGTATTTACACTATAAAATAGTTCACTTTCAAGTTTCAAATCAAAGTTCATCTTGAGATTTTTTAACTTTGATTTAACCAAATAATTTTTTTTTAAATATAGATGAAGCATGGAAAATTCATGAGTAAAGAAAAGAAGAAATTATGATAAATCAAAGCATGAACGAAATTTGGAATTATAATTCGATCTCTATAAATGGAGGACAATTACTAATAATTTTACTTATCAAATTCCTCACACTCTCTGAAATTATGTATTATTATTATTATTATTATTATTATTATTTTCTTTGTCAAATAACATGATAAAATAAGTACCTTATTTCTAAAGTCACAATCCAAAATAACATTTGAGACTCTATTAATTTCATTCGCGTTACTCTATTGCTCATAACTTTATATTTTAATATAAGGTGGTATTTTGTTTTTTTGTATTCTATAATTAAACAATTTTAGTTATAGATTGGTTTTAATCTTTAATGAAAAAATGTTCTATATTCATGTTTTTTTCATTCTTCAGATTTGTGTTGATACATTATTATAACCATTTTTGATAATTTTAATGTATTTAATTTATATATTTTTTTCGATAGATATTATTCTGTTATGAGGTGTTTTTCACAAAAACCACATATTTTAATCTAAATTATAATATATAAATTATAAGGCATAGAGTTGGATATTTTACAAGTAATTAAAGACCCTATTTTGCATAAAATCTCTTTCACGATTTGTCAATAAATAATAATATTTTAAGACATATAAATTATAATCTGCATATTTATATATAGAATTAATAAAGTAATAACAATTAATTTATTTATTTTTCAAAAAATATTTATTTTAGAAACTTTTATCCGTGCATAAAACAAGTAACTTGCATTGCACCATATCTAACTGCACATATTAATCCACTCATAATTTAAATTTTTTTTACATTATTATTATTTTTTCTTTGTTATTTATGTAACACTTTATTCTCATTTTACAAACACATATATTACAAATTACTATAAATATTGATACTATGTTCAAATTTATGCAAAATACTCTTTCTTTTCCATAATATTTGTTGCATTTGATGATTTTATACAAATTAAAAAAAAAATATTAACGATTAAAAGAGAATGATGATCTTACTAATTTATCTTTGTCACTTATTTGGTGTATTCTCGTTACAATAAATGCAAAAGTAAAGAATAATAATTTAGGCGTGCTGTAAATTGTATTAACTAGAGTGTATAGTTTGAAAAAAATCATTAAAATTGCATTAGAAATAAAAAATGACAATTTTTTTTGGGATAAATACTATTTTGCAAATGCGACAATTATTTTGAGATTGAGAGATTATATTGCTTTAAAATTTAGATATAATTAACTTAATTATTTTAAATTTATTGAAATATATTTATTTTAAATTTATAATTTCATTCTATTGACATTTGGACATTTTATTAAAATCTTACGTAAAATATGAATATTTTATCGCAAAAATGCATATCACATAAATATGTATTTAATGAAAAGTTATAAATTTGATCAAACCATATTAAAAAAATATATTTTTTTGTAGGTAAATAATTAATTGTGTTCACGTATCTCATGTTATAACCTTAAAACTAAACAGTTATATTATAATAAAATGACTCTTTTTTACACCTACATCCCTTTGATATATTCTTATATTACAAAATATAAAGTTTCACATCATAACACAAAAATTGTATATATTTTTATTAGTGAATATTAACCGTGCTTGACGTAAGTCAATTATCAATTATTATATTTTATTTAATTATAAAATTTATCTAAAATAATTTGTGTTAATCATCAATTATTATATTTTATTCAATTGTTAATGGTGATGTATAATAATTTAACTTTTTAATGTTATTTGTATTGTATATTTGTATTGTCTCAATTTGATAATATTTTATTTTAATATATATATATAATTTATAAAAATAAAATAAAATTTTATTTATAATTATAATAATATTTAAATTTAATAATTTATATATATAATTAATTTTGTATTCCGTGCAACACACAAAACTCAGGTAGACTATGAATTAACTACGGAATTAAATACAAATCACATCACAATTAGTATTGATAGAAAATGGGCCAACCTATGTGAATTCCACAACCGAAATAATTGTAACACATTATTTGTATACCAAAAAATTCAACGAATTTTTTTGCAAGTAATGGTATAGTAGCATGATCATGTTTGGAATTATGGATGAAATTTTATGTGAATGAATACAAAGAATTAGTACATTGTGAGGAAGAAACAACATTCGATACTATTATAATGAGGTGTCCAAACATGAAATTTCACAACAACCACAAGTCATGACAAAACTATTAGGGAAATAGTCCTTATCTTATAGCTCACAATTTTAATTCACAACAACCACAAATGGGACCTCAAGCAATATAGTTACAAATGCACAACATCATATAGATTCCTCATATCATTTAATAGACTCTACTTGTGGTCCTTCTTTTATATGCTACCAATTTATTATCCATGAGGATCTTATTATTATTTTTTATAATCTATGTCGACCTAAAGAACCTTTCATATTGTTTTTGGAAGAATCTATTATTAAGTGTTGGGGCACACCAAAATTGGTGAAGACAAATTGTTGATTAATTGACAACACTTGATAAAATAAGAGAAATGGTGATGTTTAAAATATATATAACAGAAAACAAATCAAAATAGAGATAGAGAGAAAGTTAGTCTTGTGCATACATAAATATAAGGTGTATTTTTATATTTAAATGGTGGGTCCTTACATAGTGTTGTAAATGGTGGGTCCCAATGCACTTTGAAGGGATAACAATAAGGAGAAAAATGGGTTCTGAGAGCTATGAAGAATACTCAAGATCGGAATAGTTTTAACCGTAAATGATGTCATTACCATCTCTAGTTTATTCTTCATTTTCATATTTTATAATCATTAAAACTAAATATATGTTGATTCATTTTGTATTTAACTTATAGTTGAAGCAATAAATATTTATCTTAGATTTCAACCTTGTGTATGAGTTTCCATACAGTTGAAATTTATTAATATGTTTTCTACACATAAAAAATTGTTATTATTTATTTATTAAAATATTTAAAAGTTAAACTTTAAAATAAATATTTAAAATTTATTTATTTGATTTAAATTTTTTATAATAATTTATAATTTAAAATATTTATATAAAATATTTAAAATTTTGTTAGTTTTATTTTAAATATTTTAATATTATCAGTTATATATTAAAATATTGAAAATAAATAAATTTATTTTATTTATAAATTAAAATATTTAAAATTTAATTATATCCAACAATCATTTAAAATTTTGTTTATATAAAATATTTAAGATTTTATTTATTTTATTTTTAAATAAATAAATAATAAAATTAATTACAACAATAATGACATATAAATTATTTTATCTGATTCACAAATGTCACTTAATTATCATCTCATTAATGAGAGTGACATATAATAAAAATTATGGGGACAAAAAATTATCAAGAATTTGTTGATAGAAAAATAAAAAAAATTATGCATATTTTAAATATTATATATCTATAATAGAAAATAATATTTTTTAAAATTTTAAACAATGTATATCTATAAATTACTTTTTTAAAGTTGAATAATTTTAATTTTTTTTAGACTTTATATTTCATTACATTAACTTTAATACATATAGATTCAATTTGTTTTCTTTACTCACAAAAAATATTTATTTTTGTTATTTTCTTTGACAAAAATTGATATTCAATTTATTTGGAAATATATTTGAATAAAAAATAAAATAATCCATGCTTGGCACGGATCCACGTACTAGTGCTATATAAAATACGTTCATTTTATGTAGAAGAATATACGAATGAAGCACTAAAATATTATATCATTAAATAGTCAATTCTTTTCCTTTCTTCAGGTTATGTAATAGTTATATCATTAAATAGTATGATAATGTTCCGAATCATTATTTTATATTTTGGATGGACTCATTTTATTTTTTTAAAGAAAGGCATAATAATATAATGAATTCAATTAGATTGACGGTAACAATTCACAAATAAGTTGGGTCAAATATTGCAATGTAATTTTGTATAAATTATTAACTATAACTAATATTAAATATGGCAAATTGTATAAGTGTCATTGAATGTCAATATACAATTATTTTAATAATATTAAACTCTATAATAATTTACTATAATTTTATAATAATAAAGTTAAAATTATAATATCTTTTTTTAATACTCAATTGATGTTGCTTAACTCAGCAATACAGAAAACTTTAAAGAGTTAGCCTTGAAATTTGCATTTTTAACCCTACCTCATATTTATAATCAAGAATTTGAATGGTCAATGCATCTTAAATGCCCGGTTTCTGCAACCGTGTGAAAGGCATAAAGGCTATTTATCATTGCCTGTTCACTCATAATATACTGATAACTCTAAGAATAATGTTATTTATCATTACAATGTTGAGTATATATGCTAAAAAATATTATTATAGTTGTGTAATAATATTTAAACTTAAATGTATTTTTAGTCTTTTTATTTTGTTAAAATTAATTTTTAATCTCTTTATTTTTAAAACTGAGTTTTTTGTCTTTTGCTTTACAAATTTTAGAATTTTGTTGGTCTCCTTTTATTTTTTTATGATGTTACATACTTGTTAATAATATTATAATAATATAATTCGACTAAATTGAATAAAATTAAATCTATGCAATTAATCAAAAATAAAAAGACTAAATTAATTTTGAGAAAAATAAAAGAAGCAAAAGTGCATATAAATCCAAAAAAATTATTATAATAGTTTAAAAGACAAGTTTCCAACCGGTAAAATTATTTTTAAAAAAATAACAAAATAAGTGATAACTTAAGGAGAAAAAACACCATGCAGTTAGTTTGGTGTATGTATATCCTTTGAAACGTGATTGAAAATTTTAATAAGTTTTTTTTTTCATATAAAAATCCATCCATAAATTGTTCATCTCATTTATAAGGATGTAATAATGTGATCAAAGTTGATTTTAAGGAAACAATATTTCAACAACAATATGAAAGCAAAATGAAGAGAATGAAAAAATAATTTTCTGCACATTTTCAATGTCTTGTAGTCTTACATAATGAATAACAATATATATTTATCCTACAAACAGTTCCCCAATTCAATGGACCTGTAACAAAGCAATCTCATGAACTACTCCTAGAATTCACCATCATATATGAATCATAATAACAAATCAAAGTAGGTGAAGAGTAAAAATTGGTAATAACAAAAATTAAACTAAAAAAATGATTCTCTAGAGAGAGGGGAACCTCACAAATTAACTGTCCTAGTAGTAATGTTCTCAACACCAACAAGATTGATGAAACAGGTCCATGTGACTTTTTTTTATATCTCTACCATTCAGTTTATTCTCCAATATATTCAACTATGGAATCTTTGTTATATTTGTTCCATAGATGAATCAATAATAGTATCCTTTTTCACCAACCAAAAATAGAGGATGTGTTTTCATGTCACAACTCAAGGATTCAAAATGATTCTCATAGCCATGTAGAGACTGTAATGTAACTCTGTCTGCAAAAATGTAGGGAATGGTAGCAAATCCACCAACAAAGTTTTTTAATCGCTTTGCCCTCGCAACCATTTTTTTCTATAGTCTTGAAGAAAATTTCAAGACACAAAATTTAGATGAAAATTCGGTCCCTTTCATATTCACTGTTGTACAAATCAAACCATAGAGCTTGTCGTCGGCGGACTATGATTCCAGGATATGACAGTTCCTCACAAAATCATTTGAATAATTGACATATTTGGTCCAAAATAGCCGAAGGTGTTCAAAGCCAATTGGCAACCAGGGTTTCGACTGGCCGTTGTAGTGAATAACAGCAGCCTTTTTCACGCTCTCGATATTGGTATTGTTTTGGTAACCCAGGCCAAGCATGTGCCAAGAGGGATCAATTGGATGAACATGACCTCTAAATGCGATCAACGCCGGAGGTAAGGTTCCTAGCTTCCACATTGTCAGGTTTGACCTCAGATTCTGCCATAGTTAAGTTGTCAATCACTTACTCTTCAATAAAAGAAAATTTGAAGAACAAATGCACAAGACTTTCTAACCAACCTCCATCACCCTATCTGAGTTTCATAAAAGGGGGAGGAAAGGGTTTCCGACTAACAAAAGCACAGAAAGGAAGCAAAAGGTCACTTGTGTTCTCACCTATGTAGCACTTACATTTTAGATTGAAGGTGTGTCTAGTGTCTACAATGTTGTCGATGGCTGAGGGAAGAAGGCCAAAAATCTAACATTGCGGCATATGGCACCACCATGGCGGGGCTTCCTTCACAAATTGTTTGTGGCAGTTTTGCGAAAATCTGCTAAGCCATGGCGGCGCCAAGGCCACCATTTACCAACATTGAGTGTCCCACAAGTGCCAGTGTGGGACACCACAAATGAAGTTACGTTCAATTACTTCCACTTTTTCAAATTATTATTGGTGTTGATGTACTGATATCAGTGTCATATGCGGTGTCTGTGTTAGTGCTTCATAGGTTCTCACATTATACTATCTTATAATTAATATTGATGAACACCAAAGAATAATTTTAAAATTTTAATAAAGTGAAGTTATATTAGTCTTGAGTCTATATCAATTTTTACCTCTTTCAGCCAGGAGTGATATGTCTCTCTTATATTAGTCCGTCTCCATGCACCGAGATCGAAGATATTCATTCCATAAGCCCATGCACACTCATCAGGGTCCAAATGGTTTGAAATGAGGGGATGGGAAAAATTGAAGTAGTTCCTAAAATGTTTAGACATTACCCACTCATCCTCACCTCGGCATGTTTCGACAGCCCCATTTACCTTTCCTTCAAGGTCAATTTCCCAAAGTGGAGCCAAGTCGCGTTGAATCACCACATCATCGTCCAAAAAGACCACCTTGTCAAGGTTTGGGAAAAGCTGTTTGGCAAACAAGACAAATAATTAGCATAAAATATATGAAACACCCCAATTTACATTTCTAAAAAAATGACGCGGATTATAAGATGGCCAAAGTTTATAAATTGCACTATCATTTATTACACAGATTATGATTTGAAAAGTATCAACGATGTTGAGAGAGAGAGAGAAAACACAGTGATAATTGTTGAATTCAATCTACCTCTGGTAGATATATGCGCAGATGGTTGAGTAAAGATATGTACTTTGGGCTTCTGGCTTGCAATTTTGATGCAAATTTACGCGGATTGGTATCACTGAGATTGGTTCCTGCAATATGATTTCCATGATAGTAATTCCTGATTCCATTTTGATTTTCGACAGCTTCAAGTACAGGAACATTTTCTCTTGTTAACCAGTCAAACTGGTGAATGCCTTTGATTTCAACTACAGCAGGGGAGGGTGGATTTAGCGCAAACCACGAGTGCATACCCGCATAAGTTTTTTTATCGGTGATTACATGGAAGACTATCTTTTCAGGTTTCAGAGACGACTGGACGGTAGAATTAACCACTACTGAAGCAGCCAAAATGTTATCGGTCGATAGAATAAAATGGTGGTAGGTGTTGTCAGACAGTAGGGGAAGTAACTCGGGAGGAGGCAATTGTTTCCGTGCATGGGCATTTGATGAATATTCATCGGTCAAACGCAAAGACAGACAATGAATCCCTTTAGGAATAGAACTTGCCGCAAAGTGTTTGTTCATCAGCTCTGCAAATTTAGACTCTCTGATTTCTCTCTCAAATTTCTCCATCTGTCACAAGAAGCACATCATTTTAACAAAACTGATATAATCACTTACCACAACTTTCAATATAAAGAACTGTAATATTTAATATAAGCAAAATGTGATTATGTCATTGTAAGATAAATGGTAATTTTTTATATCAAGGCGGGCCAACAACAATGTGTCAGATAGCGACGCTAGAGCATAGTAGAATTGAACAAAATCGCTATTGTTTTGTGATAAGCTATTTAGTAAAAAGCATAGTCAAATAGCGGCTACAGTGACACTATAGCATTGTAGCGTAGCAAAAATTAAACAAACTACTATTTTCCATGATCAGTGACAGTGATTGACAACATTGCCTAGGCCCAATAAATAGTAAGTTTAAAATATACGAAAAATTAAGAGTAATTTAGATTTAGATTATCTTATATTGTCTCTTAGGAATGGTTTTCATATTTCCTTATATATCAAATCTTAATTTGTTTCCTTGTTTAATTAGGATTGAGATTTTATAGTTTTCTTGTTTGATCTTCTCTAATAACACCAAACATATCATTCACATCATATCAGTATAATTTATTATTGAGTATTCCTTTTCCTCCCTCTATACCAAAAACACTGACCTCATAATTTCTGGAAGTCCTAATAGGGTAACATATTTCAATGGTTATCATTTATGAGTAAACTGAACGAAATAATGATGATAAAAGAGTAATACTAACAATATGTTTCTTTAAAAAAATAATTACTAAGGCCAACATAACGTTTACGATTAAAGATTTGAAATTATCTCCACACCTACTCACTTTGACAGTAAAACTTAAAAGCAATTATATAATCTTTGTCAAATATTCTTGATTAAATTCTTTTAGAGGTTGCAGCATCAAAATTTGAAGAAACATCATCAGAAGCAAGACAACCATTTTTCCAAGCAACAATACATAAAACACATACAACTAAGCATAGAGCTCATGTAATTAGAAGTTCTTTCAAATCTCTCTATATACATAAAAGTTGTCTAAGTTGAGATTCATGCTTATACAATGCATTAGTCATCTAAACTTCAAACTTAAAAAGTTCAAATCTCACAAAGGACAAACACAATGATAAAAAAATCAATAGAATTCAGTTTCAGACAACCCTTTTCCTATAAAATACCAATTAACCAAGAAACATACAATTCTTTATGTTAAATGTAACAAGCAACTTACCATTCCCCTTAACATGAATGCAAAAGTTTTCGCATCATATTGATTGTTGTTCATATCAGAAACAAGTTGATCGAAGGAATCTGGCAGCTTCAGATCAGCTGGAATTTCCCCGGTCTTCACTTCGTTAAGGATCTTGTAAAAATCTCTAACCAGTCTCTGCAGCACAAATTAATGTCATCATCACCACAAGGATTCGGATAATTGTTTTCAACCGAAACATTACTGGATATGATATTAATAATAATAATAAAAAATTATTTACCCCTGAATCGTCAACCCTGCCAAGAAGCCTAGGTCCTAACCGCCTGCCTAAACAATCTGAATCACAAAACAAGGAGTCGATTAGCGTTCTAAAACATAAACAAGTTGAACATTATAAAAAAGGCACAAAAGAATCAACTATCAGAATATAATCTAAAGTAACATTAAATAGCAAGCTACAGACAGCTGATTTGTCAGAAATACAGAAACAGTCAAATAAAGAAAAAATTCATCTAAAAGTGAAAAGTGAAAACATTAAAACCTGTGATTTTTCCAACAAGGACCTTAAAGACAGCAAATAGGCTCATAATGTTATTCTTTGTTAATATACAATAACTCAACATAATAATTTTCCAGTCAATAAAACACAAGATACTCATTCCTTACATGAAAGACTTGACAGCTTACAAGTTTCAGCAATACATATATCACAAAAACATCTTTATAGCTAAATTTGGAGTTCAAGTGCAGTCTAAACCATGCAAATGAAGCTGTTTGTATTAAATTCGTTAGAATATAAACTCTTAAATCTCGCATTCCACTATCAATGAAAACTCAAAATTCAAGCTTCTGGTAAAAGCAGCTCAAAACGCAGAATCAAGTCCAATGGAAGCTTAACCAAACATGCTATAAATCACCCAATCACTCTTCCGATCCTAAAATAAAGCAGCATAAATACTAACCGGTAGCTTATAAAAAAAAACTTCGCTCATAAAAACCACTTAGCATCTGTTTGTTTTTGCAGTGAAAAAATTGGTCAATGTGCATTAACTCTCAAGCTACAATTTGTAACTTCCACGTAAACCATGACAAAAAAGTCATCGCAACACAACACATTTGAAGCTAACGTAATTCCAAACATACACTTAAACAATTTACAATTAATTGCATTTGCACTAAAACACTTCAATTTCAATGCCTTAATATCTATACATCATTAAAAAAACATTTAAAAAAACACTAATTTTAAACATAAACACAAATCACAATCAATTAAACAAACAAATACATGAACATATTATAAGTTTGACTCAATATTAAAAACACAAACAAGATCTAGCTTTACACAACAACAAAAAAACAACCAAAAGCAATTACAAAATTAAACTAAAACACTTCATTTTTCATGCCTTAATATTCATAGCATTTGAAATCCGACCACTTCAATCAAGTTACAATTAATTGCATTTGACCAAAAACACTTCAATTTCCATGTCTAAATATTCATAGGAATCATAACATTAACATTAAACACAATCACAATCAATTAATCAAACAAAGACATGAAACATATTATACGTTTGACTCAAAATAAAAAACACAAGCAAGATCTAGCTTTAAACAACAACAAAAAAACAACTAAAAGCAATTACAAAATTGGACTAAAAACACTTCAATTTCCATGCCATAATATTCATAGCATTAATATATTAAACACAAACACAATCAATTGAGATGTACTAATAATAATGAAGCAAATGAGGATGTAGATGAGAAATAGAAGAAAAAAAGTACCAAAAGAGGAGCACTTGTTGACACCTTCAAGGGTAACAAGAGCAGTGAGAATGAAAACAAAAGGTAACAAAAAAGCAAGGATAAGAATGGTGTGAAAAAGGGTTCGATAGGAAATGTGACGAGCTGCGACCTTGATCTTCATTAAGTCAATAAATCCATTGTTTGTGGTGCTCGAAATAGTGATGCTTCTCATACTAGGCGAGAAGTGAAGCTGCATCGTCGTTTATGCATATGCAGCCTCACTGCCACAATAACCCTAGCAAATGAATAGTAATCCCAAAACAACAACAACAATAACCAAACCCATTTCATCAAAACGCACAACATCAGATTTAGATCCAACACTAATAATAATTGATTCCAACCAGTAATAATGGAACTCAAATTCTGATCGGTTTTCAATCTGCCTCGTGATTAGATCGGAAAAGTTTCGGTTTTTCTTATTCGGTCTTCTACAAGACCGCATTGAGGGATTTTCAAAAACTAGGGATTTCAATTTTCAACAATCGAATTTGATTGTAGAATTAGGACCAAAAAAATTAAATAAATAATTTGAGTTTTTCTTCTGGGTTGTGTGGATTTTTTTTTTTATGTTAGTTTTGTTTAAGGTTGAAGTTCCTCTCCCATGGATCAAAGAAGGAGGAGAGAGAAAGAAGAATAGAGAAGAAGAAGAGAGAGAAAATTTTTGGTTGTGTTTTTTAGTTTTGTTGGTTGATTTTGTTTATTTTTTTTTTATTTTTTTTTTTGTGCGGATCATTTTGATTGGTCCGGTCTATAATTTCGATTTTCTCGGAGAAAAATTTAGTTATTTTTATGATGAGAGAGAAAAATAAAATGAAAATAAATTGTGAAAGCTTGTATGAGTCAAAACTTAGAAGCGTGTTGGGGTTAGGAGAGAGAGAAGGAAAGAAATGTGGTGAGAATTTGACCTTGAGATTAGGGTGTGTGTAGGGTATGATGTAATAATTAAGAGCTAAATTTAGATGTTTCCTATGTTTATGGAGGAGGGTTAAAGGATTATGTGGATAGGATTATGTTTAAAAGTGGTGGTTAATTTTAGTTATAGTTACATGTTGGTGTTAGTGTAAGGTAGTGTTATGTAATGTTAGGGACGCTAAGAAAAAGAAAACAGATAATTAGGGGATTTGGATTGTTTATCTTAACACTATCTAGAATTGGAATAGAAAATTATTATTAATTGAAATTGATATACTTTTAAGATTAATTAATAATCAAACGTTTAAATTACACAATTAATTTTATGCAATAAAATAATCTTAATTGTCAATTTAAATTGAACGGTCGCGAATAATTTTATAATAAGGTAAGACAAAGAAAATAGGTAATAATGTTATTAAACTATGTGTTATTTTTGAACTAAAATGCTTATAAACTATTTGTTTTATTTTAAATATTTTATTTGAGTTTTGTATAATTTTTAAGAAAAAGATTAGTTATTTTAATTTTAACGATAAAATGAGTTTAATTTACTCAAATACTTTTATTGATTGCAATTATTAGAAAAATTTAATGAGTTGAATTACAATAAATAAAGATATGTCTATGTAAAAAAGTAATTAATATTATATTGATATTTTAAAATATCAAATAATTTGAGACAAAAAAAAATTTAAAATAAAATATTTATTTTGAAATGCAGGGAGTAATAATTTGATGGTCTGGAAATAAAATAAGAGAGTTTGATAAAGAGTGCGATAAGAAGGTGATAATGTTTTTATTTTATTATGTACTCTTTTCATCTTAAAATAATTGACTCACATGATCATTTTATATATATATTAAAAGAAAAATATATAAAAGAAAGAGAGAATACTAATTTTATCAAATTATATTTATTAAGTTTTGGTGCATTTATGCAAATAGAACAATTGGAAAGAAATGTATTGAAAATTGAAAGAATCAATTATTTTGAGACAATTTTTTTTTATAAATGATCAATTATTTTAAGATAGAGTATTTGATTAGTATAAAATATAAATGGAAAAGACATAATAGGAATAGAATGTATAAGGTGGGGGAATGTATAAGGTGCATAGCTCTTATAGCACTTATAGCACATTCCAAGTTCAGGCATATCTTCATCTATGAGCAAAGATATACGTGGAAAATGAGCTCATATATACCTTGCTATCAAACTGTTTTTGATAGAACCTTGCTATCAAATTTTAGCATAATATAAATATAAAGATTTAATCATGATTCATCTATTATTATTAAATTATAAAATTGGTTTTTTTATTTTAAAAGTAAGTAATTTTGGTTCATTTTTCATATTTTTTAACTAAGAAAATGACGATTTGATATATTTTAAATGATGTGACATACAATTCTATAATATAAAATCATTTAGATGTATTAATTATTCATATGTCATTAATTAATTAAAAATATAAAAAAATTATAAAATTAAAAGCTAAGTTTTTACGGCGTTTCATTCTAATTTTATGAGTGTTAATTATTATACATTATCGTATCATATGTCATGTTATTTAAAACATTTCACGTCATTATTTTTTAGTTAAAAAATCATAAGAATGTACTAAAACTGTCGACTTTTAAAATAGGGAGACTTTTAAATATAAATGTTTAAATGCATTTTTTTGTCTCACAATTCTGCTCAAAATTAATTTTTAGTTCATTTATTTTTTAAATCGAATTCTTGATCTCTCTATTTTACAACTTTTAGGATTTTGTCGATTCTCTCAATTTTTGTATCATATTGTATACTTATTAATAACGTGATAGCGATGCAACACAACTAAGTTAGATAAAATTGAATTAATGTTATTAATCAATAACTATTTCATTTTTTTTATTCCACAAAAACTTTACAAGCATCTTTTTTAGGAAGCGAAAATTGTAAAGAAAAAAAGAAAAAAGTTAAACAAAGTCTTATTTTATCTAATTTAATTATGATATATCATTGTTACGTCTTTAATTAATGAGTAAATCACTATGAAAAATAAAGGAGACCAACAAAATCCTAATTTTAAAAATAAACATAAATTTTAATAAAAATAAAACATTAAAAATAAGTAGATAAAATGGGTATTCGTTGAGTTTGATGTAGAAAGGGTATGGTATTGGTGAGTATTCGAATATTGAAATTCTAATAACCATGAGTGTCCACCCCAACAACAAATGGAGGAATTTTTTTTTTTTAATATAAATGGAGGATAGTTACGGTTCCATCAAAATATTGCGATAAGTAGTTGTACTTTAGGCATTAATTATCTATTATAAACAATTTTAATTAATTGCACACGTATTAAAAAAATTAAAGTTAATGAATTTTTTTAATTTAATAAAAAATATATTGACATTTACAAAAATAATTGTAATGAATAAAAGTTGTACTAATATATATCTTTGGGATACTTGTTAAACAACAAAAAAGGAAATAGAATATAAGTTTTGAGTTAAAAATTTTGCTTTTTACAATTTTAAAGGATAAAGTACACAACTTTAAGATTTTTGTTCTACATTAAAATTCTTAATAAATGTCTAAAGGCATTTGTTAGCGTTTTCCGATGAATAATATATTTTGTGACTTTTTCACTAATTATCTCTTTCTAAAATTAGACAAGTGTTATTTCTTGAATTAGGAAACTAATAGGTATAGAAAATTGTTTCAATTAAATGTAGTAGTCATATTGGAAAATAAAACAAAAAAACTAATTAAGGGTATTATAGGAATGCTAAAATTAATGATTGAAAATTTATTTTAAAATTGCTTAAAATAAAGAACAAAAAACTATTGAGACAAAATCTCTCACAAAGGTTTTAATGATAACAAAATTATTCAAAGATATGATTATGCTTATTATCTAATCTGTGCTTTTGAGTGTATTCAAAGTTAAAAAACATGTCCTTTCTCACCTTGATCCAAAAGAAGTATAGCTGATACAAGTTAACACATCCTCCCAGCTATAGGATAAACAAATAGAGGATGAAGCTTTAGCCTCTATAAAGAGGATGTTCAATATTGTAGAAAAGATGATCTATAACTATTTCAAGGAAGATGAATCTAGATCTAAAGACAATTAATACTAAAAGCAAATAGACAAACAAATCATGAGAAGAGGATCAACGTTAGAGGATAAACATATAAACTTCTGGTTTCATTCATCCTCCTACATAGGAATGGCTAAAAGTACCATATTAAGAAAAAAAATGTTGTCCTTGACACGAAAAGCAAGATTGTACAGTTCTTGGAAAAGGAAAAAGTCAAAAGTATAAGTCTTATCTCAATTGATGAAAAAATCATCCTCCTATCCGAGGATAGACTTTGAAACTCATCCTCCTAAGCTTATATAGTACAAAAGCCTTTGAAGTAAGACAAGCACATCAATCGTGATTTTCAAGGTATTGGAAACAAGAAGGAACCTTCTCATCCATAATAGATCAAGAAGATGAATATAATCTCAAGAAGAGGATAGACGCATAGGATATTCTCATAACAAATTTGACACAAACAGAAAAGTACAAAGATACAAAAAGGTGAAGTACTTGACATGAAGGGCATACTGATCAAAGTGGTTGGAAAAGGGAAAGAAAAAAGCAACAATCACATCAAGACTCAATAAAATAGAAACTCCATCCTCTTACTTAAATCAGATCTGAGGACATACATAGAGGATAAACAACACTTACGAGATGATGAATTTATGTGAGAGGATAAACAATACTGAAGAGATGATGAATTTATGTCCTATATGTTAGAGGATAAACAACGCAGAAGAGATGATGAACTTCTGTTGTCTATTCATCATCGCACACGGAAAAATGAGTAAAACTACCAAAGTACCAAAAATGATGTCCCTAACTTATAAGGCAAGCCCCTATAATTGTTGGGAAAGAAAAAAGCCAAAAAGCACAAGTCACATCAGAATTAATGAAAGCTTCATCCTCCTACAACTCAAATATGAGGATAGACTGCAATACTCATCCTCTCAGCATACTTAACATGAGGATAAAGGCTAAATGACAGTTTTGAAAATAAAGACAAGTCCAAGGAAACTTAGCAAAGTCTTCAACAACTATATTTTGATAACCCACATGTTTGAAGCTTCAAAGGCAACTATAAATAGAGAAGTATTATTCTTTAAACATTAAGAGAATCATCTACAAGAAAATATCAAGTTATTCAAGCTTATTATCATTCTCTTCATTCTACACATTCTTCCAAACTTAAACAGATCTGAGGATCATTTTTATTGAGTGTGTTATATACAACTTCACATCACCATTTTATCTTAGCCGAACCAGGCTCTGATACTACTTGTTGGGGAGTTCGAGGAGCACTTAGAGCGGCAACGGGCCAAATGTTCCTTGGACCACAAAAGACTTGGACACCACATCTCAACCCAAAACCTTAAGGCAATAGGTTTATGGGTCACATCTCTTATATATCCAACATTTACTTCATTCCTAGTCAATGTGAGACTTATTTTAACCATTCACACTTGAATTTTCAACAATACATTTTGGTGTTGTACATGAATTGATGGTTTTCTTGAAACTCAAAATAAACACCATACTTATGATCTAATAAAATACATTCTTGATTCTTATTCAACTAAAAAAATAGATGATCTTTATAGACTTTAATTCAATCCTTAATCTAGAAGAAAAACAAGGTGGTAATGCTCTGTCTAGTAACCTTATGCAGTTATTTTGTAACACTTTAAACTTGTTTCATTTTTGTGATATAGGATATACTAGATACCCTTTCACATGGAATAATCAACAAAAGGGAGCAAACATACATCATAGCTCGTCTTGATAGATGCATTGCTAGCAAGGCCGACCCAGGACATACATAGGCTTAAAGCGAATTTAAATATGAGGCTTTTCAGAGTCAATAATGGTATTTTTTTGTAAAATTACTATGTTTTTATGAAAACCTATTTTTTAGATATTTTAGAATAAAAAATTATTTATTAAATTAATATAATTGATTTTGTATAATATTTATTTTTCAATAGATAATTAAGTCGATTAGTTTAATATTTATTGAGACCAACATTAGTTTTAGAAAAGATTTTATTATTTTTAAATTTGAAAATGTTAGAATATGAGGCCTTATATTAGTTAAAAAAAATTTGGAGACATTTTTTTAAAGTAAAAATTTATTTATTTTTAGAGATAAAGTAGTTGTTTTAGTAATCTTGCCCTTGAGCCAAACCTGATTGCCAAATTAGACATATGATTATAGATGTTGAAGTTAACAACCTAGTTTGCCACACTTCTGATCAACATGTCCATTTTACTTAGCCTTGACACTAGAAAGGGCTAGAGACACAATTTTGTTAAACAAATTAGATTTGAACTATGTTGGCTCCAGGATGGAGATTTTGAAAGAAAGTTTGCACAAGCATGGAACTCAAATATGAATTTAAATGAGAGAATCTATGGTTGTAGTGAAGATCTCTCCAATAACAATGAAACTCGTTTCAGTGATATTTAGAGCTGTCAAAAAAGTTTCTAATCTCAAAAGCCCCTTTAATAAACTTTTTATTAGACCCCAAATTTTAAGCCCCTCTTAATGAATTTTTTTCTTTGGCCCCAGCCCCCTATTTTTTAATTTCTGTAGGCTTGGGCCTGGGGGGCCTAGGGCCCATTTCATGTTTTCATTAAGATAGAGACATGAAATGACATGTAAAAAATAGTTTAATAAAAAAGATTAATGACATAGTTTAATATTATTTAGATTTTTTAATTATTGAAAAATTCGTGAATTTGTTAATTTTATTCGGAACATAAAAAAATTGACAATTTCTAAATCGAATAAAATTCAGAAAAAAAAATCAAAATTAGAAAATTATTGAATTTGTTAATTTTATTCAGAACATAAAAAATTCGACAATTTCTAAATCGAATAAAATTCGGAAAAAAAAATCGAAATTGAAAAATTATTGAATTTGTTGATTTTATTCAGAACATCAAAAAATAAATCGACAATTTCTAAATCGAACAAAATTCTGAAAAAAAAAATCGAAATTGAAAAATTATTGAATTTGTTAATTTTATTCATAACATAAAAAATAATCGACAATTTCTAAATCAAATAAAATTCGGAAAAAAAAATCGAAATTGAAAAACTATTGAATTTGTTAATTTTACTCATAACATAAAACAAAATAAAAAAAATGAAAACAATTTCAGAAAAAAAAATCAAAATATTTTTTATTTCAAAAAAATAATCGATTTTTTAATGGGCCTATGGGTCCTTTAAGCCCACATAATTTTAGGGGCTTTTTTACATTTGGGGCTTTCTTTTAATGGACCTGTATAATATAAGGTTTTTTTGCCCCTCTAATATGTGGGCTGGGGCCAATATAGAGAGGGTTTGACAAATTAACAGCTCTATAATATCCCAAGAAAAAGGACTTAACGACTCCTAATACTAGATCAACGTAATCAAATTTATTGAAATGGTAAATAAAGTATTTTTCGATTACTTTAAATGAAAAACAAGAAAGCCAATAACTAAAGTAAAAAATTTATCAAAACTAACACAATCCAAAAGTAATAATACATGTTGAAAATTTTGTGGCATATAGTTACCTCATAAAAAAAAATGAAGAATTAGAAAACGAAATTAGATACATATTTTGATTAATTAAACAAATTAGAAAAACAATTTTTCCTTGTGCATTTATGATATTTTGGAGAGATCCAATATTACAACATAAATCATTTGGTCATTGTTACAAAAGCTAAGAACAAAATTCAAAAAGTAATAAAAAATAATTGTAAAGCCAAAAGTAATGACACATTTGTTGAAGTGTTTCTGGCAGTTAAAGCAGAGGAAGAATAAGAAAAGGAAATTCAATACGTTTTTTTGGTTTGAATGATTTGGAACTATTTAAACTTAAGGTAGATGACTGATAAAATCCATTAATTCAACATTCAAGTTATGTGTTTTAGAAAAAGTTTAGGAAATTAATGATGATTTAAGTTAATTAAGTATGTTGGAACTAAGTTGTAATTTATTTTCAACATTGGAGAACTTTTGTGTAAAAATAGGGAAAGTAAAGATATTGTGGCAGCTTAATCCTATTTAAAAAAAATTAAATTAAATAAGCAATAATATTGAATAGTAATTGAGTGATCCTTAAAATATTACTAATGTCAAATGATGAAGTAGAAAAAATAAAAAATAATAATAATAATAATAATAATAATAATAATAATAATAATAATAATAATAATAATAATAATATGCTTGAGTTGTGCGTAAAATTAAGAAAAATACTCCATTTATGTAAATGTAAATTCTCTCATTTTAAAGGTAAAGTGTAACATAGTAACAAGATAATTGGCTAGTTGGCTTGATTGAGTCTTTAATAGCAATTCTGGAATTTATGAATATAGTTGCACACACACATTTTGATTAAGTGGGAATGATCAAAAGTTTTCTCAAGAGTTCTATCCTGATCCAATAGTTTAAGTTTGGGGGTGTGATAACTCTTAGAAATAGGAGTTATTTACTAAGTTTGAATAATAATTTGTTTGTCTTTTGAGTAATAGCCATTAGAATTTTAGTTTTAAATCTAGGAATTATGTCTTTTAATTTGAATGTTATTTATTTATTTATTCTTTTAGGAAAATTAATGCTTAGTGTATGATTTTGTAGGAAGATAATTTGAAGAAATGTTTAAGAATCAAAATGTTATACAAAATTGCTGCAGCAAGTTGCACATCAAATCGATGAGCAGCAATGCAAGCAGATTTGCGTTCAACATTTATTCAAAGACTTTAGGACACCTCAGCGTTAAGAGACGTTAAAAGGTAAGGTAGTTAAAGGTACAACAACTGAAGATAAGCTCTATAGAATGAATCGGACCTAAAAATTAGAATCCTAACCGTCATTTCCTTTTTGACTTTCATTATCCACCATTAAAGTTTTTGTCCAAAAGATTCCTTTTTAGCTTTCATCATCAACCAATAAAAAATTATAGAATTACAAAACGAAATTAAATCCGTTTTATTGGTTTTTTAAACAAATTAGAAAAACAATTTTCCCTGGATATTTTGGAGAAATTCAACATTACCACATATGTTGTCTTGTGGCTATTCCATAGGTTGATGTGTACCACATAAAAACAACTAAAAAGAAGAAACAATTTAGGTCATTTGTTATAAAGGCAAAGAACAAAATTCAAAAAGTAATCAAAACTAATTGTTTTATTGGTTGTTTAAACAAAATAGAAAAACAATTTTTCTTTGTGCCTTTATGATATTTTGAAGAGATCCAACATTATGATAGATGTTGCCTTGTGCCTACCAATTAAGGTAAAATAAACATATATAAATACCAAAATAACAAAAGAATTAAGTAAACAAAACAGGCAACAACTAAACTAAATCCATTGAAATAGAAAATAAATGAATGATTTAAATAAAAAAACTAACATGTCAAGAACAAAATCAAAAAATTTATAAAAAGAAAAACTAATTGTCAAACTAAAAGTAATGGTCATTTGATTTTTTTGAAGTCAGTTATGTCTTATGCAAACATGGTTTGAATTGATAGAAGGTCTCAAACTCCATATAGTCACCTCATCTTGAGCTATATACAAATAGAAGTTTACCTACACATGTAAAGTGGAAAAAAGATATAAAAATGCCAAACTAACAAAAAAATCAAGTAAATCAAGCCTACTACAATATAATCAAAACTATTGAAATAGTAAATATAAACTATATGTCGATTGTTTTAAATAAAAAACAAGAAAGCTAAGAACAAAAGTAGAGAATTCATCAAAACTAATTATCAAACCATAAGTAATGATACATGTTGTTGAAGTATTTTTAACTGAGGCAAACATCACTTTACCTGATAGAAAGTTTTAGGCGTCATATAACTATTTCATCTTTTAGTTAATACTTATACTCCTGAGTACTTGAAAATGTCAGTGAATGAAACTGCAATAGATTATGGGAGCATGTTGGTGATTCGGTGAACTAAATATTAATAGGATTATGCATATAGACATGGATGCCTCAATAATGTTCTTTAAACTAATCACAACTTGTGATTATTTTATTATAGTTGAAAAAGATATTTGATTTATCAAACTCAAAACAATAACAATAATTCCAAAAATCTTTTCTAATGGTACTAGCAATATTAGAAAATTTAGTTTTAGTGTCGACCAAAAACCCACGCTAACTAGTAAACCACTGATGCAAACACTAATTTAGTGTCCGCTTAGCGCGGTTTCGTGGTCAAAGTTATATGCCTCGAGGTTAATATTTAGCGTAAATTTCTTAGAAGCCAACACTAAGTAGCATTGGCCAATACGAAGCTAAGCTGATCCTAAGAATACTCTTATCATAACCAACACTAAATAGTGTGTGCTAAACCACACTTTTACGTAGAGTCCACTTTTGAAAAAAAAAAATACCACAATACAATCAATTTCCTTACAACATATACACTAATATGACATACCTTCAATACAAAAAATAAGAAAATTTGAAAGAAAAAAAAAACCACAATACAATCAATTTCCTTGCATCATATACACTGATATAACATACCCCTTGATCTCTAATGGAACAATAGATAAATATTAGATCAGAAACAAATACTAGTGTCTCAGTATACAAAAACTTTTCTTTTGTAGTGTACCAAAGAAGTCATTTTGTGCTACCACTTTCACATAACAATAACTAGCGTACATTTATTTGAATATATATATATATAAAAGCAACATGAGTTACAAGTGAAAATCATAAGGGATCTGTCTTCCTACATTTGCCCAAGTTAAGCAAGATTGTGGCTTCATGTATTTCCACAATAATTACAGTAAGTAACTCTAGTTAGAAACAAGCTGAACCAACTATTGCACAGTACAACTAACACCTCTCTAAACATACCAAAAGAAGAAGCCATAAACAACAATGAGACTATCAAAAAGAGATCAGAGACATTGATAGAACTCAGAATTTTAATGGAAGAAAAAAGTATATTATTTCTTAAAATTCAGAGTAGAATCTCTTACAATGACGAAATTGGGAAATGATGCCGAAAGAAAAACTAAACCAGAGTTCTAAGAACCCCTAAACCAGAGCAAAATTGCTCCTAACCAGAGAAATAATTCTCCTATTTAGTTCTTAAAATATTTTATGCGTATTTCCCCTCTTCCCATTTCCTCCTTCTTATAACATAAAATAAGAGACATTATTAATTTGCTTTTATTATCTTCATTCGTCCTTCTTGAAACTGAATGTCTTTCCACTTCCCCTTCCTTTATTCCTTTAATGGAATATTATTAGAATAAAAGACGTTATTAACTAGCTTTTATTTTCTGCATTCATCATACTAGAAACTAAATGTGTGTGACTTGGGTGAGTGGGGTCCACTCTTTAGGCCCTCATTCCTCTTAATTTGCATTGTTCTATCATTGCCACCCACTTCAAAATGAGCCTTGTCCTCAAGGCTAACATTAAGACATTGATTTTGTGGCAGACTTCCAGGTTCCCAACTGATGGTTTCCTTCTTCCCTTCCCATGTTACAATTTTTCTTGGCCTTAGTATATTCGTGGTAACAATATTCAGTTCTTTTTCCTGATTGATTCTCCAATTCTCCGGAATTTGACACTGCAACTTCACAGCTTTCCCTTTCCAGTCCAAGCAAATTGCCATTTCTTCCCAATCAAATAACACCTTGCCTAGCTTATGCAGCCAAGCTACTCCCAAAATCATGTCCTCACCTTGTAATTCCACTATGTAAGCGTCAACAGTGGTTTCAAACCTTCCAATTTGAATGTCAAACTTCCCACACTTCTCTGTTATAGCCACACGGGAACCGTTTCCAAATTTCACGTTCGTAACCGGAATCTGTTCTACTGGAAGCTGCAGAACTGCAGCCATTTGAGGAGTCACAAAATTATGACTAGCACCAGTGTCCACCATCATCGTAACCGGTATGCCTTTCACGGTACCTTCCAAATGTAGGAGAAAAGGGAACGAATTTCGAGCTCTGCCTTCCTCTTCTAATCCGAATAGCATCGTGGAGTTGCATCTTAGTGCAACGTCTTCCTCCCCTTCCTTCAGTTCGATAGCTAGGACTTCACCGACATTGTCTGTCACTTCATCATCTCCCAGAATCACCAAACGCAACTGTTTTTCAGCACACTAATGAAGGGGATGGAACCTCTCCCCACATCGAAAACAGAGGCCTCGTGTCTTACGATCCATTAATTCGGAATAGGGAAGATGCTTGGTTCCCCTATTGCGATTTTCGTGGTTCCCCCTTCGCTCCTCATCGCCATTTGTTCGTGTTTGGTTTTGATTAAGGTTGGATCCTTGCATGTTCAATTCCAGGTTAGGATTTGACCCCATTTGAGTATTTCTGGATTGGGTTCCCCCACTTGGCCCAGAACTCGCATTTCCCTTGTTCGGGTATGGAAAAAGACCCACTACGGACCCGTTTCTATTAGTAAGCCCATTACTTCCTTCTCTTCCCCCTTTCCAGTTTCGCGAACGACCTACACCTCTGCTTCCTCTGTAATTCAACACACCTCGTAACTCTGTTTCAACATCACGAGCTAATTTCATCGCCTCTACACGTGTCTTAGGGTTGAAGGTCCTTACTCGCAAACGTACCTCTGACCGGAGGCCACCCAAAAAATACCCAAGGTATTGTTCTTCGGGGAGACGCATAACTTGGGAAGAGAAATATTCGAAATCTAAAATGTACTTTTCCACATCTCCAATTTGTTGAAGATCTTTCAATTCTTTGAATGGATTATCGCTCTTTCTTCCTCCATATCTCTCAATCAGCGCTTCCTTCAACTTTAACCATGTGAGGTCATCCTCTGTTTCCCGTAAAAGATTAAACCAATGAATAGTTGCTCCCTCCATGCTAATTTTTGCCAAACGAACCTTCACTTCTTCAGATATTCCCTGTACCTCAAAATATGTCTCTGCTCGTGTGATCCACCCCACTGGATCGTCACCATCAAATGACGGCAGTTCCACCTTCTTCACTGCCATCTTGTATTCCGTAATTGGCTCCCTGGTTGTCTGCGACACCCCAGGTGTAGGCCGATTCAATAGTTTTGCAAACTCTTCCAAAATAGCATGACGAAATTCATCCAAGGTTTGGCGCACCGAACCTTCCATCTCAACCATTCGTATCTCCAAAGCCTCAATTTTGTCAGACATTTTCGGTGGCATTCAGTTTCGCTAGCTTCTATCTCTATCCGGCAGGTCGGACCAATGATAGAGCTCAGAATTTTAATGGAAGAAAAAAGTATATTATTTCTTAAAATTCAGAGTAGTATCTCTTACAATGACGAAATTGGGAAAGGATGCCGAAAGAAAAACTAAACCAGAGTTCTAAGAACTCCTAAACCAGAGCAGAATTGCTCCTAACCAGAGAAATAATTCCCCTATTTAGTTCTTAAAATATTTTATGCGTATTTCCCCTCTTCCCATTCCCTCATTCTTATAACATAAAATAAGAAACATTATTAATTTGCTTTTATTCTCTTCATTCGTCCTTCTTGAAAGTGAATGTCTTTCCACTTCCCCTTCCTTTATTCCTTTAATGGAATATTATTAGAATAAAAGACGTTATTAACTAGCTTTTATTCTCTGCATTCATCATACTAGAAACTAAATGTGTGTGACTTGGGTGAATGGGGTCCACTCTTTGGGCCCTCATTCCTCTTAATTTGTATTGTTCTATCAGACATACCAAGTACAAAAACATAAGAAAACTTTTTGAAATTCGATCTTACAAGTAATTCAAAAACTGATAGGAAGCAATCCAAGTAGTTAAGATAGGCCAAGGCTCAAAGCTACAAATCTATAATAAGCATTGCACGAATATGTTTATCAATTATAGAAAGCAAAATTAAGTAACGGAATTACCCAATAAAAATACAAAGAGTGAAGGTTTTCATTACATAGTTTATAAGAAAAAGAAAGGTACATGACATGAAGTACTTACAAAGCAGAAGAAAACCAACAGAGTTAAAGTGTCAACACCACTTGCAATTTTCAAGACAACAATTAAACATAATAACAGTTACCTAAAAGAACCCGCCAATAGTGTTATCCCTCTTCAATGGCATCCTTAAAGATCTGAAATATTAAAATAACACCACTCCTATTACCTTCACATAAAAAATCCCCAAGAAATAAATTAATACAAAATAAAACAATCAATAACAATAATAATAATAATAATAATAATAATAATAATAATAATAATAATAAAAGAATCAAATATATTAGTGGAAAAACAATCAAAGAGTAAACAAAAAAGAAAAGAAAAATCTCAACTTGAATTCAGTTCCTTCTCACTGACTACTAAACACAGAGACCCAAATTTCAATCAATAAACTACAATTCAAGATTTAAAAAAATATTGTAATGAATTTTTTATGAAAAACAAAAAGAAAGAAAAGAGAGAAAGAAAGAAACCTGCTTTTGTTCTCTGGACCTAGAAGCAGACTCCCGATTCTTGATCACTTTTTAGACCAGTACAACACACTGGTTTATATTATACAGTGGAAAAAAATTCCCAAACATAAGGACATGCAATATTAACTAATTCATTTTATAATTATGTAAGCCAAACATATATATTAATCGATAAAGGATATGGCGGCAGTACATTCCAAAGCAACACACACTTTCAAAAGAGTCAAATTACATATTTTGTTATAGTTTTTTAAGGTTTATATTACATATGTATTTTGTTATAATATTTTTAAGGTTTCGATATATTTTTAGTTCTGCAAATATCAACTTTTTTGTTTTTAGTCCTTGTAAAAATATATTTATGTTTCTAGTGGCTGCAAATATACCACATTTTGTTTTTAATCCTTAGTAATTTTATTTAAGTCCCTGCAAAATTTAAAATTCCGAAGATCAAAACCAAACATGATATATTTTCAAGGACTAAAAAAATATACTTTTATAGAGATTAAAAGCAAAAGAGTAGTAATGACTTTAAGTAAAAAATGTCTAGTTATAAAACACAAATTCTGTTTTGAACAATCTGAAAGTTCAATAAAAGCCTACCAAGATTTAGGAGTTGATTTGTAAGTTTGTATTAGTTTCAGCTAGAAATAACAACTTCTGTAGATTTCATACTATAGGGGAATATTTCATGAATTCTAAAAACGAAACACTAAAAAACATGAATACTTCAATAACATAATTCAGTGGCACTGTGGCATTATAACAATTTTTTATTTAAATAAGGCATTATAACAATTTAAATTCCACTCATCAAAAATAAAAAAGAATCTAGTCTAGATAAAAGCAATAGAAATAATTGACTTTCTAATCTTCCACATCGCAACTATTTTTTAACTTCTGCAAATAAAAATATAAATAGTCCAAAAATTCCACGTTTTCATTTACAGAATGAATAACTACATACTCATAGAGTTGCTAAGAGTTGGAACCATACAGATTAAGCACACTGCTGAGTGCAAATGGTATCTAACATATAAGAAATGACATAGCAAGAGTGAATAAGTACATACTTAACTTGCTGTGCTTGAGTTGCTGGATTGTTGGGATTTCTAATGACATATTCAGATAGCTTTACAACAAAACCTTAAATCAAAACAAAGAGAAACAAAACATAGGCATCTGTAATATAATAACCATGAGGCATGTAAACTTCAATTCGAGGACCAAAGTAGCCAAACAGACTACAAATCTTCTGGCCTACAAAGTGCAAATACATTTATATCAGTTGAATTTTTTTATCAAGTAATACATGCAATTCTTAAATAAGGATAATAATCTAGGAAAATAACAGATCAAGTTCAATAATCTAATACAATATTTGTATTTGGTGCCTCCAAACTGAAACTGAAAACCGGTTTGTATCATAAACTATGAAATTGCAAGTAAACACATGTTAACAAATCATTAAATTGTACCAGTAAAGATAAAATGTAGGCATGCATGCACATGAATCCATGTTCATATACATTATTCATGAAAATATATGAATGCTCAAATTAAACTTCCAAACTATACCAAAAATAACTTTACAGGGGAAAGAAGAATAAGCTCATCCTATGTAACCTCGCCACCAATCAACAACTCGTAGTTAAAGCATCCCTAAATTAAAGAAAAATATTCTGATAATTTGATAATCCCCTAAAATAAATAATAAATAATAATAACACAACCACAATGATTCAATACTCTCAATGAAAGCATACAGTAAGATTTTGTGCAAATGATAAAAAAATTAACGTTGAAATGAAAAACCCAAGTTTCTTCAAAGAGAGACACAAACCCCACAATAGGTGGAAATGGAACACATAAATTACAACATATTTGGACTATGTGCTACTATGATTAAACATAGAATTTACCTTCAAAACAATAATATAGTGCATAAATCAAAAAGCTTTCACCCAGATCCTGCAAATAAATTAAAATGAAATCATTAAAAAAAAAGATGAAGAAGAAGATACCATTGTTATAAATAGCTGAAGAAGAAGATAACATAAGGAAGATAATCAAGATTTGCGTTAATTTTTTATCCAATAACTAAATAGTTATAATGTTAATTTATTGCGATGACTTCCAAAAATGAAAAAATAACAATAATAATCATAATCACAATTGAAATTGAAATAATAAACCCTAACAATTGAATCAACTCATCAAGTACCAACTCTCTGTTTTTTTCACCTTTCTTATTCTGCATGAACACGCCTTCTCTCTTTCTCTCTCTCACCGTCGATTCATTTCTCTCTCCACTTCTTCTCCGCGCACTACGTAAACGCAAAATCCTAACAATTATTAAACCCTTGTAATTGCATCAAAAAAATAAAAAGAAAGTATCAATTGAATGAACTCGCCAACTCTATGTTTCTTTCTCGTTCTTTTCTCTCCGGTCACCGGTTAGGCTCAACCGAACTTTCAATCGAGACTATGAAAACATAAAATCTTAACAATTATAAAATCCTAACAATGAAAGAACTCATGTTGTTTTTTAGTTTCGAAAAACCCTTTCAAAATAAGATATTATTGGTCTAAAATTTTTCGCGGTATTGCCTAAATTGTGAAAAAAAACCTATCAAAGAAGTCATAAACAGTCTAGACAAATTATATCGTAGTTCTGTTGCACGCATAGTACATCCTCAGTTCAATATGGTACTACCACTCATAAATCAAAATGATCACGACACAAAAACCACTCTAAAAAATTGAATGGTCTACAACAATAGCTCTAAAAGAAATGTGGTATTATGGCCCTCGAAAATCAAAGGATGGAGAAGAAAAAAAATAAGAAAGTTGGAAAATAGATCCAATTTTGACGTAAGTTGAAAACTACTTAATATATGAAATTGTTGAAAATTATTTCAACAATTTTTAAATTCACAAACTAACATAAGTAGAGTATCTTCTGACTTAAACCTTTGCATAGTAAGTGGGATTCATATTCAACAAAAGTGACTCGTAGTCTTGAACTCCATCTCTGACATCAAACCCACACACAACCTTTTCATAGATGTATTCTCAAAAGCTCGTGCATTAATGGTCTTGCACGTTTATCTCAGTATAGTGAACTCTATGAATTTTACCTCAAAATTCCATAAGAAACGGTCTCACTTCCAGATTCACATAAGTGAGTCTATCAAGAGTACTCATGTAGCTAGGTACTCCACTTCACATGGAGTATATATCTCATTAAGAGTTTCTATTATCTCATCATATCATCGCTTCAAGAATCATGCTTATCTGATTTATACTAGCATGTTCATCTCATATCACTTCACGACTTGTTATTACCCATTAAATCTAATTCTTGCAATCTCCAATCTTTTAGGTCGAGTTACCATCATGAGTAACTCTATAGGCATTAATGTCATCCTTTTGGATGTATTTAGGATTTTCTCTCTAGCTAACCCTTTCGCCAAATGATCTGCTAAATTCTTATCAGTGCGTACATGATTCACTGTAGCAGCTCCTTTAGAAAGTAACTCTTTAACAATGTTGTGCTTACAACGTATTTGTCGTATCTTACCATTGTAATAACGATTCTCAATCTTTGCAATAGTCATGATATTATCGCAGTGGATCAAACAACTAACATTGGTTTTTCCTATAAAGGGATCTCAACTAGCAAACATCTCAACCGACTCGCTTCTTCACTACAAACCCACACACAACCTTTTCATAGATGTATTCTCAAAAGCTCGTGCATTAATGGTCTTGCACGTTTATCTCAGTATAGTGAACTCTAGGAATTTTACCTCAAAATTCCATAAGAAACGGTCTCACTTCCAGATTTACATAGGTGAGTCTATCAAGAGTACTCATGTAGCTAGGTACTCCACTTCACATGGAGTATATATCTCATTAAGAGTTTCTATTATCTCATCATATCATCGCTTCAAGAATCATGCTTATCTGATTTATACTAGCATGTTCATCTCATATCACTTCACGACTTGTTATTACCCATTAAATCTAATTCTTGCAATCTCCAATCTTTTAGGTCGGGTTACCATCATGAGTAACTCTATAGGCATTAATGTCATCCTTTTGGATGTATTTAGGATTTTCTCTCTAGCTAACCCTTTCGCCAAATGATCTGCTAAATTCTTATCAGTGCGTACATGATTCATTGTAGCAGCTCCTTTAGAAAGTAACTCTCTAACAATGTTGTGCTTACAACGTATTTGTCGTATCTTACCATTGTAATAACGATTCTCAATCTTTGCAATAGTCATGATATTATCGCAGTGGATCAAACAACTAACATTGGTTTTTCCTATAAAGGGATCTCAACTAGCAAACATCTCAACCGACTCGCTTCTTCACTAGTAGTATCCAGTGCTATCATTTCAGGCTCCATAGTGAACTGAGCCAATATTGTCTATTTCTTTGATTTCCAAGATACATATCCACCGGCTATACTAAAAATATAACCACTAGTTGTTTTGGAGTCATCTGATAAGGTGTTTCAATCACCATCACTATATCCTCCAATGACGACATGAAATCTATGATAATGTGATCTAAGACTCGTGGTCTTTTATAGTTATCTCATGACTCTTTCAATAGCATGTCAATGTTCTATACTAGGTCTATTGGTAAACCTATACAATAGTCTCACGACGTAGACAATGTCGGGTCTAGTACAGTCAGTGGCATACTTGAGGCTGCCAATGATGCTCACATATTCAATTTGTCTAACACCTTCACCAGTGTTCTTGAAAAAGTTTCACACTTGGATTATATAGTGTGCAAACAGATTTACAGTCAAAGTATTTGTATTTCTTTAGGATCTTTTCAACATAGTGAGACTAATCCAAAGAAATTTCTTTTTCTAACCTAGTAATCTTGATTCTAAGAAATACACTCGTTTCTCTGAGGTCTTTCATATCAAAGTTATTACATAACAATGATTTCACAATATTTACAACATGAATGTTTGAACCAAATATAAGTAGGTCGTCTACATAGAGACATATGATAGTGCAAATGCCATTTTCAAATTTGTAATAAATACATTTGTCACTTTCGTTCACTTTAAACTCATTTGATATAATCAAGTTATCAAATTTTTCATGCCATTGCTTAGGAGCTTGTTTAATACCACAAAGAGATTTATCTAACTTACAGACTTTGTTTTCTTGTCCATGAATCACAAAACCTTCAGGTTGTTGCATATAGATTTTTTCTTCCAGGTCACCATTTAAAAAAGTTGTTTTGACATCCATTTGTTGTATCACCAAGTTATGAATAGATGCCAGTGAAATGAGTACCCTAATGGATGTTATTCTAGTGACCGATGAAAAAGTGTCGACGAAATCTAGATTTTCTCTTTTCCTAAAACATTTGGCTACAAGGCGAGCCTTGTATTTATCAACATTTTCATCGGGTTTTAGTTTCTTTTTCAATATCCATTTACAACCTATTGATTTGTTGAAGATTTGTTAGACTCTAGATAATCCATCTCACCGTTTATAATTTCTTGCCATAAATTTGCATCCAAATATGACAAAGCTTTGTTGAAGATTTGTAGGATCTTCTTCTAAGGTATAAGTCGTACAATCGCGTCTTTAACCTTTAGCAATTCTGGCTCTCTTACTTTTTTGAGGTTTTGTTTTGCCTTGTTTGTTGCTTTCGGTGCTCTTTATGATAGGAACATGACTTGGTTCACTGCCCCCTTTATTTCTCGATTTGAAAGGAAATTTATTTTCATAGAGTCATCATCATTTGTCTCTATTATCACTTTCACATTTAGGTCATAAAACCTATACATTTTGCTATTCACTGCATACCCAATGAATATACATTCATAGGCTCTAATGGCGAGTTTAACTCGCTTGGTACCAGGAATTCTAACATAAGCCAAATAGCCCCAAGTTTGAAAATAAGACAAGTTCGGTTGTCTTTTCTTCAAAATCTCATAAGAACTCTATTCAAAACATAGCAAATAGTGATGCAATAGCAACTTTAACCATTATAACAACAACTAGTTCAATAAGAGTTTTATTCTTTCGTTCAACTTTGCCATTCATTTCAGGCGAATATGGTACAAGTGTTTCATGTATAATTCCAAGCACTTTATAAAACTCATTAAACAAACTAGAATCATACTCGGTTTTCTTAATCTTTCTACTAAATTGATTTTCAATTTCAGATACAAAGATCCTAAACATGTAAGCGTTTCACTTTTATTGTTCATTAGATATACGAAAGTATAGTCAAAACAATTGACAATAAAAGTGATCGAATAACATTTTTTTAAAGTTCTGTCAAGTTCACATATATCTTAGTGTATTAAATCTAAAGGTTCAG
Organism: Cicer cuneatum; assembly: GCA_037974295.1. Taxonomy (NCBI): domain Eukaryota; kingdom Viridiplantae; phylum Streptophyta; class Magnoliopsida; order Fabales; family Fabaceae; genus Cicer; species Cicer cuneatum. The sequence goes on along the minus strand of JBBPBO010001986.1, from coordinate 55,878,721 downwards.
ATTCTCTAACTACTGATTTATGTGAACTCTTTGTTATTTTAGTTTGACTACAAAAATCACATTTTTCAGAATCATTTAAAGATAACTTTGGAATTAAATCTAAGTTACTTAAGTTTGAAATCACACGTTTTTTCACATGCCAAATATTAAAATAACACAACATGTACACATAAGGAGACATTTTATTGATTTCAACATTCAATTTAAACATGCTATCAGTGGCGCACCATTTCCCAAAAAAAATATCATATTTAGAATTGATGTACAAATATATCCCTATAAAGCAAGTAACTATATCTTATTATCAAACTCTTTTGAAAAAATTCTTTTGTTTTATTCTTGAGAGAATTTTTGATATCCTTCCAAGGAGAGGCAGTTTGTTAATAATAACAATCAATTTGAAAATTTTCATCTAAAGTCATACCTTAAGAGATGATCTCATGAACTATCTTCTGAATTTGCATTAATCATACATATCATCAACAAGTCCATTAAGAATATAATTCTTATAGAGGTAATCATCATCCTACCATGGGTTAATTCTTCAGCTTTCTTGTCCTTTTCTATTTGCCTCAAACTAAAATAGTTTATTGAAATCAGAGGCAACAAAACCAAATCCAGTAATCTCTTCGGTTGACATGACAGAAAGAAACGTTTTAAAATTGTTGTTTTTGAATTTTGAAAGAGTGTTTCAAAATAAATCTATGCCACCAAAGATATTACTAAGTTGAAACGCATACTAGGTCGTTTGCTTTAAAAAGTTTTGTGGCACTGTCCAAATTGTGCAAGGTACTCAGATCTATTTCATGAGACCTGAGTGAGCTTATCAGATCTTCCAGCCTCAAGGTACTCAGATCCTTAGCTTCCTGAATTGCAGTAACCTTTGGTCTCCACCTTTTTGGTAGACTTCTCAGAATTTTCCAGACATGATCTTCAGTGGTATAACTTTTGTTTAATACTTTCAGTCCTGATACCAAAGTCTGGAATCTGCAGAACATTGTGTCAATGTCTTCATCCTTTTCCATCTTGAACAACTCATACTTTCTGACCAATATGTTAGCCTTTGTTTGTTGAACCTGCTTGGTTCCTTCATAGGTCAGAACCAGACTATCGAATATACTCTTTGCTGTTTCTTTATTTGTGCATCTATCAAATTCCTTGAATGTGATTGCACTGACCATGATGGTTCTGGACTTGTGATGAAGTTTGTGTAATCTGCTCTGATCTCGTGTCATATCATCCAAGTCTAATTCTTTAGTTGGATCTTCTAGATCAATTGGTGCAGTGTATCCTTTAACTATCATCTTCCATAGTTCAGGATCTTGAGATATGACAAAACTTCTCAGTCTGTCCTTCCAATACTCAAACCTTTCTCCATCAAATATTGGTGGTCTGTTGATGTTGCCTCCCAATTCTTCTGACATATTGAACCCCTTGGACCTTTCCTCAAACACTGTTAAGTGCTCAGCCTTGAGACCGAGCTCTGATACCAATTGAAGGTGCAAACACGAGAAGGGGGGGTTGAATTGTGTTTGACTTAACTTGAATACTTTTCCTGTTTTAATACTTTCAAAACAAAACTTGATGTATAATTAAAACAGAGTTAGCAGCGGATAAAAATAAAAATAAAACTCACAGATTTTATACTGGTTCACCGTTAACGAGGCTACGTCCAGTCCCTTCACCTTGAAGGATTTCACTAATTCAAACCTTGAATTACAACTGTGCTACTGACCCTCCAAGTCAGTCTTCTCAAATAGTCTAACAATCCTAGACTTCTTTGAGGAAAAACAACTCCTGTCTTCAGCCAATCTGACACCCCAGATTGTAGAAGAATTCACAACACTATGAATCTAATTGCTAAGTACCTTGCTACCTCCTACTGACTCCCTCAGTTTGTAGACTCTACTTCAACAACTTAAATTTTACACAGTGGAAGGAAAATAACATGAGTACTTGCTTCTTGAAAGCTGAAACTCACAATTGACTTATATGAAAATTTGAGAGTGGTTGCTTTGGAAGTGTATGACTCTTTTGTGATTTTCGATACTTTATTCTTCAGCATTAAGTCTCTATTTATAGTTGAACTTTTAGAACTTCACTGATGTTTTACTTCTGCAGTATATTTCGATTAATCTATTTTGAGAATATTCTCGAGTAGTTTGCTCAGATTATGTTTTGAGCCTTTTGCTCACTGATCTGTTTTGAACATTTTGCTCCGCTTCTGTTTTGAGCATTTTTCTCATATTTTGTTTTGAGCCTTTTTCTCCAATTCTGTTTTGAGCATTTTTCTCATATTCTTTAATCCTCATGATCAAATCTGCACCATTGGATCTTCATGCGATAGTCCACATCTGGACTAGCCTATTTGATATTTTGTGATCCTCTGATTTCGGCCATTCCTGGACCACACTTCCTAACTCTCTGAATTCGGCCTTTGCTGGACTGCACAGTCTGTCCCTCTGATTTCGGCCACCACTGGGCCATGGTCTGATTTTCTGATCTGGACCATCACTGGACCAAATAATTATTTCTGAACCATTGATCTGGAAGTTTTTACTCTGATCTGGACAGATTCTGGACTTTGGTCTGGAACAAACTGAAATTAACTTGAACAAAAAATATTTCAGTCTGGACATTTTACCTTTAATTTTGGACCAGGTCTGGATTGATTCTGGAACTCATTTCTTTTGGTTTGGACTTAGTTCCATGCCCTGAATCATGCTATCTTATGATCTGGGCCAAATCTGAATTGATCCTTTTGTTCTGGACTCATAAACATACCTTCTGGTCAAGTCTGGAACAATTCTGGACTGTGTAATTTTTACTGCTGGGCCATCTTTTGGTCAAAATAACTTCTGGAATAAAATTGATATTTGACTCCTGTTTGTCTGAAACAACTCTCCTTCTGGCAGGCTTTCCAATGGTATGATCCATGTTTCATTATGATTTTTCTTCCTTCTGTTCTGGGCCACCAAACATATCCTCTGGTGATGTTTTGACATCTTGGAACATCTTCTGGAAATTCCAGAATTCATTTTCCTTTGATCTCTGCTTCTATTTCCTTCAGTTTCTGGGGCATTTAACTTAATAATTCAAAGTACAAAATAAGTTTACATTGAGTACATTTGTAAGCATCAAAATCCTAAGTACTTAGAACCAACTTGGTTCCAACAAAAGTCCCCAGATAAAACAATCCAAACAAACTATATCGGAGTTCTATTACACCGTAGAAAACCGTTCTAGAATTACACCTTCAATATGGCGATTAACGATTAAAGTCACTCTCAATATGACGATTAAAGTCACTCTCAATATAGTGATTAAAGTCTCTCAGAATATGGTATGACACAAAAATCGCACTAAAAGGACTAAAAAATCAAAGGGTCTATGACATAGTGCTTTTGACAAGAGTTTGACACTTTTTATATAGTGATGGAAGCAAACTCACATATGTTTCTATCCAATGTGAGACTTTAGTATTTATAGAGTTGAAAACTACTCAATATATGAGAGTTTTTCAATATAGAAATTCAACAATTTTTAAATTCATATACTAACATACTCTATTCCAACAACTCACGAACTTTCTCTTTCTTCTCCTTCTATTATCTCCTATTATTGTCGATTCAATTACATCTCACTTGTAACCGTTTGTTTCCGACGAGTCGATTCAATAAAGAGTCGCTTCTTCTCTATGCAAATACAAACTCGGTGAGTTGTGAGTTTTGATTTAGAAAGAAAGGAAGAATGGGAATGCCGTAGACTTGAAGCTCAAGGTTATTTATAAAAGTATACAGTGAATTATATATATATATAAAAGACTTGAAAAACAAATTTAAGTATATTTTATAATATATATATAAGGAGTTTTTTTTTTAAAAAAATATTGATAAGAAATTTTATACCACAAATTAAAAAATATTTTACATTTGTAATAATGGATCATAAAATATAACTATGTCAAGTTCTCTACATGGGATTAAAAAGAGAGTAACTCAGATATATTATATGATAATACTATCATGTAACATTGCAAGTAAGATCTCAACTTCAAAGTCCAAAAAAAGTTCAAATCTTGGAGATGTGATAATAAACCTAGAAACTTCAATTATTTAGCTTTTGTTTGAAATTAAACTTGTTTCTTTATATGTAAATGTAAACATCAACTTTGTGGTTCATGACCAATGGTTTTCAGCCTCTTTGCTTGTTAGAATGTGACTCACACAAGTTGCAATCTTTTATAAAAAAAAAATAATTTACGCATAAGTGTAAAATTTTGTAAAATATAAATTTTTAATCCCCTTATTTTTTAAATCAGTTTTTTGTCCCTCTATTTATAAATTCTTGAGATTTTTTTATTCTCACTATTTTTTTTATATTGCACTCTCATTAATGACATGATATTTAAGTAATATTTATGAATTGTATTAAATAATTTATATGTCATTATTGTTGTATTTAATTTTATTTATATTTAAAATATTAAAAATAAAACAAATAGAGTTTTAAATATTTTAAAATTATAGATAAAATAAATAATTTTAATTTATAAAAATTTTAAATACGATAAATATTAAAAATAGAATAAATTTAAATATAACAAATAATATTAAAATTTTAATATTTTATATAAATATTTTAAAATATTAATAAAATTAAATAAGATAAGTAAATTTTAAATATTTTTTAAAAATATTTTAATATATAAATAAAATTTATAACAATAATAATGATTCGGAAAATAGTGGAAATAAACAAAATTTAAGAATTAGTTAATAAGAAGATTAAAAAACAGGTTTTAAAAACTAGGGGATTAAAAGTTAATTATAGGCAAAATAATGAAATCAAAAGTGCTTTTAAGCCAACAAATTAATATACACTTTGGCTAATAAGAACTAAACAACTGTTTCTAATTGGTCACGTGAGCATTTACTTGTCAAGATAGTAAAGATGAACTAAAAAATTAGAGGAATCAAAATTGTTTATTTTAAATTAGAAAATCAAAATCTTACAACTTAAAAAATTAGAGGATTAAGAGTGTAATTTAAAAGAAGAAGAAAAAGTGATTTTTAACAATATTAAAATCTTTAAATGTCATATTTACTTTTTTAAATTATAATAAACGAGTCCAAAATAACTTATACTATTTTTTAATAAATTATTATAAAAATCATTTTTAAAAACACAGAAGTGTAATCACTTTTTTTTAAAAAATTTATAACAAATGGGTTTGACATAACATAATCGTAATTTAAAAATAACCATTGATCGGGCATATTAAAAAGTACATGGGCCATGATTTTCGTACCTATTGCCAAAAAACATTGGAGTTTTCTACTTGACACCCCAAAGTTGCATTTGTCACCTTCAAGACACCTGAAAAAATAATTTTACCCTTTTAACCATTTAAAATAAGTTTTGAAATTAATAGTTTCGAAACTGATATTTTCAGAAGTTTCGCAATAAACAAATTTTTGAAATAAGAAAATTTCGAATGTTTCTAGATTTGAAAAGTTTCGAAAATTTCAAAACCTTATAATGTTTTAAAATTTGAAGTTTTGAAAGTTTTAAAACTTTCGAATGGTAAAAAAAATCAGAATTTCAAAAGTTTAAAATTTCGAAAGTTTTTCATATTTCAAAAGTTTCATATTGTTCGAAAGTTTCGAAATTTCTGAATTTATCCTACTTCGAACATTTTAGATTGTAGAAATTTTTGGAATTATCCTATTTTGAAAATTTCAGATTGTTGGAAAGATTCGAAAATCCTGTAAATTTCTCATTTCGAAAATTTTTAAAATTGTGTTTCAGAAGTTTGAAAGATTTGAAATTAATGGGATTTGGCTAAATTTTCGAAAGAGTGAGGGAAAAAGTAGGAGGAAAAAAAAATGAAGGTTTTATATTTGATTAAAAAGATAAAATTGTCTTTTCATAAATATTAGGAGGTAACATATACAATTGAAGGTGACAAGTAGAAAACTCAAAACATTACCAAAGTATACACGTAGATAATGTAAAAAAAAAGTTTAATTATAGTTTTGTTCATTCTAATTTTTTAGCGTTTTATTTCAATTTCATTTTCTTATATTTCACGTTATTTAAAACATCATGTATTATTAATTTTTAATTAAAAAATAAATAAAAAATCAAAATTGTCGAAAATCAATTTCATAAATAAACTAAAAATGTAATTAATAAGAAAAAAAAATACACCCTGATAATTCACATTCATATTCATATTCACAGTACCATATATTTTCGTTCTGCAAAGCTAACCCTCTACTTTCTTCTCCTCCCTTCCAAGCTCTATCACAATCAATTTCTATATATCTTACTTTCTTAGGAAAGAGAGAGAGCGTGCGCGCGTGGCGATTAGAATGGCGGCGACATTAACATCATCACCTTCTGCATCGGAAATCCTATCCCTCTTCCGTTCCTTCATACGACTAGCTCGCCAATTCCCAGATTACAACATCAGGGAATATACTAAACGACGCGCCGTCGACGCGTTTCGTCAAAACGCAGCACTTTCGAACCCTTCTTCCATTTCCGATGCTTTCTCTTACGGAAAGTCACAGCTTGAAGTCGCTAAACGACAAGCCGTTGTTTACTCTCTTTACGTTCCTCCTCTTCCCAGTATCATGGACCTTCAAAATAAACCCTTTTAATCACGGTGAGATTTCTCTTCCATCTTTTTTACAAGATTCGATTTTTATTTGTGGGTTTTAGGTTTTGTGAGTAATAATTGGGAATTACTGAATTTGCAACTCAATTTTTAGGGTTTTGGTTTTTTGAATTAATTTTTAGGGTTATGTTTGAATGAACGTGAAAATAATTTGAACTCATTCTGTTGTCTCTGTAATGGTATGCTATAGCTGGTTACTCGTTATCATTTGGCAAAAAATAAACCAACTATAAAAATTTAAATTGAGGGAGCTATAAAACGTTTACAAAATTGAATAATCTAAATGGGGAAAGTCCTAATTATGTTATTTCATTTGATGCATTTTGTTGCCTCTGTATTGGTCTTTGTATTTTTTTTTTTTTATAAAATTTATGTTATTTCATTGATGCATTTGTTTTCTCTGTATTGGTCTATGAAACACAGAAACTGGCACCGTAATCATTTAAGAAAAATGAATGTGTTGGTGTCAAACACCGGAACATGTCTTCAATCAAAAGTGTCAGTGCTATAAAGCTATGAAGCACCGACACTGAGGACACTAGAAACACATCAACATAAAGGCCAATAATAATTTTAAAAATTAGAAGTGATTGAATGTAGTAACATATGTCGGTGTTGTGCTAGTTTCATGTCAAACACCATACACGTCTTCATGATGAAGTGTTAGCTATGGAGCACTGACACCTACACAGACACTAACGCGTCGACACTAGTAATAATTTGGGAAAATGAATTAATTGAATGTAATCAAAGTGTTGGTGTCAGACATTGACACATGTTAGGATCGGGACATGCCTTCGATCAGAGGTCGGTGCTACAAAGAGTGTTAGTGCTATATTGGGATTGATATGGAAGGAGGGGAGACCATGCAAGTGGTTGAAAAAAAATTGGAGTTGTTGTATGACATAAACACCTATGCTTGGAGTTGGAACACATTATGAAAATAGCTTATGATATACTCCTAAGTTGGTTGCTTATATTAATATATTTTCATAAGCTTATTTTCTTAAATAGATTATACAGAATTCATACAGAACTTCCCCTTGTTTCCTGTTCTTTTGTTAAACCAAGTTGTATATAAATGCTTATATGAAAATCACCTATTTTGTAAGTTTTTAACCAAGTTGTTTATCCAAATGTATGCTAAATGATACATTTTAAGTTTTTAACTTATGCATTTTATAGTTAAACTCACTTTAAAAGTGCCTTATCCATTAAAGATGAGTATGACATAGTTGTTAAAACTTCTTATAATCATTTTATTATGCTGTGTTTGGAACTGAGTTAATAACCTCACCATGCGTGACAATGCCCTAACTAGTAACAACAGACTAATTATCATGATGCACAATTTGATTATCATCTATATAATTTGCTAATACACAGAAATTTGCACAAAAGAGATTGAAAATAGAGTTAGTGGGGCTGGTTTTCTGGTCCTTGGAAGTGGGAAGATGTAGGGGAATATTTTAATGAGTAGAATTAGATCCATTTTTATAGGACTGAACTTCTCATATTAGTAAAGAACCCAAATTTTTTAATAAGACTGGTCATTTTGTTACCCTCATGAACCCAAAGAAAGTATTATTGTGGACCATGGACGTTGATGAGAGGTGACTTATATCTTTAGCGTACCCAGTTCTGGCTGCCGTACATGCAGCTTTGAATTAGCTTAAAACTGGAGCAAACTTTAACCTCAAGTGATATAAAGTATTAAAGATGACCCCTACTGTCAATGCAGAGAGGCCCATGCTTTCTATAATATAAAATTCCCGGTTGATTTTGATTCAACTAGCTCATTTTATCTAGTGTTGTCAAATAGCCGCCATTGTGGTGCTATAGCATTTTAGCATAGTGGAATTTGAACAAACTACTATTTTCCGCGATTCGCAATTGTCAACAATGATTTTATCTGGAAATACATACATTTTACTATTTGAAAGTCACCAAGTGGTATAGAACTATTACTGAGTGAAGAGTATCACAGCCGATCGCCTGATATGTTTACTCGATGAAGAATTCTAAGTTCAATACGAAGAGTAGAGAATCGCCAATCCATTATTTTTATTCTGTTTGGTGTGTCATACTTTCTGTTTGAAGCAAGGAATTCATTCTTTGAAGTGTTTGTCTCAAATGCAAGTATATGCTGCATCACAACTACTACCAAAGCTCCACAACTCAAATGTTGATGGTCAGTTTGTTAGTGGGAGAGAATTTGTTAGCAGTAAGGATTGAATCCTAGATCTCCTTCTCTACTCTTTCAAGTTTCAACGGCCCAACAGAAAACAAATAAAGTAATAACAAAACTTTAAAAATCATTTTAAGAAATAGCTATGACAAACGGGCTCTAATTCGATGATGGTTGAGAAGGGCTAATAGTCTGAAACTAGTAAACAACAATTGAAGTGGAAAATTACAAAATCCATTTACAGAACCAAAAGATCAATTAGACACAGATGAAACGGTCTAGACTTCGGTTTGTCTCCATTTGATTTCCAACGTTTCCACATTCTTGTTAACACTCTTGTGGATTTCATTATGTTTGGAGGGAAAGGGATATAATCATTTTAAAATTAGCAACACTATGGGGTCTGATGAGCTTGACATAGTTGTTAAAACTTCTTGTAGTCACTTTATTATGCTGTGTTTGGAACTGAGTTCATAACCTTATCATGTGTGACAATTCCCTAACTAGTAACAACAGACTAATTATCATGTTGCACAATTTGATTATCATGTCTATCATTTGATCATACACAGAAGTTTGCACAACCGAGATTGAAAACATATTAAGTTGGGCTGGTTTTTTGGTCTTCTAAACCTTGGTATCTGTAGTAAAACATTTTAAAATGATAAAATTAGATCTATTTTATAGGACAGAACTCCTTATTAGAAGAAAAGCACCCACAAAATTTAAAGGATAGAATATATGTTAAGTGATGTTGCTACTTGCTGTAGCATAGGTTCATGTTCGTTAAATTGCATCTGCATCGTGTTTTCTTTTCAATTTACTAGTATGTTGCTATATTCACTCCTTCATAATTGGAATTTCTGCAGGTTATGTTGTGTTGAGATAGGACAATCAAAATATGTGTTTCCTTACTTTGCATTCGTCCATTATGGAACAGACTGCAAAGTGAAAATCTTGAAGTCGCAGCTTTCTCTGGGAAAGAAATGACTGCTCTTTAATAACCAACACTCAGTATTTTTGGAGAACTAGTTTATGTATGTGTATTTAAAGTTGGATTGCATTCCCTAATAATGAATTGAAAACCAATTTTATGTTGTTAGAATTAGAATAATTTTAGCTGACTTTCTGTAAATCAACTATTGATTTGATTTTTGATACATTGATGATGATGAGGCTCTCCTTAGCCATAATAATTTGATGATGCATCATAAAAGTTGATTTATTTGTGCTCATATGGAGGTGGATTAATCTGGTTGTGTCTTTAACAAGCCATAAAACTTTGAAATATTCCAACATTCCATTCCATTAATGTACACGTACACATTTGCTTCGTGGCCAATGGTAGGTAATATATGTTATCCTAATGTGTCTTTTGGGTGGCTGGAGACTGACTGTTGCAGTTCTTCTTCAGAAGCATTTTTGAGATTTTCATATAGTGAGACTCAGCAGTCAGCATTAGTAAAATCTAAGGGAGTAATAGTGGACTCTGGTAGTCGTAACTGCAAAAAATTCAAGGGTTCCGGAGAGAATGATTAGCTGAATGTGGAGAAAATGTGTGGAACGCTCCTATTGTATTACTCCTTTATGAAGAGTGCGGGGAGCTATCCTTATTATCTTTAACATTTCTTATATTTTATGTAAGAATGTTTTTAACTTTTTGTTATAAACAAAAGTATCACCTGTGCACAAATCTTAAGATATCTTATCCAATATCACGTGTAGGGATGACAATTAGATCCAAACTCAATGGGTACCCGCAAAAAAATCAGCAATGAGTAGGGTAAAAATCTGTATAATGGGTATGAATATGAGGACGAGTAATTATCCGCAAAATTAAACGGGTATGGGTACTATAGTGCCCACCCCGTCTCATCCCGCACTTATATATTATTATTATTATTATTATTATTATTATTATTATTATTGGATGTGTTTATATGAGTTTAAATAAAAATGATTTTTGTTTTAAATAATTTAGAGATTATTTTTTTGAGATTTTTGTAAAATAATTTTTAATCTGTTTGTATATAATTTTATAAAAATGATTTTTTTAAAACTACAAAATTACTATAAAGGATATAAAAATGATTTTGAAGAAAACATGTTTGTTTGAAAAAATATTTTATAAATACATGATTTTTCTGAATACATATATGTCCCTTTACTTTGTTATGCATCTTTATCTCCCCTTCAATCTCTATCTAGTATTTCTCTCACTCTCTATTATCTTATGTCTCTCTACCTCTCCTTTTTATTCCCAACAAATCAATGAATTTAGATCTTCTTCCATTTTATAATTTTCGAATCCTTCTAAAAAATAAACATATTTGGAGGTTCTGTTCTAATCTTAAAAATTGAGCTCTTAATAAAAAAAATGTAATTTTAATAATTAAAAAAATTGAATAAATAAATAAATTTTAGTCCCTATACACATATCAAGCTACATGATGCTCTATCCATACCAATTTACATATGCTCTACCTATGCCAATTTTTTAAATTTAATCACAACAATAGCGATTATTTATCGGAGCACGTGTATTTTTTTAAACTGCGGGTACGGGAATGAGTACTATACTACCCTACCCATTGCCAGTGCTAATCACGTGACACAATCGATAGATAAGTGAATATTTTAAGTATGCAAGTTAGTTCTTCAAGTAGTAATAGCGTCAAATTAGTTTTTAAATTTTGTGAATTAATAAATATATTATTGAAATTGTAAAATTTTAATAAAAATAGATTTTTATTAGATATTTTGATGTGACAATATAATTGAATATGTAATTTATTCATGTTAATTTCACGTCAATGCCATTTCCTCAAGAACAAATTTGTCTATAAAATTGTCATCTCAGAGGTAAATTTGTGATGAATTTGTAATTGTTCATTGACTAATTATGGACAAATTAATTCATGAAAAATTTAAATTTCTTAGAAAAATTAGTCATGTTATAATGATATTGATATGAAATCAATGTGAAAAGATTAAATATTCAATTAACATGTCACATCATAATCTCTAATGATAAAAATTTAAACGCTTAAAATTTAAAGATTCTTGATCGTGTATGCAGAATGCTTGTCGGCTGAGTTCAGCTTCTTAAATGAACCATTGTAACTCAGTCGAAGAATACTTTGACATTGTAAAAAAAAAAATCTTAAGATATCATGGATCCATTTAAGATCACCTTTATCGATAATTATTTGTTTTATACATTGTCCAACAAAGGAGTCAAAATTAAGTAAACATGCATTTTAATCCTTTCATTACCCTACTCCAAGAGGATGTGATGCTCATACTTGTAGCTTCTTTACCATGACAGTTCTGCTGCAGTACATGTAAGTTTGAAATAGTGTAACACTGGAGTGAGTGAACTTTAACCTCATATCATATAAAGATGAATCTATTGTCAATGCAGAGAGGTTCATGCTTTCTATAATACAACATTCTCGGTTGATTTGATTGAACTAGCTCATTACTGAAAATACATACATTTTACGATTTAAAAGTCACTAAGTGGTGTAGAACTATTACAGAGTGAAGAATGTCATAGCCGATCGCCTCATATGTTTACTCGACGAAGAATTCTAAGTGCGGTATGAAGAGTAGAGAATCGCGAATCCATTATTTTTCTTCTGTTTGGTGTATATTTATGCAAAGTGTATCATACTTTATGTTTGAAGCAAGAATTCATTCTTTGAAGTGTTTATCCCAACTTCAAGTATATGCTACTTCATGATTACAAACCTAGAAGGAAATTTCAATGATTACCATTCAAAATAATCATGAAGTATATGCTAAATTTAAGTAATGACTACAGATTTAGTATAGTGCAACAGTTGTAGCTCCACAAAATAAATGAAACTAATTTGATGATTGTTGAGAAGGGCTTATTGTCTTGAAACTAGTAAACATTAATTGAAGTGGAACATTACAAGTTCCATTTACAGAACCAAATACCAATTGGACACACACATGAGCTTACTACACAATCTAAAACTCCCATCAAAATCTCCTAGAATACAGTCAACAATACAAATCAAATGTAAACAAAGCCTTACACGATAATGTTATACAGCATTTCAAGTCAAAATTTTCACACCTTTACTCTTCAAATCAGTTCTGTTTTCCATCTTAAGTGGTAACGGAGCAGAGAACACAAGCTTCTCTTTCACTAAATCTCTCTCATCATTTTTGAGATCACCATCGTCGCTACTACGTGTCGATCCTCCACTATCCTCCATCCCCGCTTCTTCGTCATCTTCAGCACCCTGAGAAGAATCCACAACATCTTCGACCACACGATTTCCACTCCCCAAAACCTCGCCTTGATCATCACTCGATGAACTTCCATCCGATTCGCTAGTTCTCGTGCTATAAACCTCACGAACATTACCATTCTCCGCAAATCTAACAGTTTTCTTCACTCTAGGTTGTTGAACTTTTTCCCTTTGAACAAAAACCCTATTTTTTCCATCCCTTCTACCAATCAAAACATCGGTTACACCATCATCATCATAATCATCATCATGAATACCCTCCTCGTGATCAAAACCTTCCTCATCATCTGCATAAACCTTACACAATCTACTAATCTTCTCAACCCTACCTCTCAAATTCTTCAACAGCTTCTTCTTCTCATCGTCACCATCTGTATTTCTAGGTCTATGAACTTTCTTACCAGACCTCAAACTTTTTGCTTCAGCAACATAATGCATATGCATTTTCGCAGCAACCTCTTCAATTGAGTCCAAAAACTGAACCAGATCTTTACTAATCGACCTTTTCCCATCCACAATCATTGTATCACAACCCTAATGCCAAAAAGTACCAATTTTTAACTTCAGGGTATTAAAGAAACAGAAAATTTCCAATACAAAATAAAAAATATAAAAAATACCCATGTTTGGATTACCCATCCACAACAATTGTATCACAACCCTAATGCCAAAGTTCAAATTTTTATTTTCAGGGTATTAAAAAATAAGAAATTAATCCCAAAAAAACTTAAAACAAAAAAGGAAATTTTTTGAAAATAAAAAAAATACCCATGATTGGATTACCTGAATGGAGTCAAGTTGAAGGAGCAAGTTGACAGCTTTGAGAGAAATAGCTGGAAAATCGAAATGGGTATGTGATGAAAAGGAGGATCTGAGAGAAATGAAGGAGGATTTGATAGAAGCAAGTTGTTTAAGGTTTCTTAGGGTTCTTGATCTACGAACAAGGAAAGAACGAAAATGGGTTTGAATGATACGTGCTGCGTTGTGACGGAGAGATTGACGATGGGTTTGGTGATGATGATTGAGAGAGGATTCAAGAGATTCAATGCGGTGAAGGAGAGAGGAGATTGTGGAATGATGTTTGTCGTGAAGGGAGTGTGATTTGTGGGGGTGTTGAGTGGGAATGAGGAAGTGTTGTTGTTGTTGAGGAAGGAGGAGTGAGGAAATTGTTTGTACGAGGTGGTCGTGTTGGGGGGAAAGATGGGGTTGTTGTTGGGGGGTGCAGCATGTGTAGGAAGAGGTGCAGCAGCAATGGGTTGGAGGAGGAAGAGGAGGAGGAGGTTGGTGGCGGTGGTGGTGGTGGTGAGAGGCCATTCAGTTCAGTGAGAGGGTTTTTGAAAGAAGTAGTTTGGTTTTGATCTTGTGAGTGGGGCTGCTACTTGGTCAATTCATAGAATATTAGGAATGGACTCGTATCATTTAAAAACCTTCAATGTTTTTGTTGGTAAAACATTCTATACACAATTATACAGATTAATTTTTAGAAATAACTAATATTTTTTTTTTAAAGTTTGATAATACATCGTGGACACAAAATAAGTAATAAAAATGTTTTGAACTTTTTATTTTTTATTTTAATATGTAATTTTCATTTAATTTTCGTATGATATTTGCTCGTTGATAAAAAATATATATTTTAAATTTTTTATGTATTTTTATTTATTATTTTTTTGGTTTAATAATAATATGATAATAAAAAAAAATTAAATTTTTTTAGTTTTATTTAATTGAAAATAAAACGAAATTAAATATGAATTTTTTTGGAGTAAATTAAATATAAATGATTTTGATTTGATTGATTTATATTTAATATGATTTTTGAAATTTGAGGAAATTTTTTAAAAATAAAAAATAAAATTTAAAGATTCAACTTTATTGACTTCTTTTAGGTGATTGAATTCGTCCACTAGAAAATCTTATTTGTTGTGGTATTTTTACACAATTTTCTCTATAATTACTCCCTTCAAAAAAGTGAAAAGAAAAATAAAAAAGTGTTTGAATCCGCAATTTAATGACACTGATAGTTCTCCGTCGCGCCATTGTTACACGATATTCTCATTCTAAGTCCTATCCAGAATATAATTGAGTTTTCAACCAAATATTTAAAGATAAGACCAATCTAAGAGGGCACTAAGTAATGCATATGTCTTATGCCTCAGTTTTTTAACCCTCAAACTTTTTTTTTTAATTAATTATATTAATTTTATTACTAACACCATGCAAAATCATTGCTTTTCCAAGGAGTTTGTGACAAGATTGAAGGTTCTATCAGACACTTATGGGGTGATTTGGTAGGCTCAGGAAACTGACAATGTCTAGTAAAATTCATTTTTATATGTC
This sequence comes from Cicer cuneatum, assembly GCA_037974295.1. Taxonomy (NCBI): domain Eukaryota; kingdom Viridiplantae; phylum Streptophyta; class Magnoliopsida; order Fabales; family Fabaceae; genus Cicer; species Cicer cuneatum. Next base: position 55,863,222 of record JBBPBO010001986.1, on the reverse strand, counting down.
ACATTTTTGCAGGTCATTGGTGCTCCTTATATCCACAGGCTAATATGATTCTAGGTGGCAGCTATCGCAACAGTCCTGGAAGATTGAATTTTGGTGATGTTATTCATAACAAAAAATTGATCATTTTTACTTGGATTCTATGGCTTCATTGGCATAATCACATCCTTATGTGCATAACTTCGTGTTATTCTCACTGGTCTTAGGTTGGCTGAAGAAGAATGCTTCATGAATGTCATTATTGAATTAGATTCTAACATGACCATTGACTTTGCATTGCATGGAACTTCATCTACATGCACCACTTATTAGAAAAATTTGTCGACTTCATCTAAGAGATTAGAATGTCTCTTTTCATCACATTCTTCGAGAGGGTTATGAATGTGTTGGTTGACTAATTTGGACCCTGCTTTGAAGACAACTTGAATATTTGGTGTGATTGTGATCCTCATATTAGTTATGTTTTAATTATTGGTGTGGCTTGCGCACGTACCTAGTTTTTCTTTCTTGTTTTACCTTTCACTTATAAAAAAAAGTACAAGTTTGACTCACTAATTTTGCTACTAATTAATTTAGTAAAAAATTAATCAATCATGAAAACGTATTTAATATTTATTATTATATTATTAAATATTGTAAACATAAATTTGACTCACAGGACTTATAATTTTATTGTTATTAGTAGTTAAAAGTGTCTTATTTCAAATTTTGTTTTAAGCTTTTAGATTTGTCGAACCAACCTTAAAGATTCAAGAATCTATTACTTGTGTAACACTATATTAATAAAACTTTCAGTATTATCCTAAAGTAAACTAAAATATAACTTAAACTCATATATAAATAGTCTCTAAACTTTTTTTTATTCATCAATTTAGTCCTTCAATCATCATCTCAAATTTACAAGTAGTTAAAAGACTAACTTCATCCATTGATAATAGTTTAAGGATTGGTAATCATATGAGTTATATTTTTATAGTTTAAATATCAAATAAGTGTTACAAATTGTATTAAAGGCTTTACTCTTTTTTAGATATAATTGCACTTTTAATTCTTCAATAGTTTTTCTTAATTATTCGTTTCTTAGGAGAAATTACTTTAGTAATAAAAAGTCCAGCAGGGCGGTAACTAAATTTTAACCTAAAACTATTTCGACTAAAATTTAAACTCATATACTATTGATCAACTCGACTTTCGTTTAGTTAATTTATTAATAGTATTGTTATTTGTTATTACTCTTGTGCAATTTTACACCCTCCTATTTTGATTATAGGAATTGAGTAGTTAAGTATTTCAATTATTACAATCAATTCCTTTTTTTTTCCAGTCAAGTCTGTAGTCCACTAATCATCCAATTGTAACATTAGAAGCTACTTGGTTCACTTTGTCTTTTGGCGTGGTAAAAAATAAGACTATACAAATACTGAGAAAATTATTTATGTACACCCATCAATCCATTTTATACCTTAAAAAATATAGAAATAAATAGAATAATTTAATAAATATGATACGTTAATTATATAAAATAAACATAAGAAATAAAGAGAGAAAAGTGTTCAAAGAGTTTAAAAAAATAAAGAAGGTACGAATAAAATAATTTCAAATATCAAGAGAACAAATAAACATTTAAGGTATCATGATGAGGTAGGGGTATAGGTAAAATTAATGTTTATTCACAATGTTGGTAGGGTAGGAATAGATAGATAGGGCCAACGGAGAATTATGATTAGCCTATGTTGTTCTCTTAGATTAGAATTTGTTTTATAAATGGATAAAGTAAAAATAAAATAAAAATGTATTTAGTTAAAAAAAAAAGTCAAACTACAATAATACCAAGTCAAACATACATAAATGTAAATATTATTATTATCAGATATAATTTTCGTAATATATTAGGTCATAAATATTTATTAATATTTTATATGATTTAAATATATTGACTTATATTAATTTTTTAACACAATTAAATATATTATAATAAAATAAAATTTAAATAAAATATCATATATAATCAAATTATCTATAATGTCATATAAACTTTCATAAAAAGACAATAAAATAAATTTTTAAATAAACTTTTAAACCTTCTCAAACTTTTAAATTGGTCAAAATCAGAAGAAAAAATATTATAGTAAGAATCGAATCGACTATTATATATATTAAATAAAAATATATCCATTAAATATCATTCAAAATATTCATAATTGTATCAATAAGAATGTAAAAATTTGTATTATTCATTAATGTTATCAGACTGTAAAATTTATTTAAAGTGCAGTTTTGATATTCGTTTATGAGATTTGTCGATATAATTAATTAATTTGTTCTATTTAATAAATTACTTTTTTTTCTCTTAAGTTTTTTTACAATACATTAAGACTATTAGGATGAAATTAAATTCACTTATTCTCAAAATAAATGTTTATTTTTGGGAACATATATAGGAAATAGGGTATTTTATAAATATCCTTATTTTTTTATAATATTTACTATTTTTTAGGTTGTTATTCTAAAAGTATATTAAAAACTATATTATTATTAGTATAATTATTATTCATTACATAATCTAATATTACAAAGATATTTTATTTCCACACAAATATTATCAAATACTTGGCAGTCGTCTTTCAGAATTATCATTTTTTTCTAAAAAACATAACTTTCATTCAAATATTAACATTATAATATTACAATTAAATTGATCATGAATTTAGATATTTTTCATTCATATTTTGGAATAAAAAAGAAAGTAAAAAACATGTTAACGATACATATAAATATTTTATAAATCAATGAAAAATTATCTAATCCAAAAACTTAATTCATACAACCAAACTAATTTTCTACATATATGGTAAGTGATAACGGTCAAGAATAATGCAAAATACATAGTCTTTAATTTCATTCATCTGCAGAATAAAATATTTGTTGATATTCGTTTATATCAACTTTAGGTGGTCTCTGATACGACAGATTCAACCAAGTCATGTGTAAAACTAATATAGTGTTGAATTTGGTAATAACCTCCATAAGCTCCTTACTCAAAATAAGGTATTGACTAAACAAGTTATTCTCAAACATCTCAACAAATACAAGAAGTGTATACTTAAAAGTAAACTAAAACGCCACAAACAAGACGTGATCAAAATAACGTCACACTTGAACGACAAACCACTTATATGTGAAAACCACTTATTTTAATCAAATGAGAGAAAAAAACGAGTTGGAGGAATGGTTTCCTTCAAAAAATTTAAAATTTAATTGCACTTTCGATCTTTCAATAGTATTGTTAGTAATTTTGTTCAATTATATATCCTCTTATTTTAATTGTACGAATTGAGTTTTTTTTTACTCATACAGATTGAGCATGTATTTCAATTGTTGGTATTTGTTTCTCCGCGAGTGAGTGATTAGGAAAAAGAGATATCAAATTAATGCATCTCTTGATTCTCAAGAAGATTCATTCTAAGATTTTTTATTTCTTTTTATTTATTTAAATTTCACTATAATTAACTCACACAACTGTGAAATCTGGAGTTCGACTTCAGAACAAAAGTTGAACTAGAGATCCGAGTTTAAATTAACGCAATTTTTACGCTGTTTTAGATATTTAAATGAACGCGGTTACAAAATTGATGTAAACAATTTCAACCGTCAATTTAAGAGCAAATGTACACAGATCTATTACAACTTCAGCAGAAGACTCAACTCATTTACTTGCCACTCATTTATTTTCAAGCTAAACACTAAGCCCAAATATTTTTCACAAAATTTCAAAACTTGTACCAATATGATAATAAGAGAAAATTAAATCAAACAAAAGTACATTCATAATAACCATGCAGTAATAGATGGGATTACAAAACCAAAGTAATTAAAACATAAACCTTCCAACATATGATTTATACTCCTTTATGTCAACTACTATGGGAAAGTAAAGAAGGAAAACAAATAAAAAAAACAAAAACTCTTACAAAATTATTAAAGAATCAAACTTTGAGTCCCTCTTAATATTCAAATCAAAATGATCTTATATATTCTTTATGCCACAGCTGGCATATCCTTGAGCCATGCATCAAGTGGTTTTCCAATTGAGTAAACAATGAAACCAATCTCACGTAGCTTTTCAGCATCCACAATGTTCCTTCCATCAAAAACAAATGCTGGTTTTTGCATGTTCTCATATATCTTCTGAAAATCAAGTGTCTTGAACTCATCCCATTCGGTTAAAATGCAAATACCATGTGCATCTTTTGTTGCTTCATATGCATCCCAAACCACACTAACTTTCTTCACAGTTGTTGGACTTGTCGGCTGCAAGTGGATCGGATGGTCCCAATCGAACTTGTTCATTGATAGATCCCTCTGGATTTGTTCCTCGGTTACTTGCGGATCGTATATGCTAAGGTTGGCTTTATCGCCGAGTAGTCCCTGGCACACGTCAATGGCAGGAGTCTCCCTCGTGTCACCGGTATCTTTCTTGAATGCAAATCCAAGAATAGCAATCTTTTTGTTAGAAACTGTGTTGAACATTGAAGCAACTACGCGGTTCACGAAACGGCTCTTCTGATAATCGTTAATCTTGATGACTTGTTTCCAGTACTCGGCAACCTCTGGAAGGCCGTTGCACTCGCAAATGTAGACGAGGTTCAAGATATCTTTCTGGAAGCAGGATCCACCGAAACCAACGCTAGCGTTGAGGAACTTGGGACCGATCCTTGAGTCAGTGCCGACAGCATAGGCGACCTGTTGAATATTTGCACCGGTGGCCTCGCAAAGTGCCGACATTGCATTAACGGACGAAATCCTTTGGGCCAAAAAGGCGTTGGCAGCAAGCTTAGATAACTCTGCAGACCAAAGATTTGTGGTAAGTATTCTTTCCTCAGGGACCCAATGAGCATAAACACTCTTCAAAGCTTGAACAGCTTTCAGGCCTTCCGGGGTTTCCCTGCCTCCGATAAGAACACGGTCCGGATTAAAAAGATCTTTGATTGCAGTTCCTTCAGCAAGGAATTCCGGGTTCGATAGAATCTGGAATTTGATTCCCTTGCTGTTGTGCATCAAAATTTTCTCAATGGCCTCGGCAGTTTTGACGGGGACAGTTGATTTCTCAACCACGATTTTGTCGGACTTTGAGACATCAGCAATCATACGAGCCGCACTTTCCCAATACGTCAAATCCGCTGCTTTGCCAGCACCAAGACCCTGAGTTTTAGTCGGGGTGTTAACCGAGACAAAGACTATATCAGCCTCGAAGACATGCTTCTCAACATCTGTGCTGAAGAAGAGGTTCTTGCCACGACATTGCTTTACAACATCGTCAAGGCCAGGTTCATAGATCGGAAGCACGTCGCTGTTCCAGGCTGTGATACGGGATATAGAGATGTCGACAACGGCGACTTCAATGGATGGACACTTAAGTGCAATGACTGCCATTGTAGGACCCCCCACATATCCAGCACCAATGCAGCAAATCTTCACCATTTTGCTTTTCTAAATAACATATCCAAATCAAGGTTCAAAAAACAGATCAGTAAGAACAAAAGCATCAAACAAAAAGCTACATTGTCAGATATACATAGTAGAGCAATGATCACAATTTCCAACTATTAATCTATTATAATCTTGAAAAGAAAAAAGTAGAGGGTATCAAGCATCATTATTTTGTGAACCTTGCATTGAGAATTTTAAGAAATGGCCAAAATTTTAAAGGAAATGCACAGCCACAGTAAACTAATTTTACAATGACATCCAATAAAAATTCATAATTTTGCCGCATCACCCTCACTTTTGTAACAGCTTTTCACAATTAGTGGTATGACTCAAAAAGATGGAGGACTCTTATATAAGACATCAACATATAACTAATTTCACTTGAGAGTGTATGTTCATTAAACTCAGATCATGAATGGGTGAAAGATCGATCTATAACAAGTGACAACATTAATGGAACAAAAAACCATAAAACAGCTCAGAAGAATACAGATCTAACACAAACATGCAAAGGTAGATGATTCGATACTAAAAATTTCAGTTTGACTATAAGTTGACCATTCAGACCAATCTAACCAAATCAGATCTATCATCAAAATGAAGAGCAATGAACTAAATGCACATGATTTCAATGCAAAAAAAAAAAAAACTAATTCCATCAGATCCATTACATGTTCACTTCATAACATGTTACCAACAAAAATCCACCAGCAAAATCACACTAAAACATCAAATCAAACTCGAAATTGAACAACAGAACAACACTAAAAACTGAAAATTGTCACAGATCCATCTCAATTTTAACGCAAATCAGAAACAAAACCCATTAATCAAAATAAATAAATAACAAAACACAAAAAATATAAATTCAAACACTGAAATGGTGAAATCAAGTTGAACTTGCAATCAAAATTGTGTGATTTAACTAAAATAAATGGTTTGATGATAGAAACAGAAGAAATGGTAATGTTTAAAAATTTACCTTTGAGAGAAGAGTGATGAATTGATGAATTCCCTTTGACTAAAAGTGGAAGAAGAGAGAAAGAACGAAAGAAAGGTTTTGTGTTGAGAAGAAGAGAAGAGCGTGAGAAAGGTTATATATACGCAACGAAAAACCAGCTTCTCATCATGTTTGGTGTAGGTGTCCAAAAAAGTTTTTTTTTCTCTTGTATTCTTGAATAAAATAAAATAAATAAAATTGTAACATAAAATTTTTTTATGGTCAAAGTGATATTTACTCCCTCTAATAATATAAAGTAAAGTTGAATTAATATATTTAATTTAAAATTTAAATTAAATATATTTATTTTTATTGATGTTGATGTGCTTTCCTGTAAATTTAAGATTGAAAAGAGTATTAATCTAGTTTTATGTATTATTATTATTATTATTATTAATCTAAAATAACGTAAAAAAACATTTGAATTGATTTTTGCAATTGCAAAATATTGACCAAATTAGTCCTTTTATTTAATTAATTTGTAAACATTTATGATACTATCAACTTAATGTTTTATAGTTTTTATAAATATTTATTGCGGAACAAATTTAATTAATATTTTATAATTTAAAAGAATAAATTAATCATTTTTGCTAATTTCATTTTTGAACCGCATCAGACACTAAACATGGGTTTTCTTTTTCAGCGAGAATTTGAGTTCACCGCGTTATGTAGGTCTAGTTCTTTCCGCTAGACCCAACTCTATTGATTAAAGGAACAATTTAATTTAGTTTTAAAATTTTGATAATAACATGAGATATTAAACTGATATAGTCCAATAATTTTATAGATGGATACCTTTTTATAATCTTATGTGGGTTAAATAAGTTTTCAGTTCTTATAAAATTTTAAAATTTCATTTTCAGTCGATGTAAAAATAGTCATATGATCTAGTCCCTACAAAATTATTTTATATGTTGTTTTAGTTCCTACAAAATTATTTTAGATGTTGTTTTAGTCTTTGTTGAAACCAAACATACTTCACCTTTTAAATTTTTGAATGATTTTTTTACAAGTATGTTTAAAATATTTATTAAAAGTTTATCTACACAAATATAATTTTTTTTAACTTAAGATGAATTAAATATGAATTTTTTAAATGTCATATGCCCAAGGCAAAAGTCATTATAATATAGATCTAGAAATCAATTTTTAAGCTCATTTTTGTGGAAGATTTTTTTAAATGTTGTAGATATGTATACAAAACAATCATTAAAAAAAAATATTGATGATTCAACGGAGACTAAAATTGTTTGCATAATAATTTTGTATAAATTAAAATATATGATTTTTTTTACATGCTTAAAACCAAAATTTTAAAATTTTATAGAAACGAAAAAATTTATTTAAACATTTTATGTATGAGTAAAAAATTAAGTTAAGTACACTTAATCATATTTAATTTTTCAATAAAATTTTATTCTCTTAAAATTTTTGCTTAAATTAATATTTGATTATTTCATTATAATTACTTTATGAAGAAATTCCACTTACATTCTCTAAGACATGCTTAAATGACACTCATCGATCTCACAAAATCTGCCCTTAATTATGTATAGAAAATGTTAGATCAGGAAGTATATGATATGATTAACAAGCAAGGATGGTGACTGACCAGTGAATGATTGTTCGTTGAATCATTGAGGGTTATTACAATTTTATTTTACTTTTTTTCTATAAAAAAAATTAAACGGATTTTCATAAATTATTTTAAACAAAAGCGACACACTTACACTTATATATGTATTATTTTATGTAAATAAGTTATTGAATCTCCAATACCAGTTTGATATTAATTATTTAAACACAATTTTTTTGGTGGTGAAAGAAATTAAATATAATGCAATGTCGGTATAAAATTATTTTACATCGATAATTAATTATATATTAACAACTAAAAAGTTAAAAAATTTCATAAATTAACATATTATAATTAATTATTAATATAAAACATTGATAATACACCACCTTTAATCTTTTATTTAAAAATGAAAAATGATATGTAAGTGATTTTAGTATTGAATTTAGTATTACATATTTTTTTGATTGAATTATTAGGATTAAATATTTAAGTTTGACAAATATGAATCAACGTCCATTTGATTTATTGATAAAAAATATTCATTTGATTTGAAATTGAAATAACTAAAATTCAGTTTTCAATGTATTTGGACAAACTGAGTAAGAAAAAGGTATTTGAACAAAAAAAAAAAAAAAGTTAATACATTTATATTGATGAATTTTAACCAAATAATTTAAATTAGCTTCTAACTTGAACGGTTTTATTTTATCTATTAAGATTTTTTTTGTTTCAGTCAATTTTTTATTAATATTATAAAATAAATCTTAGCTTCGTAGTGTCGGTTTGGCCTGTAATACTATTTTTATTTCGTACGTAGAATTGGGAACCGAGTAGAATCAATGGTTTTGTTTGTTTTGTTTGTTATGCAACTGTCAAAAAGAAGTTAACAGCTTCTTCGCGCGTTCCACGCGTTTTGCCTTTGTGTGTCAAACTGTAAACTTCAACTTCAAGCACCACATTCTCATCACCACCTTCCTAAATGCTCTTATTGTGTATTTTATTATATGGTGGTCAATGCTGAACTAATGTTTAATAATTACTCAAAAACTAACCATAATTTGTGACTCTCCTTAGAAGTTGAATAAATAAAAAGGAGAAGCAAATTTCATGAGAATTAAATAATTTTTAGAGGGTCAAATTAAAAGGATTTCTTTTAAAAAAAAAAAAGTATACTAATTTCTTTCGTTAAGAGTATGACACAACTCCATATTCTAGTCATATTCAATTTTAGCTTAATGTCATACAAAATAACATTGAACTCATGAAAAAGTTAAATTGTTTCATTTACTAACTTTATAGATAGAAAAGAGTTAGAATAATAGATAAGATTAATGATTCTCAAACTCCAACTAATTTGAAGTTCATGCAAAATGACCAATAATTATGTCCGGAGGTTGTCATTGCTGTAAATGTGACTATGAAAATCAATGATTCAATCACTGTTACTAGATCTCACCAAACCTCAAAATCAGTAACTTTAGGGTTTCCTATAGCACTGCCATCAATATTAAGAATCGTAACATCTTTTATATAATCATGTCAAGACAATATCATAGGCTCTCTAATGAGTATGAGACGAGTAATAACTTCTAATTAAAGAGTTAAGAGAATCAAAGTAAACTTGAAAATTGAAAAAGATTCTTTAGCAATACAAATAGAAAATGTAGGATTAATAAATCTAAGAGAATGCCACATTTGACAAAGAGATACTCTGCAATATCTAATGTAGTGTAGAAAAGACTCATCTTCATTCATGTCATGTTGTACAAGTACTATAATGCAAGATATAACAATGATAAATGACATCACAAGAAGACACTAAATTATGACAACCTAACCAAATAAGAAATTTAATTTTTTTCTAGGGGTCTTCAGATACTAAATCCAACACCAAAGATCTATAAAGAACTCAGAGAACTTTTGAGACACGACCTAATTATATCTAAACTTAGTTGCATAACAACTATTTGTCTCTAAACGTCCATTTAGATAGACACGGATAGAGTAGTTGAGAAAGGTTAGCAAATTAGGATTGTGGGGAATTATAAGAAGCTGCTAGTTAATAATAATGTTATCAACGTAAACATCCTCATCATTCAATGTTTAATAATACATATAATTTTTTTTTTTTTACAAATAAAAATACATATAATTCTATTTGGAGGAGAATAACAACAATATTTGTAACTTACTTTTTGACAACATATTTGTAATTTACTTAAGAATATGATTAACTATGAGTTGTAAATTTTGTCCAAAAAAAAAACTACGAATTGAAAATTAAGAAATTTCTCATGCCGACCACATTCTATTATTTGTACCTTATGCTAGAAGAATGTGCATTAGATTAGATGTATATAATGTGTGATTCAAGTAAAGATTTTGGATTATATAAATAGACTTGGACCAGGAAGAGGGAAATTAAAAATCGTAGTCTACTTTTCACTTTCCATGGTGTTCATGCTTCAAGATCTACCACACTTTTAAACCTTAAATAAAAATGTGATAGGTGTACACTCTCTCTCTATAGGAACCCCTATTTGACATTCTACTATTGATGGTGAAAAAAATTTAATAATAAATTTATTATAATTTTTTATTTAAATAATTGATAATAAGGAAGTAGAGAAAAGTAAATTGAATGATATTGATCATAGATAGAATTGTTTACAATAAATACTTATATAGTCAATTAGATAAACAACTAATTAATGTAACATAACTAATTAGTTAGTGTAACTAATTAATTAACCAACTAATATCTAACATTTTCTCATATTAGAATGTGTTTATTACACTTTAAGCTTAAAAAATATAAAAAAAATGTTAAAAAGATATTAATTACAATGAATATGAAATGTCAAAATAGATCGAGTTAAAGATTTTGAAATGCTTGAAATAAGTCGGCTAAAAGATTTTGAATGCCAAAAATATAGCGGTTAAGATTTTTGAACGCCGAAAATACACCGGTTAAATTTTTTTTGTTGTGGATGATTTATTATTCTTTTGAAATAAGAATAAGAAATATTCTAATACAATATTGCTTTTTCCTTTTTTTTTTGTAGTAGGTGTTGAATCAAATATATACCTCCATGCAAGATCTTCTCTTGTTTTTTTTTTCTTTCTTCTTTTGAATGAAATCTCATGCACATCTTCTTGATAATAGATTGGAGTTCTAATTAAGAATCCAATTATCGATTATTTTTTAGAAACAAGAACAATCTTGCTTTTTATTGCTGGTAAGTGTTGAATCTAGAGTTTACCTTTTCATGCAAGATCTTTGATTACATTTTATTTTTATTTTAGAAGAGACAGTAAATTCCACCATAATTAACTTACACAACTATGAGATCCTAGATTCGAATCCGGAACAAGACGTTCAACCTAACAATTTGAGCTATGGCTTAAGGACATTGGTTGCATTTTTTGTTAATGTCAATTTGACTAAAAAGAAATAATTTTGTCACCAAATATTGTTGGCGTTCTTGAAAAATCTTTAACAAATGCACTTTAACTTCATCTTTTTCTTACTATATGAAAGTTGTTGATATTAAAATAAGGTTGATATCAAAACATTGAAAAAGTCGAGTCTTATGTTTTGTTGGCAAACATATTGCCCTTAATGCCCATTATTTGATAGGTTTTATTTATTTATTATTATCATATCATGACGATGAGATAATTTTAACTTGGAATGTGAGAGAAAAAGAGAGAGAAAAAATGAAGGAAAAATTAGTTTTGAATGAAGAAAAGAGAGAAAAAAATGAACAAATTGTTCAATAAAAAAATGAGAAAAAAAAATCAATTAAGTTTCTATGAAAAAAAATTTCAATAAATTTTTTAAAAAGAAAATAGCGGAATAATTAGCTATGTGCTACCATATCTTTATAAACTATTATAAAGTTATATCTCTTATTCGTGCGAGACTTGAGTTTTTCCTAATACACCCACATCTTAGCCGGGTAATCATCTTAGATTTTATATATTGAGTCTAACACATCCCTATAAAAATGACTTGTAAGGTGAGAGTATCACTCTTTATAAAGTCTTTTAAAACTCTATCCCAATACTATTAGGTTTGGTGCATATATATAAATGGTGGGTGATACCATATTAGATTTTATATTAAGTCTAATTCATCTTTACAAATCTAAAAGGTGAGAGTTGTCTCTCTCTCTATAAACTATTATAGAATTTTATCTCTTATTTATATAGATTTGTATTTATTTAAATAAAAATAAAATTATTTTTATATATTAAAATATTTTTTGGGTGTCAAATGATTGCTTTAGAAAAAACTAACAACATACTCGCGTTCGCACAGGTCCACATTTATGTTGCTGGCATATATAAGGACGACTTTTTATAAAATGTTAAGTGATGTTTTGCATTTTAAAATTAAAATAAAAAAAATGCAATATTATTCACTATCAAATTTAATAAAATATAAATATTGAAAATCATCTATATATAGAGCCATAAAACATAACATCGTTGATTAATTATTAAACTGACCAATATCGAAGTTAGTTGTATACATATGAACGACAATGAGAAAAAGAATTGCAATAGCTAAACGATGATGTGCTATAACAGTCAACCATAAACTTTGCGTTTGAGGATGAAATCCCCTGAGAAGTGTTAGAATGGCAGTTCCCACACCTTGCGAAGTACTAAATAAATGACTACTAAAATTAAGGTTTTGAGCTTAACATTTATATAAATTGTGAATATACTTAGAAAATTAGAAATAATAGGAGATGAAAACTTTTAAAATATGAGAGAACATATTTTTTCTTTTATATGTTTGTACACCTAAACTAAAGCGAAACAAATAATCTTTAAGCATGGTTGTGAATTTTGAGAATTTGTACATAGTTACATAGAAAAAATTTATTAAATGTAAAATATCACAATTGATAATTTGTCATGTATATAATACTTATTTTGAATTTTTTGTTAGTGATAATTTGTCCACTATATGATTGTTCAATCTTATTACTAACAATTTGTCTCGTATATGATAGTTACTTTAAAAAATTTATCAGTGATAATTGTTATATATATAGTAGTTCAATCTTATAAGTGACAACTTGTCTCGTTCATAATAGTTATTAAATTTCTTTTCTTCGGTGATTAATAGTTAAGCATATAATGTGGAAAAGTATATTAACTTTATCTCAAAGTGTTATGAAAAGGCCACCAATAGGGAACTTTATCCCAAATATGTAGATAATTTGACGTTGAATGAACCTAATTATATGTTCCTACCTCACATTTAATATTATCGATTGAACTTCTACATATTTGATAAAGTAATGTAGTATTTATGATAAAAGTATGTCTTTTGAATGAAACATGATATATTTTTTCAATTAGGTCAATGTTGAACCCTTGAAAGGCCAAAATTTAATTACTTGATACGGGAAATCACCCAATGCCCTTTGTTTAGAACCATGTAGCTGACATGCTTCACAAGATTTGGTATATTGAAAGCAATATGATGTTATAGTAGGCTAATAATATTCATGACGATAGATTAATCATTTCAAAACATGACCAACCTTGTGGAATCCACACATACCTTCATAAACTTATTTTGTAACTCAAAAAGGGTTCCTTCTTTCCTACACTTTTTAGTTGAATATCATTGACGCTCCTCATAAATAATTCACTATTCACTAATACATAGTTGAATGTCTTCGATTTAATTTATGATCCACTATAAATGATGAATCTTGCAAATAATCAACTAACTCCTTTATCCAAGTGTGAATCTATTGTGTGTATGCTAGTTTGTTTAAATTATTAAAAAAATCAACAAATTAATGATTTAACGCAGAAACAAAAAATTTAATAATTTAATAATAATAATAATAATAATAATAATAATAATAAAAAATTTATTTATATTTAAATCAACATAACTACTTGGATATTATAAACAAGTTTAGCCGTAGTTGAACTAAAAGAGTTTTTAGGTATTTAAAAAAAATAGTGAGATGTGATCTAACTTTTTTAGTTAAATCTCACCTAAACTAGACTATGTCATTGTTTGTTTGCATGACCGGTCTGCACCCTATCTTAAATCAAATCTCGATCACATTCATCTTCACCTTAAGTAATGAAATTTAGATATTATTATTTTGTTAAGAGAAAAAAAGTATAATTTAAACATGACAAATATATGAAATATGAATATGTTAGGTTGTAATTTCTTCGTTCATTTTATTCCAAACTAATAATTTATCAAGATCCAATTTGTAATAGAGTGTAATAGTTATGCATTGACTGTATTAATTATCTTTTATTTAATTTTAATTGAATTTCAATATAAAACTAATTTAGATGTGTGTGTCTTTTTTATCTTTGCAATATAATTATTAATTATTAACACAAATTATGGGAGCAGGATTTCATGTGCCTTTAGGTATTGACCAAAGCACCATGATTAATCTGCCTTTCTAGTGAAATTAGATACGCAAACTTCAAAACTACGAATAAACTTTGCTTCAGATGTTAGAAAATGAATATTGAGTGCATTTTAAGCTAGAAAAAGAAACATTTAACAATTTCAATAAGTGTAACCTTAAATGAAAAAAAGAAATCCTTAAATGGTCCATGGTCATGATCTACAAATCACGACAGATCTCACATGTGCAAGTGCAAGAAATAGGGGAAAAAATATTAAAACAAAAATATATTTCTTATTTGTGTTTTTTATTTTTTATATATAAAATAATTCTTATTTGCCTTTTCTTTGTTTCTTTCTCTATGACACGAGGAATGAGTTAATGACACAAAAACGTGCTAAAAGACGTGTGATTTTTGTTTCATGTTATACTTTTTTAATTATTTTAAGAAAAATTTAAACGCGGTTTTGACTTTATTTGCAATTTTGATTCTCGTATTTTTAAATTTATAACTTAGTTCTTCTATTTTTAAAAAGTTTAATTGCAGTTTTGATTTATCTATTATTACCAAATCACGAAATTGGTTCTTTATTTTAAAAAGTCGATAATTTTGATTTCTCTATTAGATTTTTGAACTAAAAATAATAATATTTGATATATTTTTAATGACGTGACATACAATTATATGATATAGAACAATCTAAATGCATTAATTATATTCATATGTCATTAATTAAATTAAAAATATGAAATTTTCAAAGTTGGAAGCTAATTTTTTATGGCGCTTTATTTTAATTTTATGGATGTTAATCATTATACATCATTGTATTATATGCCATGTTATTTAAAGCATTCAGATCATTATTTTTTAGTTAAAAAATCATAAGAAGATATCAAAACTGTCGACTTTTAAAATAAGAGGATTAATTTCGTGAATCAGTAAAATTATGATGATTAAAACAGTAAAAATAAGGAGACTAAAACTGCAATTAAATATTTTTAAAATTTCTCACATTGTGACAATCTAAATTGATAATATGAAAATGAATTATCAAGTGAAAATTCATCTATACGATGATTTGTTAAATTTTATGGATTACTTTAATAAACTAAATATAAAATGTTATATATTAACTATTAAATTTTTGTGACACTTATATTTTAAAATGAAAGAATATTGTGTTGGAATGTAATTATGAATGACTTGTGATGAATTGAGTTGTTGTACTATTAGTATGTTGAGAGGTTCTTACTTTTATCCGATGATGTTCAATATAAATTAGGATTATCCCATTAAGTCGGTTTAAGCTAATTATATTATTCATCGATAAAAAGAGTAGTAAGCTACTCACAACCTTCTCTTATGAGAAAGCAATGGATCGCAATACCATGACAAGTACACGTTCTTGATAATAACATTATATAATGTCTTATATTGTATCTACGATTTTAGTCTAACTTAAAATTTTCATCATGTTTTACATTAAATTAAGTTACTTTTGTGATATAAATTCATCACGTAAATTTTGATAAAATGTAAATTGATTTTGAAGTAAAAATCCACATAGACGTTATCATGTCATCAACTGAGATATCATATAAGTATTTTATTTGTCACATTGTTAATATTGAGCCTCAAACTGTAGGTGGGGAAAAAGCAAGTTTTTTTATTAAAAAAATTGGATGATTACAATCATAGGATAAATAAATATAAAAATTAAAATCATGAATGAGTTAAAATAAAAGATCAATGTTGCATTTAATAATTGTCTATCTATAAAAAATTTGACTCTTTTAAAGTGATAAATTGATAAAATAAATAAATTTATTGTTGATATATTAACCACCAATTAATTATACTTGTGCGCATAATAATAATAATAATAAATAATAATAATAATAATTTATTTAAATAATTAATATTATTTATTTTATTCTCTAAAATGAATAATTAATTTCAAAAGAGTTAAATCCATTTATCTAAACCGTGTCCATTTTTTTAATAAATCGCAATAATATACACTTACATGTAGATTTACGCATGGACCAGTGAAAAACCTATAGAATCTATGTTTTTCTTTTTTTATCGGTAAATGTGTTTTTCGGTAATAATATAGGCAAGTCTTAATGCCAAAACCTCATTCAATTTTGCGCACTTCCCTTCACATATATCCACTAAAATACGTTTTTTCTTTACCAAAATACCCCTTATCACGAGTACAACCTCATCTTCCATTTTTTAGATTCAGTTCTTTTTAATTGAATTGGCGAACAACTCATTTTAACAAGTAATATTAATCATGAATAAATTAATAGTTAATATTAAATATATATATATATATATAATTAATTGTAATTGATTATAATTATAATTTCTAATTTATTTATTTTAATAACTATTCATTTTAAAGAAGATAAATCTCTTTGTCCAATTGTCAAAAAAAAAAAATCACTCTCTTTCTCCATCGTGCATGTATTAATCTTGCATCTATCATTGCCAAATAAATAGCTACGAGTTTTTATATTTAATTTTTCCTCATATTTTTTGGAAATTTAGTATGAGAATAAGAGTATGTTTGGTTTGGAATAGATAGGGGAGGGAAAGTAATATTTTAAATTATATTTATTTTGGTTCAATTTTTTAAAAGTAAAGGGAGAAAGAAATTTCTAGTAAACTTCCTTTAGCTTTTCATTCATTTTGATAGAATTTGAAGGGGAGATGAGAAAAAATGGCTAAATATACTAAAGAATATCCGCTTAAATCAAACAAATTTTTTATTGAATTAGTTATGATGATATTTATTATTTTTTCTAAAAAAAACTTTTAATTAAAATATTTAATATCTCATTTTAAATCAAATATATCTCTATTTCTTTCTCATATATCCTTCATATATGCTTTGATTAAAATTTCTCGTCTCTCCTCCACTCTCTTAGACAAAACACAATATCCCAACACTTTAAATAAAATTAAAATTAATGAAGTTGTACAATTTTTCAATTTGACGATAAGTTATAATTGATTATTAATGTAAAATAATTTTACAATAATAATATATAGTCTTGTTCTCATTTAGTTTTCAGAAATATTTGAAAATATAATTTATTTTTTTATAAAAAATTAAAAATAAAATCTTGAACATTTATATTGTACACAAAGTGCACAACTAAAAAATATACGTCCAAATACTATCTTCGAAAATATTATAAATTGTTATCCCTAAAACTTTATGAATATATTCCATTTAGGTATGTTCTCTAAGTCTCGTATTTGGTCCATATATTTTTAAACATTATATTTTTTATCACAATAAGTGTCATTTTAATGATAGAAATTTATTTTAAACTAAATGTCATTTTTTTAATTGTACTTGTCAATTAATATCTTATACACCACTCATAAAACATTATATTCTATTATGAATTTATGATAATTGAGAACACATACTAGTGCAATTTAATCTTATTACATCTGCAATTTTAGATCAGTTGTTATACACCCAATATTACATCTCACAAATTTGTTATTATAAAAAATTTGTTAGATATGTTATATTAAACTGTTCTAACAAGCATTTTACAAAAAAAAAGACCATAAATTAACCAAAAAAATTTCGTTCTAACACGTGCAAAACCATAAAATTCCCCTTCATCCTTCAATGCGAACTCATCATCTAATGCGAACTCATCCTTCAACGCGAACTCATATAACTTCAGCGCTTTCATCGCTTCAACCTTCGGCGCTTCAACACTTCATCCTTCAACCTGAAACCCTTCAGCGCTTTCATCCTTCAACCTTCATCCTTCAATGTGAACTCATCATTCATCCTTCAACGCGAACTCATATAACTTCAACTTTCAGTGCGAACTTCATCCTTCAGTGCGAACTTCATTCTTCAGCGCGAACTTCATTCTTCAACTTTTAGTCTTCCTTTTGTTTTCACTCCCTCCTTCACAATTAACACGTAAATTTGTAT
This sequence comes from Cicer cuneatum, assembly GCA_037974295.1. Lineage (NCBI taxonomy): Eukaryota > Viridiplantae > Streptophyta > Magnoliopsida > Fabales > Fabaceae > Cicer > Cicer cuneatum. The sequence continues at coordinate 55,844,763 of JBBPBO010001986.1, read as the reverse complement.
TTTTCTAAATTCTGTTTTCCCCTAAATTCTCTTTTCTACTTCTGTGTCGACGACGATTTTTCTTTGTCTTCCTCTTCCATTGAGAAGTGTCCATTTCTTTCACCATTGAGAAGTGTTTCCCTCTGTGAGCAAGTATTTGTTGCTTTCTCTGGTAATTTTCTAATAGTTCTTATTTCTTACTTAGCAATCCAAAATTGTTTCACTGTTAATTGTTCTTATTATTAATCTTTAATTGAAATTTATTTCTAGTAATATTTAAAATAATTTCAATGTAACCTTTAACAAGAAGATTAGATTGTGTTGTGAGATGTGATTAAACGGGAATATTAAATTGTTTTATGTAGGCATAGTTTATTAAACTCTTATTAATTACAGAAGTTATGGAGAAATTTGAGAAGTAGTGCTACGTAAAAAGCGATGAAAGTGATGAAGAATGTTTTTATTACTCTAGTTAGTATTCGGAATTTGTGTTGAATGAGCTTTGTCTATTGAATTTTTCCTTTGTCTTCATCAGTTTGAATGTTTGATATTCCTGTTTGTTTCCTTTCACCTGGTTGGATGAGCTTTGTCTATATATTTTTTGCTTTGTATTTCCTTTGTAAGTGCTAATTGTACTTTGTCACATTAATAACTATAGTTTGGTTTAAAATGATTAAGGTGCATGCTTGTGAAAATAAAGGTACATCTTGGAACCTATTTATTGCTTATGGTTTATCGTTGGATTTTATTATTAATCTAAGGCTGACGAGGAACCTGTGGACCAGAAGAGATATCTCGAAGACTCTTGCAAACCAAAGTGTGTGACCATTACTTGAATATCAGGTGTGATTTCTTGAATTGTATAATTATTAGCTGGATCGTTTGAAGTTGAGCTTTATTCTTAATGTAACTAGAATAAAGAAATGCACTTTAACATATAAAGAAATGATAGTGTAGTTGCAATAAGTAGTGAAAGACACCAAAGTAGTAAATAAGCAACATAAGGCATCAAATTAAATCCATTCCATAGAGTTTGTGATTCGTTGTTATGTTCACTTAAACTTTTCCACAACAAAGCTTGAGCACCAAATGAAAGACATATAAAAAAGTAGCTTGCGTGGAACTTAGTTAAGATTGGTGATGACATGGTTTTTGGGTTGGAATCATTGTTTTCATTATTATAAGTAAATGCTTTTCCATTTGATGGTGATTGTATCTATAAATTATATCTTGTAAGATTCATTGGTTGAACAAACGTCTAAAGAAATCTTTGTTCCACATGGATGTAAATAAATTTTGACGGAGGCCATTGGAAAACTTGAGCATCCTGGTCATGTTCGTGCTGTTGGTCGAGGTGTGGGGATTCGATAATACTTTGGATCATGTTCTCATTATGCCTCTACTCCACCAGTTTTCGGTAGCCACCAAATAGAGGAGCTTACTAATGTGATTAAAAATAAAGTGTTGCAGGATCTATCACAACAAAACCCAAATTTGTTCATGAAGGGCAGTTGTTTTGTTGAACTTCATATACCAGAAGATAAGGGCAATGATATCCCAGTGTAAATTATATGTTGATAATAATGATTTGTAGTGGTATATGCTGATGTGTACAAGTTGGGGCCCACCTAACACAATCAGTTGTTAGATAATGATATGGTTAGGGTGGTGGTTACCAAGGTTTTAGATGCAAATGCTCAAGTACCTATGCCCACTGATGAGGTAACAACAGTTGGTCATGCTTCAAATACTTTCATTCAATGTCCAAAAAAACTTTTGCGGCTTGTTTCTGATAAGGTATTCATTACATACATCTTTTTCTATTTACACTTGAAATATTTTAAATGGCTAAATAATTTATCTTTAATTATTTATGAGACTAACATATTTATGAAAGTTAACGTTCCACTCAAAAAGTCAAAACCAGACTGTCGAATATGCTCTTTGTTGTTTCTTTATCTATGCATCTGTCAAATTCCTTGAATGTGATGGCATTGATCATGATGTTTCTGGACTTGTGATGAAGTTTGTGTAATCTGCTCTGATCTGGTTTCATATCATCCATGTCTAGTTCTTTAGTTGGATCTTCTAGATCAGTAGGTGCAGTGTATCCTTTGACTACCATCTTCCATAATTCAGGATCTTGAGATATGAAGAAACTTCTCATTATGTCCTTCCAATACTCAAACCTTTCTCCATCAAAGAGTGGTGGTCTGTTGATGTTGCCTCCCAGTTCATCTCTAGATTCTGCCATGTTGAATTCCTTTGTTTTGGACCCATTAATTCATCCTCTGATTAAGTCTTGAACAAGTCTGGAATAAATCTGACATTTGATTCCTTCTAGTCTGGAACAACTCTCCCTATGGCAGGCTTCCTTCTAGTTTGGTCCAGGTCTCCTTCTGACTTTGCTTCCTTCTGATCTGGGCCAGCAAAGATATCCTCTGGTAGTGTTTTGACATCCTAGTGTATCCTCTAGTAATTCCAGAATGCATTATGGATGCATTTTCTGCTTCTGCAATCTTCAACTTCTTGTGACATTTGATTTAATAATTCAAGGTTCAAAATAAGATTACATGGAGTGCTTTTGTAAACATCAAAATCCTAAGTACTTAGAACCAACTTGGTTCCAACACTTAGAACTCTTTGCATGTCCATTTCATCATCTCAAAATCCAATAATCGTTCAAAGTATCACTGAAGAAGGATACAAAGCAGAATGAAGAGTTTGAAATTCGAACCAGTGCATAAAGGGCAGGAAAGCTAAGAGCTAATAAAGAAAACAAATCACATAACCAACTAGAATTAAAGAAATTTCTTCTTGGCAAACTGTGAGTTCTTTTCCTTGAACTGTTTCACATGTTGCATACAGGTTTTCTGGGTTTGTTTCTGGTTTTACTTTACTGATTTGAATTGATTTATGGGTTTGAAATGATGGGATTCTTAGAAAATGGAGAGTGAGGGAAAAACTGTGAGGTTTTACATGTAGAAAATGGTTGAAATTTGCATTTAGTTTTTCTAAATCCATTCACTATGCATATGTTGTGTAAATGATTATGGTGTGTTAATGATTGAAGGAATGAAGGTACATTGTTAGTTGGTTAATTGATACGCCTTTTGTGTTAACGTATTCCATAAACCCACTTATGCATTTTCCTGCTTTTGATCAGTCTTAGCCTTTGACTATTTCCTCTGGCTGCCTCTGATTCTGTTTCCTCTGGCTGCCTCTGATTCTATTTCATCTGGCTACCTCTGATTCCGTTTTCCTCTGGCTGCCTCTAATTTTGTTTCCTATGGCTGCCTTTGATTCTATTTTCCTCTAGCTGTCTCTCATTCGGTTTTCTCTGGCTGCCTCTGATTTTGTTTCCTCTAATTCTGTTTCCTCTGATCGAGTTGCCTTTGGTCCAAGTCTTCCTTTGACTGAGCTGCCTTTGATCCAGGCTTTCCTTTGACTAAGCTGCCTCTAGTCCAAGTTTTCTTATGATCATGTTGCCTCTGATCAAGCTGCCTCTAATCAGAGTTTGCCTCTGGTCCTGCTGTCTCTGATCCAAGTTTCCCTGATCAGAATACGTAAACTAATAATTGCTTCCAATTAAATGATCACTTAATTAAGGCTTCCTCTGATGAATGATTAGAATTATAGTTATAAGTTTAATTACAAAATTATGTTGTTGTATGGAATAAACTTTCATTTGATTGATGAGGAAATGTGCAATGCATCGATGATATACATTGTGCATTGCGTACATGTTGTCCATTATGCATTGCATAAACAAGACATGGTAAACATGGTCAAGTATAAATGGTGGGACATTTTAGCTTTGGTTTAGTCATGAAACAATGAGTAAAGATAAAACAATTGAGACGTTGTAATACCCCAATTTTATCCGACTATTTAAAAGTAATTCAAAAAAAATAAGTAATAATATGTTTAATAAATACTTTATAAATATTATTATAACAAAAATCTGAAGATCATCATTTTTACAACTTAGTCCAATTTTTTGAGTATATAATTTACATAAGTGTTCCCATTTAACACAAAAAATAAAATAATATAAAACAAAAAAGAAAAAGTTGTGAACGCACTTTCTTTTTTTCTTCTTTTTTCTACTGTTTCAATTGTGTACATTCCTTTATCTTGCTTGCCTTGTTAGCATTCTACTACAAACCTTCCTTTATCTTGCTTGCCTTGTTAGCATCCTACTACGAACTTGTTACAAACCAGTTATTTGCTTCATTTTATTTTATTTCAGACTAATAACGTTATTACTTGTACTACTTGTGCACTCAAAATCTAATGTTGTGTAAAATTTGCAACAAAACCATACAAAGTCCATAACTTAATTTTATCTAATGAACAGAAAGATTCACTACTTTAGCTTACTTTAGTCTATAAATTGAGTTCAAAAATCAGTAAAAGGATATGATTTTGGGTGAGAGTGAAGGTACAAACACGAGAAGGGGGGGTTGAATTGTGTTTGACTAACTTGAATACTTTTTCTGTTTTTGAAGTTTTAAAACAAAACTTGATGTATGAATAAAACAGAGTTAGCAGCGGATATAAAGTAAAAATAAAAACACAGAATTTTATGCTGGTTCACCGTTAACGAGGCTACGTCCAATCCCTTCACCTTGAAGGATTTCACTAATTCGAACCTTGAATTACAACAATACCACTGACTCTCCAAGTCAGTCTTCTCAAACAGTCTAACAATCCTAGACTTTTGAGGAATGCAGCACCTTGACTTCCTAAGTCAAGTCTTCTCCTACCAATCTGACAACCCCATATTGTAGAAGGAATTACAACGCCTTGAATCAAATTGCCAAGTAATCTTCTACCCCTTCTGACTTTCTCAAATTGTAGACTCTACTTCAACAACTTAGATCTAAAACAAGGGAAAGAAAATAACACGAGTGCTTGTTTCTGGAAAGCTGGAACTCACAATTAACCTCACTGAAAACTTGAGTGTTTGCTTTGGAAGTGTATGACTCTTTTGTGATTTTCGATGCTAAGTATTCTGTCTTGAGCCTCCTTTTATAGATGTGAATTAGGGTCTATTCCAGCTTAAATTCGAGCTGTATCTTGCTGGATTCTCTTGCAAAAATAACTTGACGAATCGGGCTTCACTTAAATAAAAAACATATCTTTTTATGCTCCAAATTGCCTTTCAAAAATAACATTGACCAATTCTGACTTTAATTAATTCTGTAACAAATCTTTCTTCCCGCCAATAGCTTCTGAATTCCACAAGTCTTCAATTTATTTTTTTATCAAATCCTTTTTAATACTTTGATCAAATTTAATCAAATCTCCACCGATTATCATTATGATTAAATCTGAACCCTTTGATCTTTTGCTCTCGTCCACATCTGGACCATACTAAGTGATCTGCTGTGATCCTCTGATTTCGGCGAACCCTGGAGCACACTTTCTGATCTTCTGATCTCAGCCAACCTGGACTAGCAAACTGATCTGCTATGATCCTCTGATCTCGGCCAATGCTGGACCACACATTCTGACCTTCTGATTTCGGCCAACACTAGGCCATGGTTTGATCGTCTGATCTCGGCCAACACTTGGCCATATACATAAATCTTGACCATTGATCTGAACCTTTTCCCTCTGATTTGGACCTATTTTGAACTGGGTCTGGATTGAACTGAAATTAAATCTGGACAATTAATATTTCAGTCTAGACATTTTACCTTCTGATTTGGATCAGGTTTGGATCATATCTGGACATAATTTCTTCTGGTCTAGACTTTGTTTTCATACCCTGAACCATGCTATCTTTTGGTATGGGTCAAATCTAGATTAAATCTCTTGTTCTGGACCCATTAATTTATCCTCTGATTAAGTCTGGACTGTTTATTATTTCACTACCAGGCCATCTTCTGGTCAGAAAAATTTCTGGACTAAGTCTGACTAATGACTCGTTCTGGTCTGGATCAAGTCTCCCTCTAGCAGGCTTCCTTCTGGTCTGGTCCAGGTCTCCTTCTGACTTTGCTTCCTTTTGATATGGGCCAGCAAAGATATCCTCTGGTAATTTCAGGATGCATCCTCTGGTACCTTCTGGATGCATTATCTGGTGTCTTCATCTTCTGCCTCTGGAAACTTCATCTTCTGGTGGCATTTAATGTAATAATTCAACGTACAAAATAAGATTACATGGAGTGCTTTTGTAAACATCAAAATCCTAAGTACTTAGAACCAACTTGGTTCCACAAATCTCCCCCTTTTTGATGATGACAAAACCTTAACTTATTTTGCTAGCTTGTAACCCGAAGTACTTGAATTACTCCCCCTTAGACCAATCTCTCCCCCTACGTCTGATACTGACTTTTTCTTCTCCTTTTCAACTCCCTCTCTTTTCGCTCTTTCTTTTCTTCACTTCTCCTCTCCTTTTCAACTCCTTCTTTATTCTCTCTTTCTTTTCTCCCTTCACATTGCCTCTCCTTTTCAACTCCTTCTCTTTTCACTCTTTCTTTTTCTCTCTCCCTGTTTCTTCTCCTTTGCAACTCCTTCTCTTTTCATCTCTTTCTTTTTCGCTCCTCCTTTCTTTTTATCTCTCCTTTACTACTTATTTCTCCTTTTTTCTCTCTCTCTCTCTCTCTCCCCCTTTTTGTCATCAGCCAAAAAGAGGACCTACTATTTTTGTATTTTTTTTTCTCTTTACAAATTACAGAAAGTAAAAACAAAAAAATAAAAGATATAAAATAAAATTACAAGAAAATTAAAAACTCCTAAGAAGACTACTTGAGCTAGTCAGATATGGAGACAATGTTGAGATGTTTCTTGATGAATTCGAACCTGTCTTTAGGTAATGCTTTGGTGAAGATGTCAGCCCATTGATGATCAGTGTCCACAAACTGGATGTCTAAAGTCCTTTTTTGAACATGTTCCCTAATGAAATGGTATTTTATTTCAATGTGTTTGGCTCTAGAGTGTAAGATAGGGTTCTTGGTTAAGTTTATGGATGAAGTGTTATCACAGAACAAAGGGATATTTGTTTCGAAGATGTTTTAATCTTCAAGTTGATGTTTCATCCAGATTAACTATGAACTACATCCTGTTGCTGATATATACTCAGCTTCAGCTGTTGACATGACAATTTTGCTTTGTCTTTTGCTTGACCAAGAGATCAAATTATTTCCTAGGAAGGTGCACTTGCCACTTGTACTTTTCCTTTTCAGCTTGTCTCCTCTGTATGTTTTCTGGTCTACCTTTTGACTGGTTTCATCTGATTTACCTTGGTGAATCTGAATTCCCAGGAAGAACTTATGTTCTCCCATCATGCTCATTTGGAACTCTTTCTACATTAGGTCAGAAAAATCTGGCCACTGGAGCAAAAGTCTCAGTGTAATCAATACCTTCCTGTTTACTGTATCCTTGAGCTACAAGTCTGGCTTTGTTCCTTACCACTTCACCTTTTTCATTGAGTTTATTCCTGAACACCCACTTGGTTCCAATAATGTTTTTGTTTGGTCTGGATACCAGATCCCAAACATCATTCCTTTGGAATTCATTCATGTATTCTTGCATTGCAAGTATCCAACCTTCTACTTCAGATTTGAAGATTTGTCGTATTCTTGCTTGAGGCTTCTGCTTTTTCAAGTTCTTTTGCCTGCAACTGCTTTTGATTCTGATAAATCAACTTCTGGTTCTGGTTAATCTGTAACAGCTTCTGATTCTAATAAATCAGCTTCTGATTCTGGTAAATATCCAGATTTCTCTTCTAACATAATCAGATATATCTTTTGAAGATTTGTCATGTATTGCTGACTTGCTTGTACCCTCTACCTTTCCAGGTACTTGTGTTTCTTCTGCTTCTGCTCCCTTTGGTTCTGGTGAACCTGCACTATCTTTATCTTGCTTTGATTTGTCAAGATCAAGCAGTTTGTCATATAACATAATACAAATCAAATAATTTAAAAATGAACTTAATACAGCCAAACCATTAATTCTGCTTCTGATGGTTTCTGTTTGTTTTTGAAACCACTGGAATGCTGTTTCTACTGAAGTGTTCAATTCGTGTGAATCATCTAGTTCCTCTAACAGTTTGAAAACCTGCAGAATACTTATCTAGCTTTGATTTTTTTTAAGATCAAGCTTCTTGTTATCACAGTAAACATAAATATCAAGCAATAATAGTATTTACAGCAAGATGTAACAGTTTCAGTTTTACTTTAAAAATCCTCTGGCTTCTGATTTTCAGATTCCGAATCTGTTTGTTCTGTGATTACATGGTTTGGATGAGGGGATTTGAATATCCTTCCTTGTTTGTAGTCTTGATGAATCTCACTGGAGTGTTTGAAGAACTCTCCTGATTCTGATTCTTCTCTTTCTACTTTGGCTGATTCACCATGTTCCTCTGGTGATTCTGGAACATCTTTTGGTTCTAGTAACTTTGGTGAATTTGGTGATTCTGATAACCTTGATGGTTCTGGTGATTCTGGTAGTTATGATTCTGGTTCTAGTTCTAGTACTGATTCTGATTCTGGTTCCGGTTCCAGTGTTGGTTCTGGTTCCAGTTCCTGTACCTCTGATACTGGTTCTAGTTCTGATTCTGGTTCCAGTTCCTGTTATGATTCGTGTGATATCTTTGATATTTCCTGTTCCTCCTTCGATTCTGGTTCTGGTTTTGATAGGTATTGTGTTGACCAGTTCTTCTTCTACTAGAGTCACTTGGCTTCTGTTTGGTTGATGTTGGAACATAAACCTTTTTCTGCTTGTGCATTGCCAACATCCATTGCCCAGGCACCATTGTTGGTGTCTCCTTCTAGTTGCTCAGAATATCTACAACATAGACAATTTGATCTTTTGGTACCCAGAACTGATTTGGTCTTGGTTTTTTAGTTTTAATAACTCTCTGATCTTGTTTAGATATTACCATTGGACAAGATAATTCAGAGTGACCTTTCTTAGCACAAATAATGCATAAAACATCAGAATGAACAGCTTTAGTTTCAGCAACAATTTCTATAAAACCAAGACATCTCTTTCCACTGTTATTGTTTCCATAAATCATAGATGCACAATTACTTCTTTCCATTCCATTAGCAATAAAGTTTTGAAAAAAATTGTTCATGCATATCAGATTCACAAACAGTTATGGAAGTGGAACAAATATTACTTTTGAGAGTTTGGTTTTCAAATTTGAGTCTTGCAACTTCAATTTTAAAATCCTTGTTTTCAGTTGCATACTCAGAATTGCGATTCTTTAAAACTTGGACGTCTTTGGTTAGATTTTTCTTATCTTCCCTAAGAGTTTTCAGTTTTAAAGACATCTGATTGTTTGCATTTAAAAAGTCTTTTAAAGCCTCAATTAATTCAAATCTAGTGAGATCAAAAAATACCTCAATGTCTTCATCTTCTGATTCTATTCCAGAGCCTGAGGCATATCCAGAGCTTGAGTTGGTATGAGCCATCAGAGCCAGAATTGCTCCCTCTGATGTGCTTCCAGACTTGCTTGAATGACTGCTTCGATCATTCTTCCTTCTGCCATGCTTTCCTTCCTGAAATCGTGCCTTAATGAAGTCCAGAGGCAGACTTGATGTGTGCCATCATTGCTGTTTTTGCCTCTTCTTCATCACATGATTCTTCTTCTGATTCTGATACATCCCAGGCAGCCATCAGACCCTTCTTTCTGAATCTGGAACTCTTCTTGTGATGTTTCCCTTTTTCCAGATTTGGACATTCTGACTTGATATGTCCAGGTTCATTCAATCCATAACAAACGATACTCTTCTTGTCAGATTCTTCCTTTCCTTTGCTGTTATGATTCTTCCTGGTGCCTCTCCTCTTTCTGTTTTCCCAGATCTTAACCATCTGTTTGGTTAAGTAAGCCATATCATCACAGTCACTGTCGCTATCCTCTGATTCTGGTGCTACCTTTGCAGCTTTCTTCTTTTTTGACTTTAGGGCCAGATTCTTCTTCTTCTTTGGTTCATCTACTTCCAGTTCTATTTCATGAGACTTGAGTGAGCTGATCAGATCTTCAAGTCTTAAGTTATTCAGATCTTTGGCTTGCTAAACTGCAGTAACCATTGGTCTCCACTTGGTTGGTAAGCTTCTTAGAATCTTCTAGACATGATCTTCTGTTGTATAGCTTTTCTTCAAGACCTTCAGTCCAGTTATCAGAGTCTGTAATCTGCAGAACATTCTTAATGTTTTCATCATCTTCCATCTTGAACATCTCATGCTATTTGGCCAGTATGTTAGCCCTTGCTTCTTGAACCTGCTGGCTTCCTTCATAGGTCAGAACGTGACTATCGAATATGCTCTTTGCTGTTTCTTTATCTGTGCACTTGTCAAATTCTTTGAATGTGATGGCACTGATCATGATGTTTCTGGACTTGTGATGTAGTTTAAATAATTTGCTCTGGTCTCGTTTCATATCATCCATGTCTAGTTCTTTAGTTGGATATCCTGGAACAGTAGGTGCAGTGTATCCTTTGACTACCATCTTCCATGATTCAGGATCTTGAGATATGAAGAAACTTCTCATTTTGTCCTTCCAATACTCAAATCTTTCTCCATCAAATAATGGTAGTCTGTTGATGTTGCCTTCCAATTCATCTTTGGACTCTGCCATGTTGAACCCCTTGGACCTTTCCTCAAACACTGTTAAGTGCTCAGCCTTGAGACCGAGCTCTGATGCCAATTGAAGGTGCAAACACGAGAAGGGGGTTGAATTGTGCTTGACTAACTTGAATACTTTTTCTGTTTTTGTAGTTTTAAAACAGAACTTGATGTATGAATAAAACAGAGTTAGCAGCGGATATAAAGTAAAAATAAAAACACAGAATTTTATACTAGTTAACTGTTAACGAGGCTACGTTGAGTCCCTTCACCTTGAAGGATTTCACTAATTCAAACCTTGAATTACAACAATACCACTGACTCTCCAAGTCAGTCTTCTCAAACAGTCAAACAATCCTAGACTTTTGAGGAATGCAGCACCTTGACTTCCTAAGTCAAGTCTTCTCCTACCAATCTGACAACCCCAGATTGTAGAAGGCATTACAACGCCTTGAATCTAATTGCCAAGTAATCTGCTACCCCTTCTGACTCCCTCAGATTGTAGACTCTACTTCAACAACTTAGATCTAACACAAGGGAAATAAAATAACACGAGTGCTTGCTTCTGGAAAGCTGGAACTCACAATTAACCTCACTGAAAACTTGAGTGTTTGCTTTGGAAGTGTATGACTCTTTTGTGATTTTCGATGCTAAGTATTCTGTCTTGAGCCTCATTTTATAGATGTGAATTAGGGTATCTTCCAGCTTAAATTCGAGCTGTATCTTGCTGGATTCTCTTGCAAAAATAACTTGACCAATCGGGCTTCACTTAAATAAAAAACATATATTTTTATGCTCCAAATTGCCTTGTCAAAAATAACTTTGACCAATTCTGACTTTAATTAATTCTGGAACAAATCTTTCTTCCCGCCAATAGCTTCTGAATTCCACAAGTCTTCAATTTATTTTTGTATCAAATCCTTTTTAATACTTTGATCAAATTTAATCAAATCTCAACCGATTATCATTATGATTAAATCTGAACCCTTTGATCTTCTGCTCTCGTCCACATCTGGACCGTACTAAGTGATCTGCTGTGATCATCTGATTTCGGCCAACCCTGGACCACACTTTCTGATCTTCTGATCTTGGCCAACCTGGACTAGCAAACTGATCTGCTGTAATCCTCTGATCTCGGCCAATGTTGGACCACACATTCTGACCTTCTGATTTCGGCCAACACTGGGCCATGGTCTGATCATCTGATCTCGGCCAACACTGGGCGATATACTTAAATCTTGACCATTGATCTGAACCTTTTCCCTCTGATCTGGACCAATTCTGAACTGGTTTTGGATTGAACTGAAATTAAATTTGGACAAATAATATTTAAGTCTGCACATTTTACCTTCTGATTTGGATCAGGTCTGGATCATATCTGGAAATCATTTCTTCTGGTCTAGACTTAGTTTCATACCCTGAACCATGCTATCTTCTAGTCTGGGTCAAATCTAGATAAAATATCTTGTTCTAGACCCATTAATTTATTCTCTGATTAAGTTTGGACTGTTTATTATTTCACTACCAGGCCATCTTCTGGTTAGAAAAATTTATGGACTAAGTCTGACTTATGACTCCTTCTAGTCTGGATCAAGTCTCCTTCTGGCAGGCTTCCTTTTGGTCTGGTTGAGGTCTTCTTCTGACTTTGCTTCCTTCTGATCTGGGCCAACAAAGATATCCTCTGGTAAATTCAGGATGTATCTTCTGGTACCTTCTAGATGCATTATCTGGTGTCTTAATCTTCTGCCTCTGGAAACTTCAGCTTCTGGTGGCATTTAATGTAATAATTCAAGGTACAAAATAAGACTACATGGAGTGCTTTTGTAAACATCAAAATCCTAAGTACTTAGAACCAACTTGGTTCCAACAGAGAGAAAAAACACTAAAAAGGGAGAAGGAAGAAATAAGCAACTTAGTAGCAAACAAAAACAAACAAATCGAAGAATGATTATGATTAGAGAAGATATGACTAAAAACTCAAACCTCTGATAACGCCGTCGCTGGAAAACCGACCACCGTTACACTTCCTTGCCTTCATCTTCGCCGTTATACGCAAATCCGCGTCTCTCACGTTTGTTTCTTTTCTCTATCTCTTTTTGTTGTTTGTTTGCTGAAGTTTTTTATTTCATGCTCAATGATGCCTTTGTTATTTGATTGTTGCTCTTTATTTGTTTAAAGACGAGATTTTGAATTTACTGAAACTTGCAATATGGAAACATGTACCTTGATGAAACGTCTCCAGTGCCGAGACACGTATCTATTATATAGATGGGCTATGTTGCATTTGTTGCTGTTTGCGTAGAGTAGGCTTTCCATATCACTACTTGCATTTTCTTTTTATTAAATCTTTAGTTGCAAAAAAGAGCTTTTTGCCAAAAATTAAATAAGCAAATGTTGTTCCAAGTTATTACGAGACAAGTTATGATTCTGAACATTTTTTTTAAGTTAATATTAATTAAAAATATTTTTAAATTTAATGAAATTAGATGTGACTTTTTTTTTTTGAGTTGTTAAGACACAAGTTGTACCGCTTGTTGGTTTTAAAAATCGACTTGAAAATTGAAAATAATAAAATATTTTTAAATGGATTAAATGGATGAGACATCCTTTTACTCCTTTAATTTTTGAGACACGAGTTGTGCAACTTGATAGTCTCAAAACTCGTTTTTAATTACTCAAAATAATTATTCCAAATCAAACAAACTCTTTTTTTCGTCAAAATAATTTTTTTATCAACAACAAAACAAATTTTTCTTTAAAAACAATCAACGCATCAACATTTTCTATCCAAGAACTACGTAGCTTTGATTTCTCTATCGCACCAGGAGATACGTAGGAGCAAGATCACACTCTTGTCAAGCACATTAATAAAATAAATTCTTTTTCCCCTCTTTTCTTTATGCAAAATTGAAGTAGCAAAATTTATTAAGCACACTCTTGTAAATCTCCCTTTTAAAAATTTCCTGAAAAACTTAAGATTTGATTTCAAGATTGTTCTTGGTAAAGAAAGCAGAAAATGGAGAAGGTTCTTGGTTTTATTAGAAAAACGAAGAACGTTCTTGATTAGTTATAAATCAGAAAATAGTTTGTATTTTAATCTTGAAAAGCAATGAAACTAAATAAAGAGATAAAGGATAAGAGACATCACACACGGATATATCCTAGTTCGCCCAACTTGGACTACGTCTAGTCTTCATAATTGTGAGATTTCCACTAAGTGTTTAAAACAAGAACCTTCTTGGTTTTACAACACCTAAGTTAGATCAACCTTGATCTTTGTTACAAACATTAATCTAATTCCACCCAGAAAGAGATTAATCAAATCACCTACCAAACATGATAGGATTTCTGACAATCTACCCCAAACTATACTAAACTCTTATAGTTTGAGTTTTACAATAATGATGAGATTGTTTTGTTAGAATCTGAGATGTCTCAACCCTTGTTTGAGATTCAATTCTTTACAAAGAATTCAGTACAAATATATTAGAGTAAATATGGATTGATGAGACTGATTCTTTTGAGTGATTTGAGAGTTTCAAGTATGTCAATGTGAATGATTTTATGAGACTTGTTAGCACTTGAACTTCTTCCTTTTCCTTGAGCCTTGGCCTTCCTTTTATAGGCTTGAGAGCAGTAAATGGAGGTCAATAGTGTTGGAACCAAGTTGGTTCTAAGTACTTAGGATTTTGATGTTTACAAAAGCACTCCATGTAATCTTATTTTGTACCTTGAATTATTACATTAAATGCCACTAGAAGATGAAGTTTCCAGAGGCAGAAGATGAAGATACCATATAATGCATCCAGAAGGTACCAGAGGATGCATCCTGAAATTACCAGAGGATATCTTTGTTGGCAAAGATCAGAAGGAAGCAAAGTCAGAAGGAAACCTGGACTAGACCCGAATGAAGCCTACTAGAGGGAGACTTGATCCAGACCAGAAGAATCATAAGTCAAACTTAGTCCAGAAGTTATTCTGACCAGAAGATGGCCTGGCAGTGAAATGATAAACAGCCCAGACTTGATCCAGAGTTAATCAGATGATAAATTAATGGGTCAAGAACAAGAGATTCAATCCATATTTGACCCAGACCAGAAGATAGCATGTTTCAAGGTATGAAACTAAGTCCAAACCAGAAGAAATGATGTCCAGATTTGATCCAGACCTGATCCAAATCAGAAGGTAAAATGTCCAGACTGAAATATTATTTGTCTAGATTTAATTTCAGTTCAATCCAGACCCAATTCAGAATTGGTCCAGATCAGAGGGAAAATGTTTAGATCAATGGTCTAGATTTAAGCATATGGCCCAATGTTGGCCGAAATCAGAAAGTCAAAACATGTGGACCAACACTGGGCGAGATCAGAGGATCACAACAGATCAGTTTGCAAGTCCAGGTTGGCCGAGATCAGAAGATTAGAGGATCAGAAAGTGTGGTCCAGGGTTGGCCGAAATCAGAGGATCACAACAGATCACTTAGTATGGTTCAGATGTGGACTAGCGCAGAAGGTCAAACGGTCCAAAATTAATCATGATGATAATCGGTGGAGATTTAATTAAATTTGATCAAAGTATTAAAAGGATTTTATACAAAAATAAGTTGAAGTTGTATGGGAATTCTGAAGCTATTGGCGGGAAGAAAGATTTGTTCTAGAATTAATTAAAGATAGGATTGGCCCAAGTTATTTATGAAAGCAAATTTGAGCTAAAAAGATATGTTTTTTATTTAAGTGAAGCCCGATTGGCAAAGTTATTTTTGCAAGAATATCTGGCAAGATTCAGCTCGAAATTAAGCTTGGAAGAGACCCTAATTCACATCTATAAAAGGAGGCTCAAGACTAAAGACTCAACATCGAAAATCACAAAAGATTCATACACTTCCAAAAGCAAACACTCAAGTTTTCAGTGAGGTTAATTGTTGAAGTAGAGTCTACAATCTGAGGGAGTTAGAAGGGGTAGCAGATTACTTAGCAATTAGATTCAAGGCGTTGTAATTCCTTCTACAATCTGGGGTTATCAGATTGGTAGGAGAAGACTTGACTCGAGAAGTCAAGGTGCTGTATTCCTCAAAAGTGTAGGATTGTTAGACTGTTTGAGAAGACTGACTTGGAGGGTTAGTTGTGTTGTAATTCAAGGTTTTGAATTAGTGAAATCCTTCAAAGTGAAGGTACTGGAGATAGCCTCATTAACAGTGAACCAATATAAAATTCTGTGTTTTTATTTTTACTTTATATCCGCTGCTAACTGTGTTTTATTCATATATCAAGTTTTGTTTTAAAATTGCAAAAACAGAAAAAGTATTCAAGTTAGTCAAACAAAATTCAACCCCCCCTTTCTCGTGTTTGCACCTTCAATTGGCATCAGAGCTCGGTCTCAAGGCTGAGCACATAACAGTGTTTGAGGAAAGGTCTAAGGGGTTCAACATGGCAGAATCCAAAGATGATTTGGGAGGCAACATCAACAGACCACCACTGTTTGATGGAGAAAGGTTTGAGTATTGGAAGGACAGAATGAGAAGTTTCTTCATATCTCAAGATCCTGAATTATGGAAGCTGGTAGTCAAAGGATACACTGCATCACAAGTCCAGAAACATCATGATCAGTGCCATCACATTCAAGCAATTTGACAGATGCACAGATAAAGAAACAGCAAAGAGCATATTCGAAAGTGTAGTTCTAACCTATGAAGGAAGCCAGTAGGTTCAAGAAGCAATGGCTAACATACTGGTCAAACAGTATCAGATGTTCAAGATGGAAATAGATGAAGACATTGATGAAATGTTCTGTAGATTCCAGACTCTGATATCTGGACTGAAGGTCTTGAAGAAAAGCTACACAACAACAGATCATGTCAAGAAGATTCTAAGATGCTTACCAACCAAGTGGAGACCAATGGTTACTACAGTTCAGCAAGCCAAAGATGTGAATAACTTAAAACTTGAAGATTTGATTAGCTCACTCAGGTCTCATGAAATAGAACTAGAAGCAGATGAACCAAAGAAGAAGAAGAATCTGGCCCTGAAGTTGAAATAGAAGAAAGCTGCAAGGGCAGCATCAGAATCAGAGGATAACGACAGTGACTGTGATGATATGGCTTACTTAACCAAACAGATGGTTAAGATCTGGGGAAACAGGAAGAGGAGAAGCTTCAAGAAGAAACATAACAACAAAGGAAAGGAAGAATCTGACAAGAAGAGTATCGTTTGTTATGGATGCAATGAACCTAGACATATCAAGTCAGAATGTCCAAATCTTGAAAAAGGAAAACAGCACAAGAAGAGTTCCAGATTCAGAAAGAAGGGTCTAATTGCAGCCTGGGATGCATCAGAATCAGAGGAAGAATCGTTCGATGAAGAAGAGGCAGAAACAACAAAGATGGAACACATCAGGTCTGCCACTAGATTTCATAAAGGCATGATCTCAGGAAGGAAAACAGGCGGAAGGAAGAATGATCGAAGCAGTCATTCAAGCAAGTCTGGAAGCACATCAGAGGGAGCAATTCTAGCTCTAATGGCCCATACCAACTCAAGTTCTAGATACAGCTCAGGCTCTGGAACAGATTCAGAAGATGAAGACAATGAGGTATTTTTTTATCTCACTAAATCTGAACTAATTGATGTTTTAAAAGATTTTTTAAATGCAAACAATAAGATGGCTTTATAATTGAAAACTCTTAGGGAAGATAAGAAAAATCTGACCAAAGAAGTCCAAGTTTTAAAGAATCAAAATATTGAGTACGCAACTGAAAACAAGGATTTTAAAACTGAAGTTGCGAGACTCAAATCTGAAAACCAAACTCTCAAAAGTAATATTTGTTCCACGTCCAAAACTGTTTGTGAATCTGATATGCATGAGCAATTTTTTCAAAATCTTATTTCTAATGGAATGAAAAGAAGTAAATATGCATCTATGATTTATGGAAACAGTAACACTGGATAGAGAGGTCTTGGTTTTACAGAAACTATTCATTATGATGTTTTATGCATTGTTTGTACTAAGAAAGGTCACTATGAATTATCTTGTCCAATGGTAAAATCTGAACAAGATCAGAGAGCTGTTAAAACTAACAAACCTAGACCCAATCAGTTCTGGGTACCAAAAGATCAAATTGTCTATGTTGCAGATATTCTGAGCAACCGGAAGGAGACACCAACAATGGTGCCCGGACAATGGATGTTGGCAATGCACAAGTAGAAGAAGGTTTATGTTCCTGCTACAACCAGACAGAGGCAATCTGAATCTGATGGAAGAAGGTCTGGTCAACTCAACCAAAACCAGAATCAGAACCAGAACTGGAACCAGAATCAAAACAGGAACTGGAACCAAAACCAGAACTAGAACCAGTATCAGAAGCACAGAAACTTGACCAGAACTAACACTGGAACCAAAATCAGAATCAGTACTGGAACCAGAACCAACACTGGAACCAGAATCAGAAGCAGTATTGGAACCAGAACTAAAACAGGATTTACCAGATTCATTCAAATCACCAGAATCAACAGAATCATAAAGGTTATCAGAATCATCAGATTCACCAAAATTACCAGAACCAAAACATGTTCCAGAATCATTAGAGGAACATGGTTTATCGACCAAAGCAGAATCGAGGAAAATGCTCAAACAGGCCAGAAGCAGAACTGGCTCTAATGGCTCGAGCAGAAGCTGAGTCTAACTCTGACTTTGATTCTGACAGAGAAAAGGCAAGGACTGATCAGCAACACAAAGCTTGGTATCTCGATAGTGGATGCTCCAAACACATGACATGAGACAAATCTATGTTTCTGGATCTGACCATGAAAAATGGAGGCAAAGTTTCCTTTGGAGGAAATCAGAAATGACAGATTATTGGTACAGGAACAGTTGGTAACAAATCCTCTTCCCTTTCTATTAAAAATGTTATGTTAGTTAAAGGGCTGAAACATAATCTTCTGAGCATAAGTCAATTAAGTGATTGCAATTATGATATTATCTTTAATCAAAAAACTTGCAAAACAGTAAGTCAACTTGATGGGTCTGTTTTATTTATTGGCACTAGGAAGGATAATGTTTATAAAATTGATATGTTCAGTCTTGCTAAGTAACAGGTTAAATGCTTATTGTCTGTGAGTGAGCAGAATTTGATTTGGCACAAAATGTTAGGGCATGCAAACCCTAGGGTATTAAGATCATAACCATCAGAAGTGATCATAGAGGTGAATTTGAGAACAAATATTTTGAAGAATTCTGTAATGAGAATGGGATCTCTCACAACTTCTCATCCCCCAGAACACCTCAACAGAATGGAGTGGTAGAAAGGAAGAATAGATCATTGCAGGAGATGGCCAGAACCATGCTGAATGATATGAAGGTTGCCACCTACCTTTGGGCAGAAGCTGTCAACACAACTTGCTACATTCATAATAGAGTGTACATCAGGTCAATCTTAAATCAAACTCCATATGAACTGTGGAAAGGTAAGAAACCTAACATTTCCTACTTCAAGCAATTTGGCTGTACTTGTTTTATGTTGAACACTAAAGATAATTTAGCTAAGTTTGACTCTAGATCCCAAAAGTAAACCTTTATTGGTTACTCTGAGAGATCAAAAGCTTATAGAGTGTTTAACAAAGAAACTAACACTGTGGAAGAATCAATCCACATTAAGTTTGATGATAAACAGCTTGACTCTGAAAAGTCAAAGCAAGATGAGGAAATTGCAGGTGAACTAGAGGCACAGGAACCAGAAGCTGAACCAGCAGCAGAACCTGAGAAAGATAAAAGCAAGGAAGAAGAACATGATGACTCTGAAAACAAGTCAGAGGGAAAGAATGGATGGAAGTACAAGTCTTCACATCCATAAACTCTCATTATTGGCAGTGCAGCAGAACATTTAAAAACCAGATTATCAAGTAGAGAAACCAGTCTGTTTGGTTTATTCTTAACAATTGAACCAATCAATGTTGATGAGGCTTTGGCAGAGGATGGTTGGATACTTGCAATGCAAGAAGAGCTGAATGAATTCGAAAGGAATGATGTTTGGGATATGGTATCCAGACCAAACAAAAACATTATTGGAACCAAATGGGTGTTCAGGAACAAACTCAATGAAAAAGGTGAAGTGGTAAGGAACAAAGTTCGACTTGTAGCTCAAGGATACAGTCAACAGGAAGGTATAGATTACACTGAAACTTTTGCTCCAGTGGCCAGGTTAGAAGCAATTAGAATTATTTTATCATTTGCTACTAATCATGATATAATGCTGTATCAAATGGATGTTAAAAGTGCATTCTTAAATGACTATATAAGTGAGGAAGTCTATGTCAAACAGCCCCCTGGATTTGAAAATCTTGATTTTCCAAACCATGTTTTTAAACTTAAAAAATCTTTATATGGTTTAAAACAAGCACCAAGGGCATGGTATGACAGACTTAGTACCTTTCTCCTTAAGAATGAATTTGATAGAGGCCAGATTGATAATACTTTATTTAGGAAATCCATTAAAAATGATATTTTGATTATTCAAGTTTATGTTGATGATATCATCTTTAGATCTACTAATGGAACTTTGTGCAACGAGTTTTCTAACCTAATGCAGAAAGAGTTCTAAATGAGCATGATGGGAGAACTTAAGTTCTTCATGGGAATTCTGATTCACAAAGGCAAATCAGGTATACTCATTCACCAATCTAAATACACTAAAGAACTTCTCAAAAAGTTCAAGATGAGTGACTGTAAGCCTATGGCCACCCCCATGCACCCAACCTGCTCACTTGAGAAAGATGAAACCAACCAAAAGGTAGACCAGAAAACATACAGAGGTATGATTGGATCCCTTCTTTACTTAACTGCTTCTAGACCTGACATTCTATTTAGTGTTTGTGTTTGTGCCCTTTTTCAAGCTGACCCTAGGGAATCCCATTTAAGTGTTGTCAAACGAATATTGAGATACCTTAAAGGAACCACCAACCTTACCTTGTTATACAAGAAAACCCCCGCCTACAAACTAAAAGGTTTCTGTGATTCCGACTATGCTGGACACAAGCTGGAAAGGAAAAGTACAAGTGGCAACTGCACTTTCTTAGGTGATAATTTGATCTCTTGGTCAAGCAAAAGACAAAGCACCATTGCCATGTCAACATCTGAAGCTGAGTATACATCAGCAGCAGGTTGCAACTCACAGTTACTCTGGATGAAACATCAACTTGAAGATTACAACTTTTTTGAAACCAATATCCCCTTGTTTTGTGATAACACTTCAGCAATAAACCTAACCAAGAACCCTATCTTACACTCTAGAGCCAAACACATTGAAATAAAACACCATTTCATTAGGGACCATGTTCAAAAAGGGACTTTAAGCATATAGTTTGTGGACACTGATCATCAATGGGCTGACATCTTCACCAAAGCACTACCTGAAAATAGGTTCGAGTTCATCAAGAAGCATCTCAGCATTACCTCCATTTCTGACTAGCTCAAGTAGTAATCTTATGAGATTTTAATTTTCTTGTAATTTTATTTTATGTCTTTTATTTTTCTGTTTTTACTTTCTGTAATTTGTAAAGAAAAAAAATACAAAAATAGTAGGAGCTCTTTTTGGCTGATGACAAAAAAGGGGAGAGAGAGAAAAAGGAGAAACAAGTAGAAAATGAGAGATAAAAAGAAAGGAGGAGCGAAAAAGAAAGAGATGAAAAAAGGAGTTGAAAAGGAGAAGAAACAGGGAGAGAGAAAAATAAAGAGATGAGAAAGAGAAGAAGTTGAAAAGGAGAGGAAATGGGGAGAGAGAAAAATAAAGAGAGAAAAAGAAAGAGTGAAAAGATAAGAAGTTGAAAAGGAGACGCAATGTGAAGGGAAAAAAGAAATAGAGAATAAAGGAGTTGAAAAGGAGAGGAGAAGAGAAGAAAAGAAAGAGTGAAAAGGAGAAGAAAAAGTCAGTATCAGACTTAGGGGGAGAGATTGGTCTAAAGGGGAGTAATTCAAGTACTTCGGGTTACAAGCTAGCAAAATAAGTCAGACCAGAAGGAAGCCTGCTAGAGGGAGACTTGATCCAGACCAGAAGGAGTCATAAGTCAGACTTAGTCCAGAAGTTATTCTGACCAGAAGATGGCCTGGCAGTGAAATGATAAACAACCCAGACTTGATCCAGACTTATCAGAGGATAAATTAATGGGTCCAGAACAAGAGATTCATTTCAGATTTGACCCAGACCAGAAGATAGCATGGTTCAAGGTATGAAACTAAGTCCAGACCAGAAGAAATGATGTCCAGATTTGATCCAGAACTGATCCAAATAAGAAGGTAAAATTTCTTGACTGAAATATTATTTGTCCAGATTTAATTTTAGTTCAATCCAGACCGAGTTCAGAATTGGTCCAGATCAGAGGGAAAAGGTTCGGATCAATGGTCTAGATTTAAGTATATGGCCCAGTGTTGGCCGAGATCAGAAGATCAGACCATGGCCCAATGTTGGCCGAAATCAGAAAGTCATAACGTGTGGTCCAGCATTGGCCGAGATCAGAGGATCACAGCAGATCAGTTTGCAACTCCAGGTTGGCCGAGATTAGAAGATCAGAAAGTGTGGTCTAGGGTTGGCTGAAATCAGAGGATCACAGCATATCACTTAGTATGGTCCAGATGTGGACTAGCGCAGAAGATCAAATGGTCCAAAATTAATCATGATGATAATCGGTGGAGATTTAATTAAATTTGATCAAAGTATTAAAAGGATTTGATACAAAAATAAGTTGAAGTCGTATGGGAATTCTGAAGCTATTGGCGGGAATAAAGATTTGTTCCAGAATTAATTAAAGACATGATTGGCCCAAGTTATTTATGAAAGCAAATCTGGAACTAAAAATATATGTTTTTTATTTAAGTGAAGCCCGATTGGCCAAGTTATTTTTGCAAGAATATATGGCAAGATACAACTCGAAATTAAGCTTGGAAGAGACCCTAATTCACATCTATAAAAGGAGGCTTAAGATTGAAGACTCAGCATCGAAAATCACAAAAGAGTCACACACTTCCAAAAGCAAGCACTCAAATTTTCAGTGAGGTTAATTGTGAGTTCCAACTTTCCAGAAGCAAGCACTCGTGTTATTTTCTTTCCCTTGTGTTAGATCTAAGTTGTTGAAGTAGAGTATACAATCTGAGGGAGAAGGGGTAGCAGATTACTTAGCAATTAGATTCAAGGCGTTGTAATTCCTTCTACAATCTGAGGTTGTCAGATTGGTAGGAGAAGACTTGACTCGAGAAGTCAAGGTGCTGTATTCCTCAAAAGTGTAGGATTGTTAGACTGTTTGAGAAGACTGACTTGGAGTGTCAGTGGTGTTGTAATTCAAGGTTTTGAATTAGTGAAATCCTTCAAAGTGAAGGGATTGGACATAGCCTCGTTAACGGTGAACTAGTATAAAATTCTGTGTTTTTATTTTTACTTTATATTCGCTGCTAACTCTGTTTTATTCATACATCAAGTTTTGTTTTAAAAGTACAAAAATAGAAAAAGTATTCAAGTTAGTCAAACACAATTCAATCCCCATTCTCGTGTTTGCACCTTCAAATAGAGCCGTTGGTAGTGCCCTTGTCAGGCTTGACCAGAGGCAATATTTCTGATTAAAAATATTCCAGCTTTTGGCTATTTTTAATTTCTATTTTGACTGGGCTAAATCCTTTGTTCTTGATCAGTAATTTTTTTAGCTTAATGATCATTTAATATTGAAGATATGTGATGATGTATTGTAGCTTGAATTGGAGTCTGGAACTTGATTGAAACAGATTCGAAAAGATCTCAGAAGCTTGTTGCAGAAAACTGAGATGAAGTTGTTGGAGATTGATGATCAATCTGGAACTTTAGCTTTTGGGTTTCCTAGAGATTAATAATCGATCTGGACGAAATTCTAAACATACTGGAAGTTGTCCTGGTGCTTTGTATATTGTCAAGATCGTTTATCAATCTTGACAGCTAAACTGGAGATTGTTCAGATTTGCTTGGGCAGCTTGATTCATGGCCTTTTTTTTCTTTGGGATTCGAATGGTTTCTTTTGGTTGTAATTGATCACATCTGTTCCTTGTCATGTACTCTTAATACTGATGTAAATTCTAGAGGTAATAGCTTCAAGTAAGTAATGGAGATTGATTGATCTTTATGCTATCATGGCCATTTTTGAACCTGGAGAACATTCTCCGTTTTCTAGATTGTGTCAAGAATGTTCTCTGTTCTTTATTATGCTGATTTCTTGGCTTTCCTTGAATCCTATCTTTGAATTAATACACTCAAAAGCACAAGTTAAATTAACATAACATTTTAGAATCATAATTAACGTTCTTAATTAACTTTTGTTTATTATCATCAAAACTTTAAAAATGAGAGTTTGTCTTAACACATATTTATTTCAAAATCACATTAAAAATAAATAATTTATATTCATATTTAGTAATAAAGATAAATAAATATATTTAAGTTAATATTAATTTTGCACAATTAATTATAGGTAACCGTATTTGAACAGATGTCGTAAGGTGTTAATACCTTCCCTACGCATAATCGACTTCCAAATCCAAAATTTTGTTTTAAAACCATTTTTTCTATTTAAGGGTTTCCCAATGTTTTCCCTATTTTAAATAAACATTGGTGGTGACTCCATTAAATTCGAGAAACACTTGAAATTTAGGTTGCGACAGACGCCAATTTGTGTCATGGCCATACCACCTTTGCAAAAGATTCTAACCATCTAGGTGATTGGAGGAGCTTTTCCTTATAAAAGAATTGGATATCATTGAGCTTTTCCTTAATTAAAAAAAGGAAATGAAAACTAGAGAACTTTTCTAAATCAAGAAAAGAAAGAGAATGCACTTTTTCCTACTGAAAGAAAAAAAAGATTTTAAATATTTGGCCTATGGCTAATATGAAGCCTATCATATTTATGATAAGTTTTCATTGTTTTTGAAAAAACTATTTCAAACTACTCCTCCCCTTTTTAAGAGCTAACTGAGATTATTATCTCACAATTATTTATAGCAAAGGAAATGTTGAAGTCAGAATCAGAATATAACACTTAGTAGTTATATTTTGTTTAGAAAGTAGTATGTGATGTATGTTTTGTCAAAATGTATGAATTAATTACCATATTCTAGACGATTGGTGATGGTTACTACACGATACAAATATGTCTCTATTTTTGGTTTATCTGAGCTACATAATTCCCTACTTTGTTTCTAGTTCCTTTTTTATAAAACAATCAATAAATGAAAATTATATTTGATTCTCACTTTGACTTCTACTCCCACAATTTTTAAAAATTCTAATTTTACCCTTATCATTTTTACTTTCTAAAATTTTTGGATTCGTTATATATCTACCAAATTTTTCATTTTCAAAATTTATACTAGACAAAATAATCGTTTTCAAAATTTTTAGTAGACAAAAAAATCGATTTTGAAATTTTCTATAGAAAAAAAAAATTGAGAAAAACTTTTTCTATCAAATTTTTTTGTTTTCGAAATTTTCAGTAGAAAAAATATTTTAAAAATTGAAAAATTCATTTTTTGAATTGTTTTGTGGTTATTTTTCGAATTGAGAAATAAATTTTCTATTAGTTATTTTTAATTGAGAAATTAAATTTTCGATAACTCTTTTGTCTATCGGAAAATTTAAAAATAAAATTTCTAGGTAGGGAATAACTACCAAAAATTCATTTTCATATTTTTCGGTTAACAAATAACTCCTAAGAAATTCTTTAAATTAATTTTTTAATTCCAAAATTTTATTGAAAAAATTACTTTTCTGAAATTTTTGAAGGGGATACGTGTAAATTGTCCAAATTGTTTTTACTTTTAATATTAACCATAATAGTATTTTTTTTTAAAAACCCTATACAAAAATTATAAATACAGAGATATAAATCTAAATGTATGGTACACAATCAAGTTTCTCAATAAATAATCAACAAATGGGCCCTTGACCATGTAATAGTGCATCTATGCTTCACTAACTACTAACTAGCCGAAAAAGAACCTAACTAAATACTATCTGAATCCAACGGTCAAAAGATGGAAATAGAACTATAAACAAAATAAAAAATCTTGTAAAAAAATAAAATAAAAAATAATGTAGAGCCAAATATGAGTCCCAGTAAAACTAGCCGTTACAAAAACGATTCTCCTAAAATACAACGTTCTGATTTTTC
This sequence comes from Cicer cuneatum, assembly GCA_037974295.1. Lineage (NCBI taxonomy): Eukaryota > Viridiplantae > Streptophyta > Magnoliopsida > Fabales > Fabaceae > Cicer > Cicer cuneatum. Next base: position 55,819,036 of record JBBPBO010001986.1, on the reverse strand, counting down.
CTTCTTTTCTCATTTTCTAATCCCTCTTAACTAATATACTAACATATTTCTCATCGCCGATTGAAACACCACTACTTTTTCCGGCAAACATGTCTTCCAACACCGCCGGAGCATCATCAACACTAGCCACAACCACTCCACGTTCATGTAGATCCAAGATTCAAGAAACTCCCAAACACACCGAGAATCTCAACCCTAACATTCAAAACCCACTAAAATCTAATTCCCCTTCTTGTTCCGCCAAATCGTCTCAGAAACCGAAAAACCCTAATTCCCCTAGGAACAAAATTAAGCAGAGGAAGTTCGTTGTAGCAAAGAAGAAATCGAAGAAGGAGGATCAAAAGGACGGCGGCGATGCGGTTTCGACCCCGCCGTTTTGCAATTGCAAAGAGAAGAATAAGAAGTGTGTTTGTGTTGCTTACCATAATCTGAGAAAGTCTCAGGAGGAGTTTTTCAAGAATCGAGATCACGACGATGAAGGCGAAGAAGAAGTAGAAGGAGTTGCTGAAATTGATAGTGTTGTTGGTGAAAAACAAGTAGGTTTGAATTTGGTTGTGAAGAGAAGTAGGGAGAGATTGAGGGAAGAGGTAAGGGAAAGTGTTACACAAATTGGGTCAGGGAAAGTTATGAATTTGGTTAAGGCTTTTGAGAAGCTTCAATTTGAACCTAATTCAAAGGACGAGGATAAAAAAGTGGAGGAGGAGAAGGAAACTGGAGAGAATGATAAGGTTTCTGGTTGTTCTTCATTTTGTCCATCAGATTTGATTTTGACATCTCAAAACCTTGGTTTGGATCCACATGACTCTGTTTCTTCTTCTTGGGATGGCGCTCGCGGAAGGTTTGATTATGATTAATCCAAGTGTTTAGTTTTGATGATTAGTTTTGAGAACAAATCAGCTTACTTTTAATTTAATATGAGTATATGAATATATGAATGTTGTAAGTTATAGTTATGTTTATCAATTGTCATGACTCATGAATTAAAATTAAGGATGCAGAGACATTTGATATTTTGGAGCATGGGTTTGAACCCTCGCTACCCTATACCTCTTCTTCACACTTAGTGTGTGTGAGTTACGCCACTAGCTCAGTGGGCTCTTTGAAATACACAAAGATAAATAAAAGATGTAACATCAGAAAATCAAGGATTAGGAATAATTATAGACTTTGAGAAATTATGATAGTAATTTACAAGCTTAGAGTTGATTAGATTGATATCCCTAAACTAGCATAAGATAAGTTAAATAGTGCATGATAATTCAGTATTATTTTATTCTTCTTTAAATTATGAAAATGGATAATAGAATATTATATATGTAAGTATTTATCAATTAAGAATTGGATATTAGTGGCAGCCTTTTATTTTCTAATAGAAAGGGATTAAGAGGATTTCAAATGATGAGTGAGTTCAATTTTCAGTGTTGTGTTATCGATGTTTGTTATCTTCGTACAAATTGCAGTTTGTCTAGAAGGACTTCTAATGGGGGGAGAAGTAGCAGAAGAAATGTAAGTCATTAATTCATCAACAACAATGTAGAATAACTAATGATATATATACTAATCAATTAAGAGTGTTGAAGTTTTAATTGAATAAATTTCAGAGCTTAGAGTCATCAACTACCACTATTGGGGGAAGGAGATGGAGAAAGAAACAGCAAAAAGTCACCAGCCAAAAGCCATTCAAGCTAAGAACTGAGGTAATTCATCACAATTGATTGATTCATCATTTTAAAGTTCTATATGATCATCATCATGATTATTATTCGTACCCTTGATGTGTTTTCCCAAAGATATTTGGATTATGACATTTGTTATGGAATGTAAATGTAGCAAAGGGGTAAGGTAAAAGAGGAAGTATTTGTGAAAAAGGTACAAGAGATGATGACGGAAGAAGAGAAGCAAAGGATCCCTGTTGCACAGGGCCTTCCTTGGACAACGGATGCACCGGAGGTATGGCCGTTTTTCTATAAAATACAAAGTACTCTGTTTGAGTTCTGTATGATTATGTTGTGGTCCAAAATACAAAAGTTCACTATAATTAAGTGGCTTGTATATGGTCCTGTGTTGCTATAAAGATATGGGGTATTTGACGTTCTTTGGTGCTATTATTGCAGTGTTTAGTAAAACCTCCAGTGAAAGACATTACTATACCTGTTGACCTAAAGCTTCATACTGATGTGCGAGCATTGGACCGCGCTGAGTTTGATCAACAGGTGCCTCTTTTTTCCTCATTGTTGTACTTTTCAAGACTTGTATTGTCTTTGCTTTTTATTGGTTTTGCGATATTATTTGTCTTTTTAAGTTTTTAGAGATAAGTTTAGCTACTGAATTCGTAGACTTATGGTAGACTTATGAATAATGGAGTTCTCTTCATTTTTGGAAGCTGTGAATTATAGGAAATAGAAACAAGATTTGATGGGTGTTGAATTATGCAGGTGGCAGAAAAATTGAGCTTCATTGAGCAATACAAAATGGAGAGGGAAAGACAACAGAAGGTACAACTACTAATATTCAGACTTTCCTTCACTGATTGACTATGTTTCCTTTTTTAAATGCTGATGATTTCTTGTATGCTACTCTCCACTTTTAAAGTTGGCAGAAGAAGAAGAAATCAAAAGGTTGAGAAAGGAACTTGTACCAAAAGCACAACCCATGCCATATTTTGATAGACCTTTTATCCCAAGGAGGTAAGAGTTGATCCAGTCACATGATCAAATATTTAAAGTTGCACTTATTGGCCAATCTTATTTGATTTCTCTTTAGAATATGTTTATCTCATACTAATTTTTATTTTTTAATTTTGTATGAACAAGGTCAATGAAGAACCCTACTTTGCCTAAAGAACCCAAGTTTCATAAGAAGATTAAGTGCAGCTCATCATCATGGAGTGATGTGAACCCTTACTCATCCTGCTTTAACTAATCTTCCAAAGACTACTTTTTGATGTGAATTCTGAAGTGACTAATGTAATATTTTTCATCCCATCCATCTCTTTACCGAATAATGTTCAATCTTCTACATAGGCAACCAATTTAGTTGCACAGGCTTTGGTCTTTTGTACAGTGTTTTAAAGATTGATGCTTGAGCAAATTGTATTATCTTCCCAGAGAACCATCAATTCATTCGATCCATCAATAAGAATATTTTGTTACTGAAATCATAGTTTCCATTTAATAGGAACTATATTTGGTTTGCCTAAACAAAAACCTTTCTATTTTGTATTTTCCAAAACAATTGACTGCACCAAATCCAAATTCAAAACTTTAAATGTATAAACTGTAAGTCCTACGGGGGAAGGCATGGACCCTACAGTGTGATAGGAATGTAATTGGACCGAATCCTAATAAGGAGGATGTCTTATTGGGCTAGAATGATGAAAGGCCTTAAGTTTGGAGGGTGTATGAGAGAAGGAAAAAGAGAGACTAGGGAGAATGTGTGATGTGACAGTTGTCCTAGGTTGTTAGGATATTCCCCAATAAAGTATTGTGTGGGGGAAAATTGTAGGTGTCAATGATTGTAAAGTCATAACCTTGTAGGGTCAGGCAGTGAGAGACTAACCATTGTCTCTGCTGAGGAGCTTTGCTATGGAATTTAGTGTTATTTCCAATATTATCATCTTTCAATAATATTGAAGCATGATTGATCTATCAATTGCCACATATTTTTTGTTATAATTACTATGCTCTATCAATTGGTCCGACCCGTCGATGTTGATACCGCCAAGAATGATCATCTCACTGCAGTTGAACATCGTTTAGAACGTTTGGAATCGGGAATGGAGGAGATGAGAGAATTGCAGAAATCCAATGTGGGATGGGACAACCCAAACCTACACCTCAATCCAGTTCTAAAATAGTGCAAACAGCTCTCGACGAGTTCCATTTATTAGCGAAGAAGGCTCCTTTCAACGGAGACAACCCTGTTGTGTGGATTACTAGAGCAGAAACATATTTTGACGTTCAAAGAAGTTTTGAAGAAGTTAAGATTCAATTGACAAAGTTAAGCATGGAAGGACCAACAATCTATTGGTTTAACTATGGCATGATTCAATGAAAAACTCTAACCCGAGGAAACCTCACTAAAGCTATGATGGCTCGTTTTGGAGGAGGCTGTTAAGATAATACGTTTGAGAAACAAGTGGGCTCAATGGAAGATTACATTGTTGATTTTGAGCTTTATTCCTCTTAGTGTGGGGTATTTTGTGGGTGGTTTACACCATGACATCCGCTCTTGCATTCGTACCTTCAAACCCAACAATCGTTAGACAACTATGCAACTTGCGCATTACATTGAGGCTGAGTTTACAGTTTTAAACCCAATGGGTCAGCAAAGCCGGTCGCATGGGAGACCAGGTCAACCTACTCGTTCTAACAGGACACATTGGGCCCAAAGAGATTCAGATCCTAATGGGTCACCAACTCAGACCCAATTTGGGTCTTTCTGGTCTTCAAGTAAAACCCGTTTTCAACTGGGTCATCCACAGGGCTCCGGATCTGCGAAACCTAGCTCTTCGACAACGAGTTCGTGTGGTAGCATTGGTGGTAACGCACCACAGAGTCAGAACGAGGGGGATTGTGGTGTGAAATACATTCCATTTGTAGAGTTGTAAGAACGACGAACAAAGGGACTATGTTTTCTGTAACACTCCAATTTTTAATAACGAGAGTGTAATAATTTTTTTTTAAAACAACTAAACACTTATAGATAAAATACTCATAATCGTACTTTGATTTAAATCAAAATAAAATATTTAATAATCAAAGTAAAATATTTAATTGTAAAATTCTTTTTCCAAAAATGACAATTAGAATCATTGTTACGTTATATAAAATGGTTTCGACACAACTGACTTACTTACAATTGAAACTGACTTACTTACAATTGAACAATTCACATTAACCAAAACAAGTCATAACTGCTTCGGATATATAAATTTTCAAATCATCGCTCTATCACGTCTTCGACGTCGTTGCAGTTCTTGCACGACTCAAAACTCTAAGAATCTGGGGCATAGGCCCGATCCACAATAATAGTAGAGGTCACGATCTAAAAATAACATATATACGAGAATACGAAGCACGAAAACATAACATGGCATGACATTAATTGATAAACAAGGATTCATATAAATATCATCATATAACAAATATGACTAGTGTGACCAAACACCCTAATGCAATGCTTATATGTTAGTGCATATGATTCTGGAATTTCCACACCCTCATTGAGGGACGTAAATCATAAATGTACCGCATCTCATAGATCAGTACTAATTACCGAGGTGCCACATATCACAGATCAGCACGATTTACCATAGTGCAGTCTATCACAGACCTACACAACTAAAAAAAGAAAGTTTTATCTCATACCCCTACAATTATACCTATACCCCACAAAAATTTTAAAATGCCAAAATTACCCTTAACTTTTTTTTACTATTTTATCAAATTAATTTTTTTTTACCTTCTACCGGAAAACTTAAAAAAAGTTTTCTGGAAAAGACGCAAACATTTAAAATTACCGGAAAACTTGCCAAAAAGTTTTCTGGTAGTTACCGGAAAACTTGGTAGGAAATTTTCCGGAAAAGGTGTACCATTTAACACTACCGGAAAACTTGCCATGAAGTTTTCCGGTAGTTACCGGAAAACTTGGGAGGAAGTTTTCTGGAAAAGGCGTACCATTTAATACTACCGGAAAACTTGCCACGAAGTTTTCCGGTAGTTTTTTTTTTAATTTTTTTTAAAAAAAATTTGAAAAAAAAAAACTACCCAAAAAAATTAAAAAAGAAAATTCATTTATGAAAATTTGCCAAAAAGTTTTCCGGTACGCCTTTTCCGGAAAACTTGCCAAAAAGTTTTCCGGTAGTGTGAAATGTTCGCGTCTTTTCCGGAAAACTTTTTTCAACTTTCCGGTAAAAGGTAAAAAAAAAATTTTAATTTGATAAAATAATTAGAAAAAATGAAGGGTAATTTTGACATTTTGAAAAATTTGTGGGGGTATAAGTATAATTGTGGGGTACGGGATAAAACTTTCATAAAAAAATCCTTGTAAGGATAAGGTGGACCAATCAACTCATGGAACCACCCCATGGCCCATCACGGTCACCACTAACATCGTGGTCTGATCACAGTCACCACTAACTATGGCATGAGCATACTCTGACTCTCTCACATCAATCATTATGTAAATGTAGCTATTAAAAGACTCCCTTTTAATAGTCATTAAACACTAATAATTTTTAATACTTTTTCACAAAGCATACTCAAGAACATATTCTCATCAATAAAATTCATAACACATATGTTTTCTCTCATAAATATATAATTACATCAAAACATAAACAATCGTGTGCACATTTATTCGCCACGAGCACAAAGAACGTGTATACAAACACACAATGTATTCAAGCATATATCATATTGTTAGAAAGTGCAACTTACGTTACGCCATCATAACCTATCTGACGATTCCAACGACACCTCTCAATTCCCAATCTAAAAGCATTAGAAGCACCACCAAATCAAGCCTTACACTTCTCCTCTTAATCACTTGCTCTAGTTCTCACTCAATCTCACTCAATCTCTCTCAAAACTCAAAGTGTATTTTTCAATGGTTGTTACCAACACAAGTTCTTTCACACTCAAAAGAACGAAAAAGAAAGGAAGGAAAAATATGGAGTAAGAGAGTAGGTGCATACGGGTGAGTGAAAAATGAGGGGAGGAATTGATTTTTTTTCTTTCTTCTTTTTTTAGAAAAAAACTAGCAAAAGGTGAAACTTGGTTACCAAGATTGGATTATAATAATAGGATTTAATGCTAACCACCCATTCATCTAAATATCCTACTAACTTCTCATTAATAATTCTCCTCTAAATATTTAGAAATTATTTATTCGGACGCAACTCGGCTCGCAGATAAATCTAATCTTCAATTAAAACTCGTAAAATATTTATCAATAGTTATTATTACGACATAAATAATTTGATTATTAAAATAATTAAATTTAATATTATTTGCTCAAAAAAAATATTACTTAGGAATAAATCAAGTCTCATATCACCCAAGAACTTGAATAATAAATTTCATCGAAATCAAATATATTTTAAAATTTGAATGCGGCAAAACTCTTTGTCGATTTTAAACATTGAGAAATTCCTGTTTCGAATTTTCACTATTTTTACATGTAGACTAAATAAAAATATTTCGGTCGCAAAAAAATATTTTTTTGTACTTTTATTCATAAATAAAAGGAACTCATATACTCAACAACACATTTTAATTACAAAACATAACTAAATATATTTAATTAAGAATTCATTTTCTATGGGTCTTACATTTTGGTTGTAACGGTAAGTGGCATCCACTCCATCAATGCACAACAAAACAAGGTCCGAAGGTGAAAAGAATGCTAGAACAATGAATGTGGGAGGTTTCATTAGAGATGCTTCAGTGCTGAATTACAACAATTGCTGAGGAAAAATGGTGAAGGTGCAACCACGAGAAGGGGGTTGAACCGTGTTTGCCAAACTCGAATTCTTTTTGCTTATTTGTTGAATGTTGATGTGAATTGTTTAATAAATAAATAATCAGATTAAGCAGCGGATAATAAAAGCATAAGAACACAACAATTTATCCTGGTTCACCATTAAGTTGGCTACATCCAGTCCCTTCATCCTAAAGGCTTTTAATCCACTAATTTACAACCTTTGAATTACAACACCTGACCCTCCAAGCCAGTCTTCTCAAACAGCCTGACAACCCCAGACTTTTGAGGAATGAGAACAACACCTTGACTCTAAAAGTCAAGTCTTCTCCTACCAATCTGACAACCCCAGATTGAAGAAGGAATCTACACCACTATCGGGTTTGATTACAAGGGTTTGGAACTCTACAAAGTTGCTTCTGGAAAGCTGATTGCTGTATTAAATTTCTCTATCGAAAACACTTAGAAATTATTGCTTTTGCACTCAAGTGATTCTCTCTTTTGAACTCTCAAATTGTGTTGAATATGAAGCTTGAGTTCTTGTATTTTCGATGCTTAATGCTGTTGCCTCCTTTTATAGCTGCAAATAAAGCTTTGTCCAAGCTTAAATTCGAGATATATCTTGCTAAGATTTCCTGTGAAAATTCTGTTGGCCAATCCTGTTTCACTTAATTTAAAACCGTAACTTTTTAACTTCAGATTGCACTTGAAAATTCTGTAGACCAATCTTGTTTCTCTTAATTTCAAACCATATCTTTTTAGCTTAATATTGCATTAGAATTTCCTTAAAGTCTTCAGTGATTTTTGAATCAAATCCCCTTCATAATTTGATCAAATTTCTATCAAATTTCAATCAAGTCTTCTTCGAATTTTAATCAAGTCTTCACTGATCTGCATCATGATTTGAATTCTGGACCGTATGATCTTCTGATCTCGACCAACTCTGGACCATTTGATCTAATCTGCACCATTCTATGATCTTCTTATCTGGACCATTAATCTTCTAATCTGGACCATTTATCTTTTGATCTGGACCATTGATCTTCTGATCTGGACCAAGTCTGGACTAAGTCTTATGATTTGGACCATTTTATCTTCTGTTCTAGACCAAGTCTTATGTTATGGACCATGCTATCTTCTGGTCTGGACCAAGTCTGACTTATGTTACCTTCTAGTATGGACCAAGTCTCCCTCTAACAAGCTTACTTCTGGTCTAGACCAAGTCTCCTTCTGGACTCTGCTTCCTTCTGATATGGGCCAAGAATTGTATCATCTGATGATGTTATTTTTTCTTCCCTTTGATGATATCCTCTGATGTTTGCCTTTGATGACATCCTCTGGTATTCTCTGGAGGTATCTTCTGGTACCCTTTGGTGACATCCTCTGGATGCATTCTCTGGTATCCTTTGGATGTTTCCTCTGGTATCCTCTAGATGTTTCCTCTAGTATCTGATTTTGCACAACCTTTGATTTTTTTCTTCTAAGTCAAAATATGATTTACATAAAATACTTTTGTTAACATCAAAACTTTAATTGCAAGAACCAATTTGGTTCTAACACATGATGATGTTTTCAAGGAAGTTTAGGGTCTTCCTTTAGTTAGAAACAAATCTTATGCCATTTTGTTACAACATGGGGCCGATCCAATCAATGTAAGACCATATAGATATCCTTATTACCAAAAAGATGAGATTGATAGACAAATCAAAGAATTGTTGCAGCAAGGGGTGATTAGAAGCAGTACAAGTACTTTCTCTAGTCCTGTGATATTAGTCAAGAAAAAAAGACAACTCCAGGTGCATATGTGTGGATTATAGAGTCCTGAATAAGGTGACAGTTCTAGATAAATTTCCTATTCCGGTTATGGATAAATTGATAGATGAATTACATGGCGTGAACTACTTTTCTAAATTGGATCTCAAATCGGGATACCATCAGATTAGAATGGCGGAAGTGGAAATTCACAAAACGGCATTTCGCACGCGTGAAGGACATTACGAATACTTGGTAATCCCTTTTGGTCTTATAAATGCACTAGCAACTTTCCAATCGGGAATTAATGTGATTTTCAAACTTTTCCTTCGCAAGTTCGTCTTGGTATTTTTTGATGACATATTGGTGTATAGCGTGATTGGAAGGCTTACTGCAACACTTGGAAGTGGTTTTCCTAGTGCTTCAACAACACTGTTTTGTGGTCAATCAACCAAGGTGTGCTTTTGGCCAAAGAAATGTGGAATATCTTGGCCATGTTATTTCAGCTCAAGTAGTGATAGTGGATTCTAACAAGGTTAGTAGTGTCCTTAATTGACCTATTCCAAAAAATGTGAAAAGAGTGTGTGGGTTTTTGGGATTAGCTGGTTATTCTAGAAAATTCATTGCAAATTATGGAAATATCGCTAAGGCTCTTACTAAACTAACAAAGAAAGACAGATTTAAGTGGAATACAGCAGCTGCAACTGCTTTTGAACAATTGAAGGTGGCTGTAACTTCAGCTCATGTTTTAGCATTTCCTAATTTTGATATTCCATTCGAAATTGAATGTGATGCTTCAGGGAAGGGAGTATGGACTGTTTTAATGCAATTAAAGCATCCTATAGCCTATTTTAGCAAGGCTTTTCAGGTTATAAACTAAATAAATTTGTGTATGATAATGAGCTCATGGCATTGGTGCTTGCTATCCAACATTGAAGACACTATTTGTTAGACAGAAAATTTGTAGTGTATTCCGATAAAAAAAAGCTTGAAACATTTGATCAATCAACGAATTACAATGACAAATCAACAAGAATGGATTGCAAAATTATTGGGGTTTGATTTTGAAGTGGTGTATAAGGTTGGTGTGGAGAATAAGGTGGCAGATTATTTGTCTCGTCAACATGACGACTTGGAAGTAAAAACCCTGGTCTCTTATCCGATTTGGCGGCAGCAAGGAAAGGAATTACATGCTGAAGTTATGCAAGATCCAACATTGAAAGAGATTATTGAAGCATTACACAGTGATCCTGCATCCAAACCAGGATATGAATTGAAAGGTGGGGTCTTATTTTACAAATTAAGGCAGATTGGTGATACCTGCAACCTCTCCTGTCATTAACACGTTGAAGGATTTTCATTCATCTCCAACTAGAGGACACTCCAGTTATCTTCGTACATATAGAAGAATGGCGAGGACACTTTATTGGCATGGAATGATGAAAAAGTTGCAAGAGTTCTTAAGGACTTGTGTTACTTGTCAGAGACAAAAGTATGCTGCAACTACACCTAATGGTTTACTACAACCCCTCCCTATTCTGGAAATGGTAGAGTGAAATCTCAATGGATTTTATTATGGGTTTGCCTAAGAGTAATGGGTTTGAAGCAATCTTAGTAGTAGCGACCATCTTTCCAAATATAGCCATTTTATTCCATTGAAGTATCCTTTCACTGCTCGTACTATTGCTGCTATATTTGTGAGCGAAGTCGTAAGGTTGCATGGTGTCCTAGACTTTAGTTTGAGTGATTGTGACCCTTTATTTGTGAGTATTTTTTGGAAAGATTTTTTAAGTTGTTGGGAACTATTTTGAAGATGTCTTCTGCCCATCACCACCAAACGGATGGACAAACAGAGGTAATTAATCGTTGTTTGGAGGCTTACCTTCACTATTTTGTGGTGGAACAACCTAGATCTTGGTCACATTGGATCCCTTGGCGTGAATTGTGGTATAACACTACATTTCATATTTCTACATGTTTCACTCCTTTTGAGGTCGTATATAGGAGGAAACCACTGGTGTTGGTTCATTTTTTTGGTGGGAGAGACTAGAGTTGAGGCAGTAGCACAAGAATTGAGGAACAAAGATGAAACTCTTCGTCAACTCAAATACAATCTCAATAGAGCTCGAGAACAAATGAAAGTATATGCAGACAAGAAGAGAAAAAATGTGCATTATAAGGAGGGAGATTAGGTATTTCTTAAACTAAGGCCTTATAGACAACATTCTGTCGTGAAGAGAATTTACCAGAAGTTAGCCCCAGGTTTTTTGAACCATACAAGATAGTGCAGAAAATAGGAGAGGAAGCTTACAAGTTGCAATTGCTCAATTCATAAAAAATTCATCCTATCTTTCACGCCTCTCAATTAAAAAGGCTATAGGAAACTACTCTCAAACTGAAGATCTTCCCATTAGCTTTGAGATTGATAAAGGTGAAGCACAACTTGAGAAGATTGTCTTAAAGAGATAACTTTATAGAAGGGCAACACAAGAGAGTAGTTAGTTAAATGGTAGGGTCTTGACGCAGGTGATACAAGTTGGGAGGATGAATTCTTGCTCAAAAGTCAATTTCCAATAAATATTTATTAGATTGAACAATTTGAATATGTATTTGAAAACATAGAGAAACCGGAGAATTTTTTGCGTATTTGAAAACATAAAGAACAACATAATACATAGTGATTTCATGATATCAATTGATAGAATTTTGCGTTTAATTTCAAGAACTCTAAAATCTAGCTCACTTGAATTATCTTTTGTTTAATTATTTTTCTAAAATTTGATTGATGACTTATGTTCTTACGATTATTGCAATCAAACTCCCTTAAGAATTTCATAAGTTTATTGATAAAATTAAGAGAATTTTAGATTTCATTTTTGTTGGTTTAAAATTAGGATAATTGGTGTAAATATTTACAAACATAAAGTACGAACTTGACACTAAAAGAAAGATAAATGACTATCTTATTAAAAAAAAAAAGATAAATGATTAATCTTATTACTAGTATGTTATTTTTTTTGAGGCAAAATCCCAAATCAAGTGTTTTGAGGATAAACAAACAATTAATTAATCACTAATCAGAATTCTGATTATGTTGGTATTTAACTAGTGTTTTTGAGTCATTTATTCAAATATATGCGATCAAATACATTCATACAACAATCTCACCATGAAAGAAATCAAGAACATCATGTCTTACATGAACTGAAGATTGATTAAAAGAACATTATGGTTTATAAATGAACATTCTAGTTTTTATAAAAGAACATTCTGATTATTCCTTTTTAAAAACAAAATTAAACATATCATTCTCCATAGTCCAAACCTCAAGTTAAAGAATACTAAGACCACTCAAATCAATAATCAAGCCCAAAGTTCAAGTTGACCGCCCAAAGACGCAAAACAACAACTAGATCGATGACCAAACTGATCTCCAAACTGATGAGCTGCGAGCAAGGACGACAATGACCAAATTGATGAGTTCCGAGACAAAGGACTAACACGTCACAATCATTCAATTACTCATCCACATTTTTCTATATAACACAGAATCAAGAATGTTCTAGTTTTGTAGAAGAATGTTCTGGATCAAATAACACACATGTCTAACAAAGTTCAATTTGGACAAACAATTTGCTTATGTTCAGTAATGGCTATATTGAGTCTTTTTAACCCTCTCCTCAACTATAAAAGGAACATCAAAGAGAAGATAACAACAAGAGTTTTCAAGGCAATTATTCCTTACTTAAACAATCATACTCAAGCAACAAAACTCTTCACTCAAGCAAAACTCTAAAAATTCTAACTCTCTCTTATTGTATTCAACGATCTCTTTATTAAGCTATTGCTGATAATCAATCTCAAAAAAATATTGAGTAGATTTTGATCCTAAACTCTTTTATCATACACATAATTTGAAACTCGAGTATATCTCTTAAGATAGTTTGAATATGTTGAAGAAATCCTTTTAGTTATCAAAAGGTAATTTGGCAACATCCATTCTAGACTGAAAGGTAACTGTATAAATCCTTTAAAGGTTGAAAGGTGAATTCTGAAACTGATCAAGTGTGATTAAGAAAGATAGTTTGAAAGTAAGAACGTTCTTGTGTTAAGCATATTAGTGGAAAAACTCACAAATTATGAGAATTGGATACAGCCTATCTTTGATGAACCAGACTACACCATTGTGTGATCTTATCCTTATCCTTATTTATTTCTCACTCACTAATCACATATCACCAAAAAATAATCTGCTTTATTCATTTTTAACTCATTTACAACGTTCTGGTTTATTTATTTGAAACCAAGATTGATCTTGAGTTAATTTGAATTAAATTAAGGAATTAAGATTTTAAAAAGGGGTCAAAATTCAAAAACCCTTCCTTATGATTGATATTGCTACTTCAATTTTCATGTAACTTAAATAATGGCATGATGTGTTTTACCTTTTATTTTTTAGCAAATAAACTATTTTAATTCAGTTACCTGTCAGTAACTTTTTTATTGAAAGTAAATTTTTTTTCTATTGTCATTTCTTATTTTCCTAGTCATATTTTTAGTTTCATTCGGAAGATTTTTTCATATGTTTTTGTGGCACCCAACTTTGTTTTCTTAAAAAAAATGATTTGTTTATATTCATTAATGATTGTAGGGGTGATAATAAGTTGGGTTAGACTACGGTTTGTAAGGTATGTTAAGTCTAAGAACGAGTTATTATTCATCATAGGTTTATTTTTAAATATCTGACCAGATCTTTTTAAAAGTTATGCAAGATTTGAAAGTCTCTTTAAATAACTTGCATAAGAGTTTATTTGGTAAAAACTTGGGTGGTGCATATGTTGAAGTAGCAATGTCGATTAACAAGAAATGGGGGTTTGAATTGTAAATTCGCCGTTTTAAAATTCCTGTTAAAAACTTTAGAAAATAACTCAAGATTGATCTTGGTAGTGAAAACAGAAAACGGACAACGTTCTTGGTTTTCACCAAAAAACAGAGAACGTTCTTGGTTAGTTAAAATCAACATGTTAGTTTATCTATTTAACATGATAATTAAAAGACTGAAAGTAAATAGAGATAAGGGAAGAGATATCACACACAGATATATCCAGGTTCACCCAACCCGCGCTACGTCCAGTCTTCACAACGGTGAGATTTTCCACTAAGTGTTCAAAACAAAGAACCTTCTTGGTTTTACATCACCTAGCCCAGATCAACCTTGATCTGTTACAAACTTCAATCCTTTCTGTGACACCCTAAACCCCAAAACAACATATAAAATAATTTATACTAGATTTTTTTTAATTAATTCGCAGCGGATAAAGAAAATATATTTTCAAGAAAATAAGAATTTTTATAACTAATTTATGATATCACGTTCCTCTAAATACACACGTAAAAATTTAACGTTATTCCTTAATTAAAACAATGCAATCTCAATGAACTTGACTTTACTATAATTTCTTGATTTAATTCCAAAACTTACTAGTACTTATAAGGTTTTCATACAAAAGGTCTTTTCTAATTAAACAAGTGAAAGTGAAATATAATTTACAACCCTTAATTCCCGGTATCACCTATCAGAGCGGAGTTTCTCTCAAATTTGAACTTCAAGACTCATTAACCTGTAATAACTGCGATTTCGCAAACGCAGGGCCAAGCCAAACGAACACAAACAACGAAGGAGGTGAGTTTTGAAATCATGTTTATAGTATAATATAAGTAAGAAGAACACGCAATCAATCATAATAAACCGTATCATTATACAAAGATTCTTCAAGAAAAGAAACATCACATTATAAAGTCAAAATCACTAACGAGAAACCAATATATTTCACTATAACGTCAAATCATCTAAAATAAATTATTATCGCACACGGTACATATTAATCACAACAAAACAATCACAAGAAGATGCAATGCTATGCATGAGCTTAGACTCTACTTCACAATGTGGTACCATTCTAACTCTGAAGTACTTGGTTAGGAGACTTGATACTATGCCACCATCCCAATGGGCGGACAATTCAAATTGGCCCTGTCCTCATAGATCCGCTCAACTCAACCCGAGACACATATACGCGACAGTCGAGGTAAACGTGTGTTGCGTGGTAGCTCCCAACATTTGGAGTGCTACCTCCAAGTCACCTAGGAATTCCCCACCCGAATACCTCCAAGGTCTAACAATCTTGCCTTAAGGCTCAATAGTAGACCGCCACGATCAGGCTCAATTCAGTTGTACTTCCCCGGAATCACTAGGCTTGTCAGGCCCTACCTATATGATGACAAAATAATCTTCACTTCAAAAATTCTCAATATTTATTTTCTCCCCTCGTTGGCCTATGATACTCCATTAAGACCATCATCTCAAACACAAATTGGAATCATCACTATTTCATCAATTATGAGGTTACTTCAGTATCTTCATCACATGTTTATAACATCACTATCATTAATCATACATCATCATCATCACATAAACTCATCATAATGTATCCATCTTTTATTATCATATCACAAAACTCCTCTAATCAAACATACATAAAATTAATTCGACATCCAATATCACAATAATATCAAATATCACACATTTAACGAAAATAAATCAAACATCACGATAATATCAAATACCACACATTTAACAAAATTAATTCAATCAACACTTTATAAATATATTTATTCCAAATTTTAATCTCACAATTTCCATATTTTCACATTAATCAATTTATCACTCAAAGGGCTGCTGCCGTACGTAGCGAGCCCCGGATGAATCGTTGGGAAATACGGTTTTCCCGTTCATCTCACAATATATTATACTCATGAATTTAAATGCTCTCTCACTCCTTACCTTAGTTAGACGTTTTCTGTAATAACAGAAATCAATGGAAGTTTTCAACCGCAACCGTAGATCGACGACGTACAGCGAGCGAATCCAAATAA
Source organism: Cicer cuneatum (assembly GCA_037974295.1). Taxonomy (NCBI): domain Eukaryota; kingdom Viridiplantae; phylum Streptophyta; class Magnoliopsida; order Fabales; family Fabaceae; genus Cicer; species Cicer cuneatum. The sequence goes on along the minus strand of JBBPBO010001986.1, from coordinate 55,802,866 downwards.
ATAGCGAATTCACAAAATCTTTGAGACGTGACTGATAAATTATGCGGAGCATAAAAATCAATGTTAAATAATTAATTATAATTTTTGGAGCAAAAATAAAGTAAAAACGACGAGAAAAAACTGTAAAAAAGTCTCACCGACCCGTCGGAGCGCCAGAAGGGTCCGACGTCAACTTCACCGAAAAATGCAAATGAGTAGTGCTTCTTGAAGGTTTCGACGAGAGCAATCCAAAAACGATGTCAGTTTTTTGATACGAAACATGTTGATCGGAATCGGCCAAAAACAGCTCGCCCAAGAAAAATAGCGCAGCTGTTTCTGATGAAACGGAGCCATGATTGATAAAATTGATGCCAAAAATGGATTCAGTGGCCGATTTTGTGTGGGATAGAAATTGGGATCGATTCAAATGGCAAGGAATTGATGGGATGAATTTGAGAGGAAGAGGATGTTATGAGTATTTTTTTTATCTAGGCGGCTGCTTTCGTTCTTTCCTCTTCTTTTTTTTTTACAATCATTTTTTTTGTGTGGTTATTATGATTTAATTAGGTTTACTTTTGAATATGACCATAACCCATAAAACACATTTTAATCATTCTTTTCTTTTATTATTATTATTATTATTATTTTAAATAAAATCAACAATTATCAAAACTAATTTTTATTAATATTGTTTTTAAAACACAATTTAATTCATAAAATATTACTACTATTTTAAAACTAATAGTATATAAAATAAAGTAATTAATCTTTTATAATGTATTAATAATCAAAACTCTCATATTCAAATTAATCTCTAAAATTATACTTATTTTTCCAAATAGTCACATTAAATTACTATCATCGTTAAAAAAATATTTAAAATTATAAAATAAATAAAAATAATATCAATACTTTATATTAATTAATGAATCAAAATAAATATATATAAAATCACAATGTAATACTTTATATTAATTAATGAATCAAAATAAATATATATAAAATCACAATGTCATAACAAGTATATAAAAATCAAGAAAATCAAATACAATATTACCACTATTTCAAGATAATTATTTATGAAATATATAACTTAAAATAGAAAATAGTTATAAATAATTGAAATATAACTACTTGCACACTTAACATCAGTCAAACGCATTGTAAAATATCACATTAATTGTGTACGGGCATATACACATAAAATCGCTTAAAATCTTATTCTATAAAATATTATACTAAAATACTATTTAGAAAAATATATAAAATAATAAAATATAATATTTGTTAGTTATATTACTCATTTAGTCCAATATGTATAAAAGTAGCACATCATTTAAAGCTCCCATATAACAAAAACTAATCACGAAATTTCTTAACATGTATTCTAAAATAATTTTAACATCAAATTAATTATTTAAAATCATATTTCATTAATAAAATAGTTTATTATAAAATTTGGGGTGTTACACTTTCCACCCAGAAAGGAATTCAATCAGGTCACCTATCAACCTTGATAGGATTTTATACTTCACCTTTTAACCTTAAAAGTATTTTCTAAACAGACTACTCAAGCTATAAACACCTCTTATAGTCTTGAGTTTACACAATAATGATGTAGAGTGTTTTTACATAATCTGATTAAATCTCAACTCTTGTTTGAGGTTTAGATTCTTTACAAGAGATTTCAGTAAGCTAATAACAATGAATTCAAGAATGAATTTTAATGATTTCTTGAGACTTTTCAAGTATGAATGTGAGTGATTGATGATATATCTTGGCACTTGAATGTCTTTGATTTTGGACAGAATCTGAGTATGCTCAACTCGTGTTTGAGATTAGATTCTTGACAAAATAATTCAGTAGAATGATTTTGATATGAAGAAGAAAAACAGAACTGAATCTTTTGTTTGTGATTGAGAAACTTTCAAGTATGTGAATGTGAATGATTTTATGAGACTAGTTAGCACTTGAACTTCTTATATTTTCTTGAGCTTTGGCCTTCTTTTTATAGGCGTGAGACCAGTAAATGGAGGTCAATAGAGCCGTTGGTAGTGCTCTTGTCAGGCTTGACCAAAGGCAATATTTCTAATTATAAATAATCCAGCTTTTGACTATTTTTAATTTCTGTTTTGACTGGGCTGAAACCTTTGTTCTTGATCAGTATTGTTCTTCCTTACACTGATTTTTTGCACCTTCTGATTGTATTTTTTGGAGGTATCCTCTGATAGTATTCTGGAGGTGTCCTCTGATAGTATTCTTGAGGTATCCTCTGGTATCTTCTTTTGGAGGTATCCTCTGGTGACGTCTTCTGGAGGTATCTGTTGGAACCAAGTTGGTTCTAAGTACTTAGGATTTTGATGCTTACAAATGTACTATATGTAAACTTATTTTGTACTTTGAATTATTAAGTTAAATGCCCCATAAACTGAAGGAATCAGAAGCAGTGATCAAAGGATTCCAGAAAAATGAATTCTGGAATGACCAGAAGATACTCCAAGAATGTCAAAACATGACCAGAAGATATCTTTGATGGCCCAGATCAGAAGGAATAAAAATCAGAAGGAAACATGGATCATATCAATGGAAAGCCTGCCAGAAGGAGAGTTGTTCCAGACAAACAGGAATCAAATATCAATTTTATTCGAGAAGTTATTCTGACCAGAAGATGGCCTGGCAGTGAAAAATTACACAGTCCAGACTTGTTCCAGACTTGACCAGAAGGTATGTTTATGAGTCCAGAACAAGAGGATCAATCCAGATTTGGCCCAGACCATAAGATAGCATGATTCAGGGCATGGAACTAAGTCCAGACTAGAAGAAATGAATTCCAGAATCAATCCAAACCTGGTCCAAAATTAAAGATAAAATGTCCAGACTGAAATATTTTTTGTTCAAGTTAATTTCAGTTTGTTCCAGACCAAAGTCCAGAATCTGTCCAAATCAGAGTAAAAACTTCCAGATCAATGATTCAGAAATAATTATTTGGTCCAGATCAGAAAATCAGACCATGGCCCAGTGGTGGCCGAAATCAGAGGGACAGACTGTGCAGTCCAACAAAGGCCGAATTTAGAGGATTTTAGCATATCAGGTGCGCGTCCAGGGAAGGCCGAAATCAGAAGATCAGAGGGTTAGGAAGAGTGGTCCAGGAATGGCCGAAATCAGAGGATCTCAGAATATCAAATAGGCTGGTCCAGACTGGACTATCGCATGAAGATCCAATGGTGCATATTTGATCATGGGAATTAATGGTGAAGATCTCATGATATTTTTATCAAAGTATTATAAAAGATTTGTTATAAATTAAATTGGAGTAGCATGGAAATCAGGAGCTGTGGCGGGAAGCAATGAAAGGATTTGATTGGCCAGTTAATTTATGAAAGAAATCTAAGGCTTAAAAAAGATATGTTTTTGATTTAATTGAAGTCCAATTGGTCAAGATATTTTTGCCAGAAAATCTAGCAAGATTCGGCTCGAATTTAAGCATTGGAAGAGGCACTTATCAGCTTCTATAAAATGAGGCTCAAGGCAGATTACTTAGTATCGAAAATCACAAAAGAGTCATACACTTCCAAAGCAACCACTCTCAAATTTTCATACAAGTCAATTGTGAGTTTCAGCTTTCAAGAAGCAAGTACTCGGTTATTTTCTTTCCACTGTGGCAAATCTAAGTTGTTGAAGTAGAGTCTACAATCTGAGGGAGTCAGTAGAGGTAGCAGGTTACTTGGCAATTAGATAGGGTTGTATCTAAGTTGTTGAAGTAGAGTCTACAAACTGAGGGATTCAGAAAGGGTAGCAAGGTACTTAGCAATTAGATTCATAGTGTTGTGAATTCTTCTACAATCTGGGGTGTCAGATTGGCTGAAGAACAAGAGTTGTTTTTCCTCAAAGAAGTCTAGGATTGTTAGACTATTTGAGAAGACTGACTTGGAGGGTCAGTAGCAAGGTTGTAATTCAAGGTTGAATTAGTGAAATCATTCAAGGCGAAGGGACTGGACGTAGCCTCGTTAACGGTGAACCAGTATAAAAACTGTGAGTTTTATTTTTATTTTTATCCGCTGCTAACTCTGTTTTAATTATACATCAAGTTTTGTTTTGAAAGTATTAAAACAGGAAAAGTATTCAAGTTAAGTCAAACACAATTCAACCCCCCCTTCTCGTGTTTGCACCTTCAATATCCTCTGGTATCTTCTGGTGACGTCTTCTGGAGGTATCCTCTGGTGAAGTCTTCTGGAGGTATCTTCTGGTATTCTCTGGAGGTATCTTTTGGTATCCTCTGGTGATATCTTCTAGTATCCTCTGATATCCTCTAGAGGTATCCTCTGGTGATATCTTCTAATATCCTCTGTGATATCTTCTAGTATCCTCTGGTGACGTCATCCTCTAGTGACATCATCATCCTCTAGTGACATCATCATCCTCTGGTGACGTCATCTTCTACTTCTGATTTGATTCGAATTTCCTTCAAGTCTTCCATGATTTTTTAATGAAATCTCCTTAATACTTTGATCAGATTTCTATCAAAAATCAATCAAGTCTTCTTCAAATTTTAATTAAGTCTTCACCTTATCTGCATCATGATTTAAATCTGGACCATATGATCTGCTGATCTGGATCAAGTTTGGAACATGTGATCTGATGTGTACCATTTTGCTTCCTGATCTGGACAGTGTAACCTTCTGATATGGACTATGTGATATTCTGATCTGGACCTGTGATCTTCTGATTTGAACCATGTGATCTGTTCTGGACCATGCTATCTTCTGTTCTGGACTGAGTTATCTTCTAAACTATGTTTCCTTCTAGTCTGACCAAGTCTCCTTCTGGACATGATTACCTTCTAGTCTGGACCAAGTCTCCTTCTAGACCATGTTTCCTTCTGATCTGGGCCATGAATAATATCTTTTGATAATGTCATTGTTTCTTCCCTCTGATGAAATCCTCTGATTGATGATATACTTCAAGATCGTTCATCGTTCTTGGCAGTCAACTTGGAGAAGGATGTAACAAGGCTGGAGAATGATGTTCAGTATGTTGGAGAATGAATGTAAAACATGCTGGAGAATGATAATCATTCTAGACAGAAGATCATTTTGGACAACAGATTATTCTAGACATCCTAGAGACTGATCTGATCATTCTGGAGACTGATCTGTCTTGTTGGAACAGTTTGATTCATAGCCTTTTTCCTTAAACAAAACGCAAGTGCAATAATTAGTAGATCACCATTCATAAAACTCAATCATTTAATTCAAAAGGTTTGTTGTCATTAATACATTTATCAAAAAGGTTTTTTCCTCAACATACGTTGTCATACATAGACTAATAAATTCATAGTTTAACAAAATTAAATTTTATTTTAATATTTAACATGAATTTCTAGAGAGTTAAACTTTATATTTAAATTCAATTTTGTAATAGTAACATTTAAATATGTTAAATAATTGGTATATGTTAGTATGTTTAAATTATAGAAAATTTTAACAAATTTATGATTAAAAAAAGTACATAATTTAATATAATCAAAATAATAATAAAAATATTACTTATATTTATTTTAATAACCTAACTTGTAGTTTGACCTATTTAACTAAATATTATATATTTCTAAAATGGGTCTTATTTATTTATTTAAGAAAAAGTCTAGTTTGGTTATGTTGTAGGATAGACATAGGTTCATATTGGATTCACTAACCTATTCCCCCTAAACTATTGACACTTTCATAATACTATTTTCTTGTGCTTGATATTTGAGGTAAATGATGTTAAACTACTCAATACATAATACTGTTGGAACCAAGTTGGTTCTAAGTACTTAGGATTTTGATGTTTACAAAAGCACTCGATGTAATCTTATTTTGTACCTTGAATTATTACATTAAATGCCACCAGAAGATGAAGTTTCCTGAGGCAGAAGATGAAGACACCAGATAACGCATCAAGAAGGTATTAGAGGATGCATCCTGAAATTACCAGAGGATATCTTTGCTGGCCCAGATCAGAAGGAAGCAAAGTCAGAAGGAGACCTGGACCAGACCAAAAGGAAGCCTGCCAAAGGGAGACTTGATCCAGACCAAAAGGAATCATAAGTCAGACTTAGTCCAGAAGTTATTCTGACCAGAAGATGGCCTGACAGTGAAATGATAAATAGCCTAGACTTGATCTAGACTTAATCAGAGGATAAATTAATGGGTCCAGAACAAGAGATTCAATCCAGATTTGACATAGACCAGAAGATAGCATGGTTCAGGGTATGAAACTAAGTCCAGACAAGAAGAAATGATGTTCAGATTTGATCCAGACCTGATCCAAATCAGAAGGTAAAATGTCTAGATTGAAATATTATTTGTCCAGATTTAATTTCAGTTCAATCCAGACCCAGTTCAGAATTGGTCCAGCTGAGAGGGAAAAGGTTCAGATCAATGGTCAAGATTTAAGTATATGGCCCAGTGTTGGCCGAGATCAGAAGATCAGACCATGGCCCAATGTTGGCCAAAATCAGAAGGTCAGAATGTGTGGTCCAACATTGGCCGAGATCAGAGGATCACATCAGATCAATTTGCAAGTCCAAGTTGGCCGAGATCAAAATATCATAAAGTGTGGTCCAGGGTTGTCCGAAATCAGATGATCACAGCAGATCACTTAGTATGGTCCAGATGTGGACGAGAGCAGAAGATCAAGCGGTTCAGATTGAATCATGATCAGTGGAGTCATGATTAAAATTGATCAAAGTATTAGAAGGATTTGTTACAAAAATAAAGTGAAGACTTGTGGAATTCAAAAGCTATTGGAGAAAGAAAGATTTGTTCCAAAATTAATTAAAGACAGGATTGGCCCAAGTTATTTATGAAAGCAAATCTGGAGCTAAAAAGATATGTTTTTTATTTATATGAAACCCGATTGGACAAGTTATTTTTGCAAGAGAATCCAGCAAGATACAGTTCGAATTTAAGCTTGGAAGAGACCCGAATTCACATCTATAAAAGGAGGCTCAAGACGTAAGACTTAGCATCAAAAAATCACAGAAGAGTTATACACTTCCAAAAGCAAACACTCAAGTTTTCAGTGAGGTTAATTGTGAGTTCCAGCTTTCCAGAAGCAAGCACTTGTGTTTTTCTTTCCCTTGTGTTAAATCTAAGTTGTTGAAGTAGAGTCTACAATCTGAGGGAGTCATAAGGGGTAGCAAATTACTTAGCAATTAGATTCAAGGCGTTGTAATTCCTTCTACAATCTGGGGTTGTCAGATTGGTAGGAGAAGACTTGACTTGAGAAGTCAAGGTGCTGTATTCCTCAAAAGTCTAGGATTGTTAGACTATTTGAGAAGACTGGCTTGGAGGGTCAGTGGTATTTTTGTAATTCAAGATTGTGAATTAGTGAAATCCTTCAAAGTGAAGGGACTGGACGTAGCCTCGTTAACGCTGAACCAGTATAAAATTCTATGTTTTTATTTTTACTTTACATCCGCTGCTAACTCTGTTTAATTCATACATCAGGTTTTGTTATAAAACTGCAAAAACAGAAAAAGTATTCAAGTTAGTCAAACAAAATTCAACCCCCATCTCGTGTTTGCACCTTCAAACACATGTGGAAATAGGTGCAACTATGCAAAAATAATTACCCTTAAAAGAATTTAAAGTTTAAGTTATTATTAAATATTTTGCTGGAGTTTATTTATTTTTTATTTTTACAAAAAAGAAACTTAAATCATTTCATTAAAAATAATGTCTTGAATACATGTTGAAATATCAATAAAGATGTATATACTAACTAATGATGTGGCCACTCTAATTAACACATGAGCTAGCTCATTTGCTTTTCTATTAATCAACTTTGAAGGTACTAGGAAACACAATAAATGGGGGTTTGAATTGTGTTTACCATTTTTAATATTTTCTTTGTTAGTTTAAAATAGATTCTTTATCAAAAGTTTATCTTTTGGTAAAGCACAAATCCTTAACACAATGAAAGATAAGACAAACGAATCCAAAAACAAAAGTAGAGAGATAAAGGAGGAAAAAAAACGCATAAGGATTTTTATACTAGTTTGCAACAAATGTTGTTTTCTTCAGGATTTGAGTATTCTCTAAGCTTATTTTAAGCTAAACAATATTTTATTACCTCTCCAGGTTGTATTGTAATGCCTCGACAAGCAACCTGAAGTACAATATTTGGATTTCTCAAGAACCCTACAATATCTTGACTTTTGTCCTTGTAATATTTGGATCATATCTTTCTTGTGAACAAATTCTTAATGTATCTTTTTGTGAACAAATTATGAGTGTATCTTCCTGTTAATAATTCAGAGTGTTTCTTCTTGTGAATAACTCTGAGTGTATCTTCTTGTGAATAATTATGAGTTCTGAACAGATTCTAAGCATATCTTCTTGTGAGCAAATTATGAGCATATCTTCTTGTGAACAATATTTTGACCATATCTTTTTGTGAACAATATTTTGACCATATCTTCTAGTGAACAACATTTTGACCATATCTTCTTTTTCACCTTGGTCAAAGATTTCCTTCAATCATCATTTGAATCGTATCTAATTTCAGATTGTGTTTAAAAACTTATTCACGCAAATCTTCCTTCATACTCTTGATGGATTGAAGTGGAAATGGATTCGAGCTTGTTCTTGAATATTCAGAAATTGTGATTCAGCTAAGTTTTTTCTTCATAATGAATTCTTTCAATAAGAGTCTTTTATTTTTCTTCAGAGCCATTGACTTTCTTGTTGGAGTGAGATGTTGTGTTTGTTGGATAATAAAAGTCAGAGGCAGAATTGTGTGACTTAGAATTAGTGGCTTTGGGAAAATCATATTGTTGAATCATCAGAGTCTGTGCAACATTAGAGGCTACGTATCAGAGGCAACATTTTGAGTGTGTTGCAACTTTTGATTAGCAAAATATGAGCTTTGAATGCATGGCTTGAACAATCTTTCAAAGTTAATGATAGCTTGATATAAACTCTTTAGAAGCATGCTGAGTTTGTGCACATCAGAGATACGTAAGGGCTTTAGAGGCATGCTTCAAATTCTGTCTTCAGACCCAACTCACCAATCTTCATACCCAATTATTAGAGCCAGTCTTCAAATCCAAACCTCAAAGCCAAACATCAGAGGCAATCTTCATAACCTTCAAAGGCACATTGCTTTCAAAGGCATATTTCAGAGGCAGACGCGTATGCTTTTGTGTTCCTTTGATCTTATCCTTTGGTCACTTTCTTTGGTAGCTTCCTCTAATTTTCTTGTTCTAATTGTTCCACACTTAATGAAGCCATTAGTCCAAACAAATTGTTCTCTAAAAATACATTTGTTAACATCAAAATCACAAGAGGAAAATCTTCTTGGTTCCAACAATCTCCCCTTTTTTATTATGTCAAAACTATAATTTTTTATAACAATTTATTGGATTTTATTACTTGACTCCCCTTGTCTTAATGTTCCCTGTAACACCCCGAGTTTAAAACACAGCGCGAGTGTATTTTTTTTTTTTTACAATGAGTAAAAGAATTTCCCAATTAATTCAAGGGAATTAAAATAAGATTTTCATCAGTTCATTTCAAAAGAGAACACCCGGCCTGTAGCCACTAAATAGTTTCAGAGTGCGGAAGAATACAGCAAAAAAATCATTACATAAATTCCCAAAATAAAATTACATTTCTCAAAACATCAAGACCCTATACAAAAGTCTAGACTGATCATGCACTAAGCTATAGTAGCACGGTCTCCACCGTATCCCCTACAAGTCTCTTCTTCAGCCAGTTGTCTGTCCCTCTGCGTCGTCCACGAATACTCCGTATGTGAAAAATCAGGGGAAACTAACGACGGAAACGTCGTTAGTTTATCCGTCGGTAGGACGGGTTCGGGTAACATCTGAGGGCAAAGCCCAAAGTCCACAGTATAATAGCAAGGGTCACCGATCGAAATTAACAATTAATCACATAGTATATATTTCACAGCAACAAATATATCCATGATATAACATATGATGATGAGGAAAATAACAATGCTCGTTCGAAATTTATTGACATATATGCCTTTTCAAAAACAGCAGCCAATTATTATGAAATATGTGGTAAGTACAAACAACACCACAGCAAAACACAATTATTAAATCAGAAATTTAGATTCTGAATAGTACTCACACACATTCAATTTCCACTCATTCATCATATAATCAAATGTGACCCACCGGTCAATCCCTCAATGCAATATGTATATGCTCATGTATACAATTTTCTTGGAATCACCAAGGTGCAGTCGCTCAACAGATCAGCACCAGTGCAGACGCTCAACAGTCCAGCACTCGTATACCAAGGTACAATCGCTCAACAGATCAGTACCTAGTGCAGACGCTCAACAGTCTAGCACTCGTGCAATCAATCAACAGATCAGCACGTGGTTGCGCATTTCAGGGTACAGACGCTCAACAGTCCAGTACCAGTACAGTCGCTCAACAGACCAGCACTTATATACCAAGGTACAATCGCTCAACAGATCAGTACCTAGTGCAGACGTTTAACAGTCCAGCACTCGTGCAATCACTCAACAGATCAGCACGTGGTTGCGCATTTCAGGGTACAGACGCTCAACAGTCCAGTACCAGTGCATTCGCTTAACAGACCAGCACTTATACCAAGGTACAATCGCTCAATAGATCAGTACCATGTGCAGACGCTCAATAATCCAGCACTCGTGCAATCGCTCAACAGATCAGCACGTGGTTGCGCATTTGAGGGTACAGACGCTCAACAGTCCAGTACCAGTGCAGTCGCTCAACAGACTAGCACTTATATACCAAGGTATAATCGCTCAACAGATCAGTACCTAGTGCAGACGCTCAACAGTCCAGCACTCGTGCAATCGCTCAACAGATCAGCACGTGGTTGCGCATTACTCTGTGGCCCATCGCGGGTACCACTTGACTATGCAATGCATGAATATGCAGTGTTTCACTTCTCTAGAAACAGTATGCAAAATCAGAAAATTCATGCTTTTTATCATGTTTAAAATATCTCAGCACAGTCAGAATTATCATCATCACAATCATGATTAAATAGTCAAATAATCATTAACACTTTGATATGTTTTCCCAAACTCATAAAATTTAAACACAGTGTTTAAAACTGGGATTTCTGGAATTTTACGAATCTGTATTCGAATACAGAGGCCAAAAACAGTGCAGAATTACACTCTGTATTCGAATACAGCCATCTGGTATTCGAATACAGAGGCAGTCTCAGTGCACAAAACAACATCTTTCATTACATCAGTAAAGTCTTAAAAACTTTATCACCACCACTTCAAATATCACCAAAAGTTCCATTTTAATTCACCACAACATTCCCAATATCCCCCAAACACTTAGGGTTTACAAAACACTCTTAAAAACTTGGAATTTCTGAAAACTCGAATCTGTATTCGAATACAGACCCCTTGTATTCGAATACAGAAGCCAAAAACTGCAATTTTAACATTTTGTATTCGAATACAGCATGCTTGTAGTCGAATACAGAAGACGAAACCTTGAAAAATTCAACATTTTCTCCCAGATCATTAAAGGTTTTCAAACACATCATCCTCTCCTCTTCAAAGATATTTCAAGAACTCTATTTAAAATCACTTTAACCCTTCTCAAAGTTCCCAACACTTTAAAATTCACAAGGTAGAGTTTAAAACTTGATTTTCTGGAAAACACAAATCTATATTCGAATACAGCTTCCTTGTATTCGAATACAGAAGCTAAAAACTGAGCTTTTGGAAAAACACGAATCTGTATTCGAATACAGACCCATTGTGTTCGAATACAGAAGCTGAAACTAGTGAAAATCTGCATTCTGTATTCGAATACAACATGCCTGTAGTCGAATACAGATGCGAAAACAGTGTTAAAATCCCACTTCTGTATTCGAATACGACATGGTCGTAGTCGAATACAGATGCTAAGTCCGAAGCAAAAATCCTTCCTCTGTATTCGAATACAGAGGCTGGTATTCGAATACAAGTTTGAAAACTTAAGTAAAACAGAAACTTGACAGGTTGTAGTCGAATACACACATGTTGTATTCGAATACACCTTCGAAAACCAGTGAAATTTTCCTAAGATTTCAACCCTTTTCAAACTGTTTTCTTTTAAAAACAAACAACCAACATTAAAACAGATTCAACATTTTTTTCTAGACAATACTTTCCTCATTAAAAATCCCTTTTCTTTCTAAATCATCAACATCATCAAAATCACTCAAAACAGAAACAGAATCAGGATCATCAACAACAGAAACAGAACCAGAATGATTAACACCAAATCATCCAGACTTTCAAACCATCAGAACATCAGACAACATTTCAGCTTTCACAACACATCAGAATAACATGCAAGCATTTCAGCTTTCACAACACATCAAAATAACATGCAAGCATTTCAGCTTTCACAACACATCAGAATAACATGCAAGCATTTCAGCTTTCACAACACATCAAAATAACATGCAGCATCACAGAGCAGCAAAACACAAACATAATGCATTTTTGCATTACAAAACCATTTTCAAAACAGTTTTATGAACATGCATTTTTAAATCATGTTTGAAATAACATTCAAGATATTTTCCACTTTCCGACATAAACAACACAACTTTAGTGCATTCAGCTCAAACAGCCATCATCACAGAGCTTTTAAAACGTAAAAAAATGCGTTTTTCATTTCTTTCAAGCATCAGGCAAACCAGTTTCAAAACAGTAATGAAAACACTAGTAATGCCATGAAAAACATGCACTTACAGCTCTAATGCATCTAGAAAGTGGAAGGTGCCCTTACCCTTGTAGCGTGTTCTGCTTCTGCTAAAGTGTGTGCGTCAAAAACGGTGAAAACTTCCGCCTGTGTTTGCTGCTACCAAACTGAGTTCTCTAGCTCCGTAATGATGTGGGGATTAACTTTAATACTGGGGGTTTTCTGTTTTGATGCTTGGATTTTCAAGTAATGGTGTTTTTGAGGAACTCCCTCTTTTTCACTTTGAATTCGTGACTGGAAATGGGGAAGGCAGAAACATCAAACAGAATGGGAGGGAAAATGGGGTACTATTACATGCAGTATGAGTAGTGAGGAAGGAGGGATGGTGTTCTGATTTCACCATCCTTCTCACTCCTATTTATAGGCTTTTGTGGTGCCACCTCACCCAAAATAATATTAAAATAATGCTGGATCCTTCAGCACTTAATTGCTTGCAATTAGCCACGAATCCTCAATTAACTGCCCAATTAATTTAATTACTCGTAATTAAATTAATTTAATCTTCATCCAATAATTTTTAATTCATACTCCAAAATAAATATTTATATATATATATATATATATATATATATATATATATTCACTCAAACATACATATGTTAAATATTTTACAAATATCCCCAAAAATACAATTAAAATTAATTCCATAATTTTAATTAAAAATTAAGGGTCTTACACTCCCCCTAAGTCTAAGTTGTTTTAAGTTCTTGTCTCCTCACATGCATACACTTTCTCTCCCCACTTAAATAGATCAAAAAAGAAATTATTCTTAAATATCTTTCTCCCCCTTTTGTCATCAGACAAAAAGACATGAATGTTTTTTTTCATGCCCTTTTTTTAGGCATAACACAACATCTATCAAATATAAAGGTAAGGTTTAGATTTATCGTAATGAATTCAAATCTGTCTTCAACTAGTGGTTTGGTGAATATGTCAACTCACTGGTGTTCAGTGTCTATAAATTGGATATTTAGTACTCCTTTCTGAAAAGAGTCCCTAATAAATGATGTTTAATTTCTTTGTTTTTAGCCCTATAATGCATAATCGAGTTATTTGTTAGGCAAATAGCAGAAGTATTATCATATAATATGTGAATGTTACTCTCAAGGATTTTGTAATCTTTCAGTTGGTGTTTCATCTAATATTAGTTGAGAGTTGCAGACAACTACTTAAATGTACTCAGCCTCTATTGTTGACATTGCAATTATGCTTTGTCTCTTACTTGACCAGGCGATTAAGTTTTCACCAAAAAATGTGCAATTTCCATCGGTGTTTTTTCTTTGAAGTTTGTGTCCAACATAGTTAGCATCACAATAGCCACTTAATATGTACTTAGTAGACTTCTTATAGAACAAACCAATATTGGAAGTACTTTTCAAGTATCTAAGGATCATTTTAACAACAGTTAAGTGAGATTCCCATGGATCAGCCTGAAATCTTGCACATACACACGCTAAATAAAATATTAGGTCTAAAAGCTGTAAGGTACAGAAGTGACCTAATCATTCCTCTATATGTTTATTGGTCAACCTTCTGGCCTGATTCATGTTTTTCCAATTAGCAAGTAGGGTGCATTGGTGTAGTCAAATGTTTGCAATCATTCATGTTAAACTTCATCAGAAGTTCTTTTGTATACTTGGTTTGATGAATGTATATTCCCTTCTAACTTTGCTGAATTTGTATCCCTAAGAAGAACTTCAGTTCTCTCATCATGGTCATTTGAAATTTAAGTTGCATCAACTTAGCAAATTCTTGAAAAAGAGTGCCATTAGTAGATCCAAAAATAATGTCATCAACATAAATTTGAATAATAAGAATGTCATCTCCTATTGATTTTCTAAACAGGGTGGTATCTACTTGTCCTTTTAAAAAAATGTTTTTAAGCAAGAAATCATTTAATCTATCATACCATGCCTTAGGTGCTTGTTTTAGACCGTACAATGACTTCTTAAGTTTAAACACATAGTATGAAAATTATAAGCTTTCAAAACATGGGGGTTGCTTAACATAGACTTCTTCACTTATATACCCTTTTAGGAAGACACTTTTAACATCTATTTAAAATAATGAAATGTTATTATAAGCTGTTATGACAAAATCTCAATTAATAGTTTTGATGTAAACAAACAAATATTAATTAAAGACTTTAATTATGATTCTAAATAATGTGTTATTTAACATGTACTTTTGAGTGTGTTAATCTAAGATAGGTACTGAGCAAAAGCAAGCAAAATCAGTTTAAGGAAAAAACAAAAAATGAACTGCCAAAAACCAAGAACGTTCTTGACATATTTCTAGAAAACCAAGAATGTTCCCACGTTTTTCATTTCATCAAAAAAATTCAAGTCAGCTTTTAATACAAGGAAAGATCTTGCAAATTTCGAATGAATTTCAAGTACATCTACAAGGAATGTACAACTCTCATATTAGCAAAAGAAATACTCCAAAAGGTCAAAGGAGAAAAGACATGACTCAAGGCAAAATGACAAAATCGTTCAAGATCAATCACTCTCTATGTTCAAGAACATTCTCCAACTTCTGTGATATAAACCAAGAACGTTCTTGAAACTAAAACTTCAGCATGACTTTGAGACATATATTCTCGTGATAAAAACACCCCCAAACACTGTCCAAATCAAATGGCAAAGAGTGCATCAGATCAGAAAGTCTTGCAGTCAAAAATAAGAAAGTTTCAGTCAACAGTCTTGTTTAGAAATATGATTTTTTACAACTTGACCTTTGACCAAGGGAACCTCTCCAACGGTCAAATTAGCTGTCATGGACCTCCTCAAAGCCTATAAAAGGAACTCCAAGCTTAAAGAAAAAAATCAGATATTCAAGTGCTAAGAAGAAACCATCAATCACTTACGTTCATACTTGAAAGTCTCACATTCATCAAGAGAAATCAGTACCATTCATTCATGAATCTATTGTTATTAGCTTACTGAAATCATTTGTAAAGAATCTAAACCTAAAAAATGTGTTGAGATTAATCAGATTCTGCCAAACACTCTAAATCATTTTGTGTAAACTCAAGACTATAAGAGTTGTTTATAGTTTGAGTAGTTTGTTAGAAAATCCTTTTATGGTTAAAAAGTGAAGTGTAAAATCCTCTCAAGATTGATAGGTGACCTGATTGAACTCCTTTCTGGGTGGAAAGGATTCTAGTTTGTAACAGATCAAGGTTGATATGAACTAGGTGGTGTAAAACCAAGACGGTTCTTTGTTTGAACACTTAGTGGAAAATCTCATGATTGTGAGGACTAGACGTAGCCCGAGTTGGGTTAACCAGGATATATCATTGTGTGATATCTCTTCCCTATCTCTATTTACATTCAGTCTTTTGATTATTAAAGTTAAATAAAAAAGTTGATTTTTGTTTTTAACTAACCAAGAATGTTCTTCGTTTTCTGTTTTCAAAACCAAGATCAATCTAGAGTTATTTTCTTAAGTTTTAACAGGGAATTTTTAAATAGGCAAATTTACAATTCAAACCCCCTTCCTTGTAAATTGACATTGCTACTTCATAAGCAACAAATGATATTAGAATACAAAATGCCTCTAGCTTGACCAATTGAGAACATATTGTTAAGACAAACTCTCAATTTAAGTTTTGATGAAAATAAATAAAGGTTAATTAAGAACGTTAATTATGATTCTAAATGTTATGTTAATTTAACTTGTGATTTTGAGTGTATTAAATCAAAGATAGGATTCAAGCAAAGCAAAGCAATTAGCATAAGAAGCAAAAAACTGAACAGACAAGAACGGCGAGTATTCTTGACAAATTCTAGAAAACGGAGAATGTTCTCTAGGTCCAAGAATGATCAAGACAACCTCAAGACCAATCAATCTCCATTAATTAAAAGAAGATATTGCTTTTGGTATTCACATCAATGTTATCAGTACTCTCCAAAGAGCAAATATGATCCATTCTAGTCAAAGAAACCATTCGAATTACGAATGGAAAATGTCATGAATCAAGCAAGTGCAAACAAGTATGAACCTTTTCTAGCTTGACTACCAAGAATGTTGAATGATCTGGAAATATACAAGACATCAGGGCAGATTCAAGAATGATCAGGAAAACATCTAGAATGATCAATACTAAACCTCCATATTGATTATCAATCTCAATAATATTTATGCAACAGATCATCATCAATCTCCAGGCTGTTTTGACAAAATCAAAACTCCATATCAAGCCAATGGCATCAAAAAATGTATCTAAAGTATAAAGGATTGTTAAACTCAAGAGAATCTGATCAAGAACAAAGAAATCAGTCCAGTCAAACAGAACTCAAAATGTTCAAAGGCCGGAACATTTTTTTAATCATATATTTTGGTCTTTGGTCAAGACTAACATAGCACTACCAACAACTCTTTTTGACCATCATTAAATGTTCTCAAGTCTATAAAAAGAAGGCCAATGCTCAAGGAAAACTCAGAAGTTCAAGTGCTAACAAATCTAATCAAATTACTCACATTCACATACTTGAAATTCTCATATTCTCAAAGAGAATAAGTTCTAATCCTATTTTAATCTCTTGTTATATTTGTATTGAATCTCTTGTAAAGAATCTAATCTCAAACATGAGTTAAGAAATCTCAGATTCTATCAAATAATCTTATCGTTATTGTGTAAAGCTCAAAACTATAAGTGTTGAGTATAAATTGAGTAGATTGTAAAAAATCCTTTTATGGTTAAAATGTAAAGTGTAAACTCCTATCTAAAGATTGATAGGTGACCTGATTGTATTACTTTCTGGGTGGAAAGATCGCAATTTGTAATTAGATCAAGGTTGATCTAGACTAGGTACTGTAAAACCAAGAAGGTTCTTTGTTTTGAACACTTAGTGGAAAATCTCACAGTTGTGAAAACTGGACGTAGCTCGAGTTGGGTGAACTAGGATATATCCTTGTTTTATATCTCTTATCCTTTCTCTTTTTATTAAGTCTAATTGATTTTCAAGTTAAAAATACAAACCGAATATATGATTTTTAACTAACCAAGAACGTTCTCCGTTTTTTGGTAAAAAAACCAAGAAAGTTCTCCGTTTTCTGTTTTCTCAACCAATATCATTCTTGAGTTAAAATCTTAAGTTTTTTTCAGGAAATTTTAAATAGGAAGATTTACAATTCAAACCCCCATTCCTTATAAATCGACATTTCCACTTCAGTATGTTGATGTTTCCTCCAGAAGATTCTTCACTGAAACTAGACATATTGAATCCTTGGATATTTTCTCAAACATTGTAAAGTGCTCAGCCTTGAGATCGAGCTCTGATGCCAATTGAAGGTGAAAATACGAGAAGGGGGGTTGAATTGTGTTTGCCAAAGTTGATAAGTTTTTGATAATTTATAAATAAATTAAAAACTAGTTTGGTTTTTGGTGACTTACTTGGAGTAGAAGCAATCGGATCCAGAGGCAGCAAGCAATGAAAGCATAATTAATTTGACACATAGATTTATCCTGGTTCACCACTAACTTGGCTATATCCAGTCCCCTCATTTAGAAGGCTTTAATTCACTAATTCAAATACCTCGAATTACAAAGCACCTGACCCTCTAAGCCAATCTTCCTAAACAGTCTATCAACCCTAAACTTTTGAGGAACAACACCACCTTGACCTTACAAGCTAAGTCTTATCCTAACAACCTGACAACAACAGATTGAAGAAAGAACTAAACCACTATCAGGTTGGATACAAGAGATTGGAACTTGAGTAGTTGCTTCTAAAAAGCTGATAATAATAATAATAACTCTTATACTCTAAGAAAAAAACACTCATAAAATATTTCTAACTTGAAACAAATATTTCTCTATTTGAACTCTAAGACTACTCTTTTTTGCTTTTCGATATTTTTCTTCTTTAGCCTTGAGTATATGTTTATAGTTAAAATTTGGGCTTCAATTTGATCCTTGTTTAATTCTGAATTGTATTTTGTTTAGATTGCGTATGTAAATTCTTCAAATTGATTTTTTTTCCTTTTTTGTTTAGATTGAGATTATAAATTCTTCGAATTGATTCTGTTTGTAATTTGTTGTAGATAAATCTTGATCAAATCTTCTTCAAATCTTGACCATATCGTCTTTCATACTATTTGAATTCAAATATATTGTTCTCATAAAATACTTTTATTAACATCAAAACTCTAAATGTAAAACCAACTTGGTTCCAACACATAGTAGTATATTAAAATGTCGTGTTAGTATGCCTCTTGTCATTGTTTCAGAAATTATTATCGCATGTGCGTGATGTTGTTAGAAGCCTAGGACGACTGATATGTTTTAGAGGCAATGAATACTGTATATTATATAGGAGAATAGCTAAAAAAAATAAGACATAGATAAACATAACATTATACAATAAAACATGCGCTTATTTCTTCTTTTGTAGGAGGAAGTGGCGCATAAATTTTGCTTATAGAAGTAATAAGATTATAATAATAATAATAGATTACTTGCAAAAGGTCTCCAATGTTTGGAAGTATCAATGTCAATCATAAGAAAGGGGGGATTGAATTGTGATCTTTTTAAAATTTCGATTCTTGTGCTTAATTTAAATTAACTTAAGATCAATTTTGGTTGAAACAAAATGTCCAGAATGTTATGTATATGTTAGAAGTAAATAAAACAAATTATTTTACAATAAAGTGTGATTTGTGTGTGCAAATACTTAAAGATAATGGATAGAAAGATCACACACAAAAAGTATACTGGTTCGCCCGGGCTAGTCCAGTCCTCGCAACTGTGAGATTTTCATTATGTGCTTTAGAACCAGAATGTTCTCCTTCACACCTTTTCTCTTGATCACACCTTGATCAATTACAATCTTCATATTTCAACCTAGAAATTTTTTTCACAATCACCTTTCAGCCTTGAAAGGATTTTTACAAACACACTCAATCTAATATAAAAGATAGACTTGAGTTACAAATGATGTGTATGATAAAAGTGTTTGAGATCTTGAAACTTCTCAACACTTGTTTGAGATAAATAAAGACAAAACCAGTAAATAATGATCTACAAATATAGTGAAGAGAGCTGGAGTTTGCTTCAAGAGTTTTTTACTTGTTCTTACTTGAACTAATGTTGGTAGATTTGTAAATTGAGCTCTTACCTTTATCTTCCAATTGATCTTCAATTTATAAATGATAAAAGGCTTTGAATATTCAATTTTAAAATGAATATTGTCGTTGGACACACTTCTCAAGTGTTAGATATATTTTAAAGCAATTTAAACATGTGTTTAAATTGATGTCCATAACATTCTTGACAAACGAAGAACGTTCTTCCTTTTGGGTCTGATGGAAAACGTGAATGAGTGAGTGATTGGGCTATTAAATGACAATTAGTACTATTTTAGATCAGATTTATGCAGAACTTTCTGCATAATAATGTAATTATAACATACTTGCATCATTGCTCACAACTCATCAATTTAGAGATCAATCTTGAGGATTTTTTTCCTCCTTTGGGCATTCAGCTCGAGTTCTGGCTTCACCATTGATTTGAGCAGTCTTGATACTCTTTAAATTGTGGTTTGGAATGTTGAGCGTGATCTGTTTTAATTCTATCTTTAAAATAGAATAACCAGAATGTTCTTCTGTAAAACCAGAACATTCTTCGATTATGTTTTGTATGAGTGAGTGCTAGACTTAAAGCTTTGACATATGTTATGTGTCATGTTTTTCTTCTCTATGCGCAGGCTATTCAGAGGTGCAGTTGCAGTGTCTTATCATGTCTGTCATGGTTATAGTTGTTGCTTTATCAATCTGGAGATTGATCTTGCTTGTTAGTTCTTGATGCTTAGTTTTTGCCTTTGTTAATCTTTTGACGAATTTGTTACTTTTTGACTGTTGTTTATAGACCAGTTATATTGTACTTGTATCACTGATGTAGTGCCTCATTTGTCCAAGCTGTACTTGCTTTATCTATGCCATCAATCTTGCAAGTTACTCTTTGTACATTGTTTTTGCTTTTGTTTATTCTTTTGATGAATTTGTCCAAACAGTAACCTTGAGTATGTAATGTTGTTCTTGATGTTTTTCTATGTAGCTTACTGCATTTTTGTAGCCTGGAATATTCTTGAATTCAAGAAGGCTTTGTTCTTAGTAAACTAGAATGTTCTTCGTTTTTTCCAGACTTCAGTTTTAATAACCAGACCAATCTTCTTTTTTCAGTCTGCTGTCTTTTTAAAAACTAGAATGATCTTCGTTTTTCTAGAATGATCTTGTCATCAATTTCCAATTTAGTTAAGACATGATTTGCTTTGATTTATATCATGGTGTGATAATTGATTGTTGTATGAATGTATTTGATCACATTCTTCATGAAGATGCTATCTTGAAGATGTAATAATCATTCTCTTGAATGATTAATATATGATATATTCTTTTTGAGATTCTTACAATATTGAGTAGATACTTATGCACTTTGATGATGTGAATGACTTCTTGCAATTCATGCTCATTAAATAAAACTGAAGTGCAATCATTAGTAGATTACCGTTTATAAAACTAAATCATTTATTTCATAAAGTTTGTTGTCATTAAAACATATATCCAAAATATTTTTTTCCTCAACATGTTTACTACAAGAGTTCCATGAATATGAGTTACATCAATCTATTTATTGTCATGAAAAACTTGAAGACTACCCATTTCCTTAAGCTATATGTGGGAGTTTCAAGGGGAGGAACTGTGAGGGCTTTGTGGAGAAGAGAATAGAGAGAAATAGAAAGAAATCTTACACTTTATTTGAAAGAGTATTTTTGTAAAGAATATTTATCATTTATATATTTTTAATGATAGCAACCTTAAAATGATTTATGACTTATCATTTATATATTTATCATTAAAATTAAAAAGATTTATGATAACAACTTTAAAATGTTTAAAAGAATTTATCTAAGAAAAATTATGCGTGGACACCCATCCACCCATTAGTGATAGGTGTACACTTAATGAGCCATATTTTTATAAATGATTTTTATAATATTTTATCTTCTTGTTAAAATATTTTTAAAAATAAAGTTTTAAATGAAAATTTAGTTTAAATAATTTATCTTAAAATATGATTTTAAGTATTTCATCTATTTTCTACAACTTTTTATAGATAATGAAATTTTAAAAAAAGATTAAAATAAAAATTTATTTTTGAGAAAATCTTCATAAAAATTATTTTTGAAAGATACCTTTTTAAAAAAATGTGATTTTTATTCTACTAAAATATCTAATAATGAATATCTAAGTTATTGAATGTCAAAATTAATTTTTTTTTAATTAATAACAACTGAATCTAAAGAATTTCTACTATTTTTAAGTGAATTTTCATAAAAATCATTTTAAAAAATATAAAATCAAAATTACATTTTTAAAATCTTAAACTTACAGACTAAATATATGATGACACTCATTTAAAACTTTTACCATTGATGGTGATTAATTGTGGTCAGTAAACGGTCTTATAGTGGTTGGAGGTGGAGCTATGACAATTCTACGACAGACGGCCTTCTCCCACCACCATCGGTGTTATTAACTTATAAATATATAATTTTCAAAATATTGAAAAAAATCAAATTTTAAATAATAAATAAAATTATTTGTATATATTAATTTTTTTTTAGTGTCGAATGGGTGTCCCAATAAATTTAGGATTTAACAATGATGATGGTGAGTGCGCAATTTAGCGGATAATGGTAAGAACACAAAAGCAAAAGCAATGAATATGATGAGAAAGAGTGGTGGTTGTCGTTATGGGTGGAAAAAAAACCAAAACCTGTAAAAATCGACTTTGAATTTAATGTAACGGGTGGAGCCAACGCTATACAGGTAAAAAGTCAAGAAAAGTTTCAACAGATAGCATAGGTTGGATTCGGTTTTCAAAATGCAACTCATTGATACCCAAGACCGATCGAATATACATTAAAAAAATTAAATAGATATAATTATTAGGTGTGCTTCTCGAAACTCGTCATATCATACTGTGCACTTAGTCTTATTAGTCTCGCGGTGCTTTTTCTACTTTATTTTTACTATTACCAAAACTTAGATATTAGATAGTTTTTTACTAACTAAACCAAGTGAATAAACCAGCCGACAACAACATATTTTGACATTTCCCAACCCCACCCCATTCTTTTCTTCTCATTTCTCATTCAAAATATCTCTCTCTTATAATAACTGGGTTTTGTAAAAAAAATTAAATGAAATAGGAACAAAAGTGGGTGGTGCCAATCTCACCTCTCTCAAACTACATTCATTTTGTAGCTTCTAATTTGTTCTCTTGTGCCTCTTCTCCTCAAATCTCATATTCATAATGGATTAACGTAGTCGGAATTACAAAAGATTATCAAACGCTAAATCCGAAAGAACAAACAAGTTCTGGAATCTACCAGAAAAGAGAAAACTCTCAAAATCAATTATTTTATTAAAAGGTACATGCCGTTACAGCATAAAAAGTCTTTAAATACTTAATGGAAACCATAGTACGAAAATTAGACAAAACAGAAAAAGTCTGAAATTACAAGAAAAACTTAAAATGTTGTTTTGAGGCCCAAAATAGATCTGGAGCCTATATATCACAGCAGAGCTGTGTGTTGTGTTTGTGGCGTGATTCCCTTTCCGGAAAGGTATAATAATCGGAAATCTGACACCGGACGCTCGTTTTCCGTATTTTCCGTTGCGTTTGTCCGCAAAGCCGTTTCTTCCTTAATCCTGGCCGCGAACCTTCTTACATCATGGATATGAAAATCGGTTGAAGCTAGATCTATTTGGTTGTAATTGTGAATGAAAGAATTTTTGCATGTACCTCAACTCCTTAAGCATTGTATCTTCTAGCACTTTTTTTTTGTCACAACCATATGATTCTTAAAGAAAAGGGTCTTGGTAATTTGGTGTTAAACATGAAGAAAGTAAAGTTTGGCCCATAATTTATCTATCAGGGCTCAAACTATACTTCGGATTGATTGGTCTTCAACAATGCAACTAATTGATGATTTTTCATCATATGCGAGTCTTTAGTCCCTTTTAAGTCTTTATTTAATTTAGTTATTTGTTCTATTTCATTTGTTCGGCTAAGCAAGTTAATTGTTTAGAGTAGAATTTTGCTACACGAGTTATTGAGTTGTTGATGCATGGCCTAGTGATAGAAGAACTCAAGCAGCTGACTTAATCTTGTCTAACAAGGATGCCGACTTGCCTGGCAATGATGTCATTAAATTTTGCATTTCATTATATGAAATATCGTCTGGCGATATTCTTTTGGAAAAGCCAATTAACTTTCCATCCTTATTTATGCCTTTCAGCAGCAAGTGTCAGTAACTTGTTCTGCACTCCATCCCTCATAATTTGTGTAATTGATGAGTTTTAAATAGTATTTGTAATAAAGCATAAATCTATTTGGTGTAGCTTCACATGACAATACAATCAACAAGAGCAAACATTCTAGTTTCATCTCACATGCATGGTTTCAAAACCAAACCAAAAAAACATTAGAAATATAACAGTTGCAAGGCATATAGCATAAATTTCAAAGTACAATAATAAGATCTACAATTAAACATGAAAATTGTTATTATTTTCTTACTTATCTAGTTTATTAATTTATCATGCTAAATAAAACAGCTCAATCCACACTATCCAACTCGAAGCTTGAAATGTTGAAGAGAAGAAGTGCCATCAAGCCCTTTTACTTTGTAGTAGTCTTCATAATCAGCAAAACTGGTTTCTCTATATCTTGGAGGATTGTCTTGTGATAATAATTCTTTTATAGGTCCATAGAGTTTTTCTTTTGATCTATGATCTGCCATGAAAAAGCATGCAACAGATATTCTTGGACCAATAGTATTTGCTAGTACTCTATGTTCAACACTCTTGAATTTGTCATTTGTTACAAGCTGCAGTTCAATATAAATTATAATTAGCTACATTCATGTTAGGTTCATGTTGGGTCATGATGAGTCTGGGGATCATCACATCGGACCAAGAACAACCACACAAGTGGAATGAACACTACATCTTAATCCAAAATCTTAAAGCAATGGGTTTATAGGTTCTCCCACTTATACTCACAGTTGATATACTAACAGTTCATTTCACATACAATATAAGGACTTGTGAAATACAAAATTTGTACATGGATTTTTCATCTCACAGGGTTGAAATTTTTGATCAAATATGGCATTGTTTAGGTATTGTTCAATAATATGAATATGACACTCCTCACCACAATTTGAAAGATGTAAGGGAAATGATAAATATTCAGCACCAACATACCTTGGACATACAAGCTATTTAAATTTAACCATAGATATGTGTATTAGTGTTGAGTATGACTCATATTCACTATAAGTCGACTGATGCTCGAGCGTAGTATAGCGGAGCAAGTATTTAATCACAACTTTGTACTCTCTAACCCTAAATATTGCATAATAGAAAAAACTACAACAGCCAGCTGCTATTGCAAATCTAGACACAATTTACATAACTAACTATGTGATTAATCATTTGCGTTCTTGTGTGCATTTGATTATATGTTTTTTAGGTCGGGTTTGCTTTTCTAACAATTAGTTTGTGGCGATGAAATAAGGATCGCAATTGGCTGCAGTGCAGTCAGCTACATTCAGATGGTCTTGATTTCAAGTTTGGATTTTAGATTTAAAATAATTAAATTAGAACTTGAAATCTGAACCATCTGATCTAGATCGGACGGTCCAGATGTGCTGTCTGCAATACAGTCAACTGTACTAAATCCAAATTTATGAAATAAACATCCATAACTACTGTTTTACGAATTTGTTTAAAGTAAAACATTATGTTGTCATTTGATCCAACAGAAAGAGTAGTAATGAAGAACTTGCCTGCAGAAGATCACCAATATTAACAACAAGAGCCTCAGGTATTGGAGGTATATCAAACCACTTGTCCTTATGAAGAACTTGGAGGCCACCAATATGATCTTGAAGAAGCAATGTGAGAAAACTATGGTCAGAATGTTTGGTGGTTCCCATAGTTAGTTCTGGTTCAGGACAAGCAGGATAGTAATGGCAAAGTAATATAATACCCTCAGAACAACCTAAGTTTTTTAAATGATCTTTATGCAATCCAAGAGCTTCTGATAGTAATTCAAAGACCGTCATTCCAAGTTTCATTACATGTTCTCCATATTCTAGAAGTATATCCCTACAAAAAGATGAAATCACCAGGAAATTAATTAATTGCCCTATGGTAGAAATTATAAATATTAAGTTAAATTTAACTTCCTAGTCTTTATAATTACTTGTTTAATTTCACTTCACAGCTTTGATGAAACACTAACACAAAAACAAACACGAGGATGATACATATACTCTGATAATAATTTAAGAAAATATAAGTGATTGAATATTAGCTACTATGAAGCACTGACTAGACTCGTCGACACCGATAATAATTTGAAAAAATTTATTAATTGAATATAACCACATGTGTCACTGTCGTATATCGAACAAGCATTCGATCTGAAGTGTCGGTGCTTCATAGATTACCACATGTGTTAGTGTCGAACATTTACATGTATCAAATATAACACACCTTTAATCTTAAGGTGCTATGTAAGCTTAAACTGATAACTCTTTCTTCTTCATGTTCATTAGTTGAGAACTTGAGATACAATTTACAGCCTATTTTTCTAATTGCTAAGATGCTAATTTCTATATTGATAATTCATACAAATTAATAACTTCAATATTGATCAAAGTTGCCTAAAATTTGATGCAATATATACAAAGATGAACTCACCTGCATACTACTGAAAAATCTTCTGGTTTTGGAGTATTAGGAGCCAAGTGACAAGCAAAAGTATCCCTCCAATGAAGAGCTGGTGAATTACTATACAAATCAAAATTACTATTATAAACCAATGACCTTGTTTGATCTCTAGAATATAACTCTTTTTTCACCTCAAAATCTTGTTCATAGAATCTTAGCACCCCATCTTTCATATCCTCAAGAACACTCAAAGGAATTCCATGATTGACCAATTGAAAAAAAAACCCATGTCTCATAAGCTTCCTTTATTTTGCTTATAATTTCTTGCCTTGTAATTGAATCTTAGCAATATTTGCAAGGTCTATAACAGGAATAATGTGTTGTGTGTTGGATGAATTTGTGGCCTTTTCAAACATATCAGGTGGATGATGAAATAAGGTTGGGATTTTGATAACACCTTCATCAACAAGACCTTTAACACCAGCTTTTGTATCATCAAATGCTTTTAGCTCATGAAGCCTATCAGAGTTGAATTTGAACTTGGATGCAATTTCATCTGTAGTTGTAAAATCCATCTTAGTTTCTTGTCTTTCTAGTGGCCTTGGAGTGAAAATTCTTGTTCAAGTTTAGAAAAATTGTTTATAAATTAGATTTGATTTATTTTATGTAATAGAATATGCAAAATATTAATATTAAGTATGAAAGAGAGAAAAGTAAAACTGCGTATTGATATAATGAGAAAATTACAAAGTGAATAAATGAGATGATGCTAGGCAATAGAGATTTAACAAACTATTACTTTTATATTTATAAGCCACAGAGGAAAGGAAGGAGCAGTTAGTTAACACTTTTATTATTTCTAGGACCACAATCTATATTTCCAAGAGATTTAACACTTTTATTATTTAGTAACTAATTTTTAGATTTCTAATATTATCATTTGGTAGATTGATATGTACCGTCCGATATTGATCAAACAACTATCAGTATTTCAACAGTTTGAATGTAAAAAATCTTTAATTGCAAAAAATTTAGGTCTAAAATTTAGTATAAATTAGTTTTACATTAATGTTAGAATAAAATATGTTTTAATTACTTTGAAAATAGATACAATATAGGCTTGTATAACAGTAAGATAAATTCCACAAGGACCACACTGTTATGTGAAGCAGAATTGTGGACCTCTACATCACATTATACATGAAGACAAAAGTGTTGGGTGGGCTCATTTTAACCACTACTTGCCCCATGAATAAATGATAAGATGAAACAGAACAAAATTGTGACATTGAACCATTGGCGTCCATGAATTGTGTGTACAATGCGTTTGTGTGCTTTTGATTTCACAGTTTTACAATTCTTTCCTCGATGGTTTGGTTTGACCAGTGGTAAAAAGACAACACTTGCTGCAGGTTTGAATGTAAATGTATTTGTAACTGCTAAATAAACTCTAACACCTACATTAGACTTCACATTATCCCATCATCTTAATTTTTTTTTTTGTAAATGGTAAAGAAGTGTTTTTAGCTAGACTTACGGATTCTTCACCCTAAATTTTATTTATGAAAAAAAAAAAGTAATTTACCTCGTTTATATTCATATTAAAGGAAAATGCTTTTTTTTAGTTCAATTTGTTTAGGCAGTGTATTCAATTTATTAAAAGCTTTTAAATTGCATAAAAAAGGTGCAAAATAACAGTAAATAAACTGCACATAGAACCGCATAAAAAAAGTGCAAGTGAAATATAACTGTTATCAAAATAATTGATAATTGTCATCTAAATAATCACAATTTCTATAGGATTTTTAAAAAGAAAAAACGTACCAGTACTCTTAATTTTTTAACTAGCGTGTTACTTTTTTTCCACATGAACATCTATATTTAATTAAAATTAAAATATTCTCAACCAAGAAGTTTAAAGTTAATTTCCTTCCTCTTCCTCTCTAGTCATAATATTTTTTCTCTATCACCAAAGGAAATTGCTCCCCTATGTTGTCTTTGATAACATTTTTTCTCCACTACCAAAGAAAATAATTCTTCTATGCTGTCTTTCCATCATCGTGAGAAAAACTCTCTAATTATAATATTTTTTTATTTTAGAAGAGATGATAAATTCTACCATAATTATTAGATGACATCATCTACTTGGTTAGGGTTCAACCCGAGACAAGACATGTAAGTTTATTAGTCAATTATTGTTATGAAAAATATTGACAAGAAACACAATAATATTAAGTGACATCATCTGCCTCTTCCAAAAACTAATCTTCCACTACTACATATATTACATATATGGCCACTCATAACATGTTTAGTCACTAACCTTTTTTAGTATTTTCTTCATTTGTATCTTATTTGGTAACATCTACCCGTTCAAATAATAAATAACACTTACATTTTTTGTTTTCAAAATTTCTATTTTTATTTGTATCTTGTAAAAACTTTTCGTAACAAATATTTTTCTTTTTCAAAAAAAAAAAATGTTTATGGTTACGAGAGAAGGCTGACAAGAAACATAACAATCTTCTATGACAATCTCAGACTCAGTCAAACAATAACTTGATAAATCAAAATTCTATTTTTATACATTTTTCTTATCCTTCTAACAATTCTTTGTAAAAAATATTTATTGTTACGATAAAAGATTGAAAAGAAACACAAAAATCTTATGTGATAATAACCTTCCACTATCCCTTGTATGGTCATCCATAATTTGATTAGTCAAAATTATGCGTTTTTCTCTTTGTTGTAACAATTCTTCATAACAAACAACAATTTTGTTTTTCAAAAAGGAAAATGTATATTGCTACGAAAGAAAATAGACAAGAAACACATGAATCTTGCATGGCAACATCTAACTCTTCCAAATGATAACCATCCACTACCTAATGTATGGTCAGCCATAACTTGGGGTAGTGAGAAATCTTGTTTATATACATTCTTCTCTTTCTTGTTACAATTCTTTGTAACAAGCAACACTTCTCTTTTTAGAAGGAAAATGTTTATTGTTACGAAATAAGATTGACAAGATACACAAGAATATTTTGTGGCAACAATCAACTTTTTCAAATAATAACCACTCACTATCTCATGTATTCAACCATAATTTGAATAGTCAAAACTTATATATTTATGAATTCATATCTTTCTTGTAACAATTCTTCATAACAAACAACACTTTTTTTTTAAAAGAAAAATGCATATTATTACGAAAGAAGATTGACAAGAAACATAAGAATCTTATATGGCAACATCTACATTCACGCAAAGTGTTCAGAGAAGACAATGCAAACAAATAAAAGTAGCTAAGGAAGAACTAAATATACTAGATGGTAAAGTTTAGTCAAGTGATCTTTCTATTGATGAGATTGAGGAACGACATCAGTTGTAATCAAAAATATTTTTTCTCTATCTCGATTGAATTATAGTATTCAATGGCAACATTCACATAAGCAATGGTTGAGAAAAGGTGAAGTGAATACAAATATTTTTCATGGAGTGATGTCAAATAAGAGGTGGATTAATTAGATGATTAGCATTGATGAGGGTGGACTTCGCTTGGAAGGGACGGATCCTTTGAGGAGAGTGATCTTTATTCACTTTGAAGATCTTTTTAAATCTAAAAGAGTAATTCAGTCGGGATAGGAGAATTTACAATTTAAATCAATCTCTTCTTCCTAATCATATTTTTTGGTAACTAAGTTCAGTGAAGAAGAAGCTAAAATGACAGTGTGGGATTGCGATGGCTATAAAAGTCCTGGTCCAAATGGGGTTAATTTTGACTTTTTGAAAGAATTTTGGGTGGATATCAAATTTGATTTTATGAGATTTTTGGTTGAGTTTCATATGAATGGAAGGTTGGTTAAAGGTACAAATTGTACTTTTATAGTTTTAATTCCAAAGAAAGACAATCCCCAATCATTAATAGATTTTCGTCCTATATCCTCAATCAACCTTTGCTAAAGTCAAACATATTTTGAATGGGATACTAATTGTGAATGAAGTGGTTGATGAATGATGAAGCTAAAAAGAAGAAAAATGAGTTAAGCATGTTTAAGGTGGATTTTTAGAAGGTTTATAATTATGTTGAATAAGACTACCTTGATTCAGTGATGGTCAATGTGAGTTTTTCGAATAAGTGGAGAAAGTGTATTATGGAGTGTGTTAGTTTAGCTTTAGTTTATGTGTTTGTTAATGGAAGCCCTACAAAGTGAGGGAGTGAGAGGACCATGGTTTAAACTCTGGCGAAGGAGAATTTACTAACTTAACTAACAATGCTTATATTTGCCTATAAAAAAAATGGCAGCCCTACAGAGGAATTTTCAATGCCGAGGGATTTGAGGCAGGGTGATCCATTGTCACCTTTGTTCTTCATTGATTAGTGTTAATTGGTTTAGAGGGTTTGAGGTGGGCATTAATGACTTTCAGATTTCTCATTTATAGTTTGCTAATGATACTTTAGTTTTGGGTGATAATAGTTGGTCAAACAATAGAGTTATTAAGGTAAACTTGTAGTAATTCGAACTTCTTTCATGCTTGACGGTCAATTTTCATAAAAACATGTTTGTGGGTGTTAATGTCTCTAGTTCATGGCTTCAAATTGATACATAAATGCTTAAGTGCATGACGAGAGTCGTGATTTTCAAATTATTGGGGTTTGCCTATTACAAGTAATGAACAAAGATTGGTGTTCTTGAAACTTGTTTTGGACAAGATTTATAGCATGTTGTCAAGGTGGAAGTGTAGAAATGTATTGTTAGGTGGTCGTCTTGTACTCCTCAAAGATAATTTGTCAGCATTTCTAATTTATTTCCTTTCCTTCTTTAAGGCTCTCTCGGGTATCATTTCTCAAATTGAATCTATTTTTATATATTTTCTTTGGGGCGAGAGTGAAGTAGCAAGAAAGGTTCATTAGGTTAAATGGGAGAAAATGTGTTTGCCAATTGAAAAGGGTGGTTTAGGTGTTCGTGATTTGAAAACTTTTAACTTAGCTTTATTGGGTAAATGTTGTTGAAGATTAAAGACAAAGTTAAAGGGGCTTTGGTGTAAGGTGTTGGTTATAAATTTCAAAAGGATCTTGGTGGGATGGGAGGGAGTTTATTCTAGGGTCTAGGTTGTGGAAGGATATCTATACTACCAAAAGGATGAAGGGGGTTTGTCCAAAAATTAATTTGATATTAATTTGTATAAAATTAAGGGATGAGAGAAATACCATATGTTGGAAGGATCCTTAGGTGATGGGAGGAGTTTTGAGAGAGAGGTTTCGTAAGTTATTTAATTTGTCTTTACAACAAGAGGAGTTTGTTAGTGTTATAGTTGACTTTCTGTGTGCTAAGGGTATTCAGGGTGACGATGGAGAAGACACTTGTTTGCATGGGAGGAATGGTTAGTGGGGGACTGTACGGCTCTTTTGGCTAGCGTTTATCTGCAGGTTAATGCAGCTGATACTTGGTCGTGGAACAATGTCCAAGAAGGGGTGTTTTTGGTAAAAGAGGCTTATATGGCCTAGCAAGAAGATGTGGTCGATGGTATTCACCATTTTTTTGTGAGTTAGCTTGGCATCCATTTGTTCCATTGAATGTTTTTCTTTTCGCTTGTAGGTTGTTTTAAAATAAGTTTCTTACAAAAGATAACATGTTCTGTTGAGGAATTATTTTACAAGAAGCACAATAATGTGTAGTAGGGTGTGATGATCTTGAATAGATTCGTCCTGTTGAATGTTTTTAAATTTGTTGGGGTTTTGCTTTGGATTTCACTTGTTAAGAGCATAAATTTATAATTTTTGTACATTGCTTTTTTTAGGTACATCTTGTGTTTAGAATAATTTTTTTTAATAAATTTTATGATTTATTAAACAGATTCTTTCAAATAATAATCACAACTAACCCATTTAAAGAGACAGATCTTTATATAGGCGGTAGGGGCCACATCCCTTGCAAAGTGTTCAATCATTTTTATATACTAGTATTAAAATAATAGAATGGCATTATATTGTCTAGGCAAAATGAAACATAGATAAAACAAAATCCAAATATAAAAAGGCCCATGAAGGTGCAAACACGAGAAGGAGGTTGAATTGTGTTTGCCAAAGTTGAAAACTTTTTGCTGATTTGATGAAGGCTGGTATGAATTACTTGGATAAGACGAAATTAGATTCAGAGACAGCGAATAATGAAAACATAAATATGTGGACACAAATTATCCTGGTTCACCACTAACTTGGCCACATCCAGCCCCCTCGTTCAGAAGGCTTTCATCCTCTAATTCAAATACCTTGAATTACAAAACACATGACCCTCCAAGTCAGTCTTCCCAAACAGCCTGACAACCCCAAACTTTTGAGGAACAACACCACCTTGACCCTACAAGCCAAGTCTTCTCCTGACAACCGCAGATTGAAGAAGGAATTGAACCACTATCGGGTTGGATACAAAAGATTGGAACTTGAGTAGTTGCTTCTAACAAAACTGATAATAATAATAATAATAATAATAATAGAAATAATAATAACTCCCACACTCTAAGAAAAGAACACTCAGAAAATATTTCTCCTTCGAACAAGTGTTTCTCTCTTTGAACTCTAATATGAATTTGGAATTTGAGCTTGAGTTGTTCTACCCTCTTCTGATTTTCGATGCTCTTCTTCTTCAACCCTGAGTATCTATTTATAGTTAAAATGTGGGCTTCAATGAAGTCCTTGTTTAATTTTGAATTGTATCTTCTTTAGATTGAGTTTGTAAATTCTTTAGATTGACTCTATTTGTATTTTGTTTATATTGAGTTTGTAAATTCTTTAACAAATCTTCTTTGAATCTTGATCAAATTTTATTTAAATCTTAATCAAATCTTGATCAAATGTTCTTCAAATCTAGATCAAATGTTCTTCAAATCTTAATTAAATCTTCTTCAAATCTTGATCAAATCTTCTTCAAATCATAAGTAAATCTTCTTCAAATCTAGATCATATTTTCTTTTCAACTTGGTCAAAGATTTTCTTCAATTATAAATTTCAATCAAATCTTATTTTAGATTTTTATCAATTATAATTTTGAATCAAATCTTATTTTAGATTTTCTTCAATTATAAATTTGAATCAAATCTTATTTTAGATTTTCATCAATTATAATTTTGAAACAAATCTTATTTTAGATTTTCTTCAATTATAAATTTGAATCAAAACTTATTTTAGATTTTCATCAATTATAATTTTGAAACAAATCTTATTTTAGATTTTCTTCAATTATAAATTTGAATCAAAACTTATTTTAGATTTTCTTCAAAAACATGAATCTTCTTTCATACTCTTTGAAGTCAAATATATTGTTCTCATAAAATACTTTTGTTAACATCAAAACTCTAATTGTAAAACCAACTTGGTTCCAACACCCCATACTAATAAGTTTATATACCTTAGTCCTAAAATCAGGTTGATTATTACTAGTACAAAAGTGATTTTAGCCATTATCTTCTTATTCATGTTTTGATGATAACAAAATAATAAGAACAATTATCCCATAATTATTTGTTAATTGTGCAGATTAAGTTAGACGATAAAGATTTATATTAATGACTATCTATTTTAAGATAACATAAATTATGAGTAAGTTAGAGATACTAGTCTAAGTGTTTTCAACACAAAGAATATTATCGTCTAATAAACAAGTAATTATGTCTACTAATAAAGCGAGTTAAGATATAAATTGTAAGAAGCTTTGTAACGAGCATTTAGTTATCTACAGACCGAGTCAAAGCATTAAAGTCAAAAGGAACATGAGAGTAAAAAATTGACCATTTGTTCACAAAAGAAAACAACGCTACAATTATCATCTGCCTACAGGTAAAGTTTACTAAGAGTCAAGACTGAAGTAGAAATGTCACTTTACAAGGAAAGGGGTTTGAATTGTAAAGTTGCCTATTTAAAATTTTCCTGTTAAAACTTAAAAATAACTCAAGATTAATCTTGGTTGAGAAAACAGAAACGGAGAACGTTCTTGGTTCTGGAAACAGAAAAAGGAGAATGTTCTTGGTTAGTTAAAAAAGGCAGAATGATCTTGGTTGTGAAAGCAGAAAACGAAGAACGTTCTTGGTTTGGTTGAAAAACAGAAATTGATTTGTCTATTTAACTTTAGTAAATGAAAGACTTAAAGAAATAGAGATAAGGAAGAGATATCTCTAACTTTAGTAAATGAGTAAGTTAGAGATACTAGTCTAAGTGTTTTCAACACAAAGAATATTATCGTCTAATAAACAAGTAATTATGTCTACTAATAAAGCGAGTTAAGATATAAATTGTAAGAAGCTTTGTAACGAGCATTTAGTTATCTACAGACCGAGTCAAAGCATTAAAGTCAAAAGGAACATGAGAGTAAAAAATTGACCATTTGTTCACAAAAGAAAACAACGCTACAATTATCATCTGCCTACAGGTAAAGTTTACTAAGAGTCAAGACTGAAGTAGAAATGTCACTTTACAAGGAAAGGGGTTTGAATTGTAAAGTTGCCTATTTAAAATTTTCCTGTTAAAACTTAAAAATAACTCAAGATTAATCTTGGTTGAGAAAACAGAAACGGAGAACGTTCTTGGTTCTGGAAACAGAAAAAGGAGAATGTTCTTGGTTAGTTAAAAAAGGCAGAATGATCTTGGTTGTGAAAGCAGAAAACGAAGAACGTTCTTGGTTTGGTTGAAAAACAGAAATTGATTTGTCTATTTAACTTTAGTAAATGAAAGACTTAAAGAAATAGAGATAAGGAAGAGATATCACACAATGATTTATCCTGGTTCACTCAACCCAGGCTACGTCCAGTCCTCACAAACGTGAGATTTTCCACTAAGCGTTCAAAACGAAGAACCTTCTTGGTTTTACAACACCTAGCTCAGATCAACCTTAATCTGTTACAAACTTAAATCCTTTCCACCTAGAAAGGAATACAATCAGGTCACCTATCAACCTTAGATAGGATTTTTACACTTCACCTTTTAACCTTAAAAAGATTTTCTAAACAAACTACTCAAGCTATAAATAACTCTTATAGTCTTGAGTTTACACAATAATGATGTAGAGTGTTTTTATAGAATCTGATTAAATCTCAACTCTTGTTTGAGGTTTAGATTCTTTACAAGAGATTTCAGTAAACTAATAACAATAAATTCATGACAAAATGTTACTGATTTCTTGTGAGACTTTCAAGTATGAATGTGAGTGATTGGTGATTTTTTCTTTGCACTTGAATGTCGTGATTTTCATTAAGCTCTGGGGTTCCTTTTATAGACATTTGTGTTGGAACCAAGTTGGTTCTAAGTACTTAGGATTTTGATGTTTACAAAAGCACTCCGTGTAACCTTATTTTGTACTTAGAAAGATTACATTAAATGCCACCTGAAGATAAAGGTTCCAGAGGTAGAAGATGAAGACACCAGATAATGCATCCAGAAGATACCAGAGGATGCATCCTGAAATTACCAGAGGATATCTTTGCTGGCCTAGATCAGAAGGAAGCAAAGTTAGAAGGAGACCTGGACCAGACCAGAAGAAAGCCTGCCAGAGGGAGACTTGATCCAGACCGGAAGGAATCATCAGTCAGACTTAGTCCAGAAGTTATTCTGACCAGAAGATGGCCTGACAGTGAAATGATAAACAACCCAGACTTAATCCAGACTTAATAAGAGGATAAATTAATGGGTCCAGAACAAGAGACTCGATTTGGATTTGACCCTAACCTGAAGATAGCATGGTTCAGGGTATGAAACTAAGTCCAGATCAGAAGAAATGATGTCCAGATATGATCTATACCTGATCCAAATCAGAAGGTAAAATGTCCAGACTGAAATATTATTTGTCCTGATTTAATTTTAGTTCAATCCAGACCCAGTTCAGAATTGGTCCAGATCTAAGGGAAGACGTTCAGATCAATGGTCCAGATTTAAGTATATGGCCCAGTGTTGGCTGAGATAAGAAGATCAGACCATGGCCCAGTGTTGGCCGAAATCAGAAGGTCAGAACGTGTGGTCCAACATTGGCCGAGATCAGAGGATCACAGCAGATCAGTTTGCAAGTCCAGGTTGGCCGAGATCAGAAGATCAGAAAGTGTGGTCCATGGTTGGCCGAAATCAGAGGATCACAGCAGATCACTTAGTATGGTCCAGATGTGGACGAGAGCAGAAGATCAAAGGGTCCAGATTTAATCATGATGATAATCGATGGAGATTTGATTAAATTTGATCAAAGTATTAAAAAGGATTTGATATAAAAATAAATTGAAGTCTTGTGGAATTCAGAAGCTATTGGCAGGAAGAAAGATTTGTTCCAGAATTAATTAAAGTCAGAATTGGTCAAAGTTATTTTTGAAAGACAATCTGCAGCAGAAAAAGATATGTTTTTTATTTAAATGAAACCCGATTGGTCAAGATATTTTTGCAAGAGAATTCAGCAAGATACAACTCAAAATTAAGCTTGGAAGAGGCCCTAATCTGGATCTATAAAAGGAGGCTCAAGGCAGAATACTTAATATTGAAAATCACAAACAAGTCATACACTTCCAAAAGCAAACACTCGAGTTTTTAGTGAGGTTAATTGTGAGTTCCAGCTTTCCAGAAGCAATCACTCGTGTTATTTTCTTTCCCTTGTGTTAGATCTAAGTTGTTGAAGTAAAGTCTACACTCTGAGGGAGTCAAGAGGTAGCAGATTACTTGGCAATTAGATTCAAGGCGTTGTAATTCCTTCTACAATCTGGGGTTGTCAGATTGGTAGGAGAAGACTTGACTTGAGAAGTCAAGGTGTTGTATTCCTCAGAAGTCTAGGATTGTTAGACTGCTTGAGAAGACTAACTTGGAGGGTTAGTGGTGTTGATGTAATTCAAGGTTTTGAATTAGTGAAATCCTTCAAAGTGAAAGGACTGGACGTAGCCTCGTTAACAGTGAACCAGTATAAATTTATGTGTTTTTATTTTTACTTTATATCCGCTGCTAACTCTGTTTTATTCATACATCAAGTTTTGTTTTAAAACTGCAAAAACAGAAAAAGTATTCAAGTTAGTCAAACACAATTCAACCCCCCTTCTCGTGTTTGCACCTTCAATTGGCATCAGAGCTCGGCCTCAAGGCTGAGCACTTAACAATGTTTGAGGAAAGGTCCAAGGGGTTCAACATGGCAGAATCCAAAGATGATTTGGGAGGCAACATCAACATACCACCATTGTTTGATGGAGAAAGGTTTGAGTATTGGAAGGACAGAATGAGAAGTTTCTTCATATCTCAAGATCCTGAATTATGGAAGCTGGTAGTCAAAGGTTACACTGCACCTACTGTTCCAGGAGATCCAACTAAAGAACTTGACATGGAATATATGAAACCAGATCAGAGAAAATTATTTAAACTGCATCACAAGTCCATAAACATCATGATCAGTGTCATCACATTCAAGGAATTTGACAGATGCACAATTAAAGAAACAACAAAGAGCATATTCGACAGTCTGGTTCTGACCTATGAAGGAAGCCAGTAGGTTCAAGAAGCAAGGGCTAACATACTGGTCAAACAGTATGAGATGTTCAAGATGGAAGATGATGAAGACATTGATGGAATGTTCTGTAGATTCTAGACTTTGATATCTGGACTGAAGGTCTTGAAGAAAAGCTACACAATAGCATATCATATCAAGAAGATTCTAAGGAGCTTACCAACCAAGTGGAGACCAATGGTTACTGCAGTTCAGCAAGCCAGAGATTTGAATAACTTAAGACTTGAAGATCTGATCAGCTCACTCAAGTCTCATGAAATAGAACTGGAAGCATATGAACCAAAGAAGAAGAAGAATCTGGCCCTGAAGTCGAAACAGAACAAAGCTGCAAAGGCAGCATCAAAATCAGAGGATAGTGACAGTGACTGTGATGATATGGCTTACTTAACCAAACAGATGGTTAAGATATGGGAAAACAGGAAGATGAGAGGCTTCAGGAAGAAACATTACAACAAAGGAAAGGAAGAATCTTACAAGAAGAGCATCATCTATTATGGATGCAATGAACCTAGACATATCAAGTCAGAATGTCCAAATTTTGAAAAAGGCAAACAACACAAGAAGAGTTCCAGATTCAAAAAGAAGGGTATGATGGCAGCCTAGGATGTATCAGAATCAGAAAAAGAATCGTCTGATGAAGAAGAGGAAGAAACAACAATGATGGCACATATCAGGTCTGCCTCTGGACATCATAAAGGCACAGTCTCAAGAATGTAAGCAGGCAGAAGAAAGAATGATCGAAGCAGTCATTCAAGCAAGTCTGGAAGCACATCAGAGGGAGCAATTCTGGCTCTGATTGTTCATACCAACTCAAGCTCTAGATACGGCTCAGGCTCTGGAACAGATTCAGAAGATGAAGACAATGAGGTATTTTCTTATCTCTCTAAATCTAAATTAATTGAGGTTGTAAAAGACTTTTTAAATGCAAACAATAAGATGTCTTTAAAACTGAAAACTCTTAGGGAAGATAAGAAAAATCTGACCAAAGAAATCCAAGTTTTAAAGAATCAAAATTCTGAGTATGCAACTGAAAACAAGGATTTTAAAACCGAAGTTGCAAGACTCAAATCTGAAAACCAAACTCTCAAAAGTGATATTTGTTCCCCTTCCAAAACTGTTTGTGAATCTAATATGCATGAGCAATTTTTTCAAAACTTTATTTCTAATGGAATGGAAAGAAGTAAATATGCATCTATGATTTATGGAAACAGTAACATTGGAAAGAGAGGTCTTGGTTTTACAGAAAATGTTGCTGAAACTAAAATTGTTCATTATGATGTTTTATGTATTGTTTGTGCTAAGAAAGGTCACTCTGAATTATCTTGTCCAATGGTAAAATCTAAACAAGATCAGAGAGTTGTTAAAACTAACAAACTTGGACTCAATCAGTTCTGGGTACCAAAAGATCAAATTGTCTATGTTGCAGATATTCTGAGCAACCAGAAGGAGACACCAACAATGGTGCCTGGACAATGGATGTTGGCAATGCACAAGCAGAAGAAGGTTTATGTTCCAACATCTACCAAACAGAAGCCAATTGACTTTGGTAGAAGAAGAATTGGTCAACACAATACCCACGAGAACCAGAACTAGAATCATAGGAGGAACATGAAATATCAAAGAAATCACACATATCACACGAATCAGAACAGGAACAGGAACCAGAATCAGAACTGGAACCAGTATCAGAGGTACAGGAACTGGAACTAGAACCAGAACTGGAACCAGTATCAGAGGCACAACAACTGGAACCAAAACCAACATTGGAACCAGAATCAGTACCAGAACCAGAACTAGTATAAATATCAGAATCAGAGGTTCAGCCACAAACAGCAGAATCACACACATCAGCTTCAGAATTACCAAAGGAACATGGTGTATCAGCCGAAGCAGAAAGAGAAGAATCAGAATCAGGAGAGTTCTTTAAACACTCCAGTGAAATTCATCAAGACTACTAACCTGGAAGGGAATTCAAAACCCTTCATCCAAATCACTTAACATACAGATTCAGAATCTGAAAATTTCATAAGCAAGAGGATTTTCAGAGTAAAACTGAAACTGCTGACATAGAGGTTACATCTTGCTGTAAATACTATTATTGTTTGATATTTATGTTTACTGTGATAACAAGAAGCTTGATCTTAAAAAATCAAAGCAAGATAAGTATTCTGCAGGTTTTCAAACTATCAGAGGAACTAGATGATTCACACGAATTGAACACTTCAGCAGAAACAACATTCCAGTGGTTTCAAAAACAAACAGAAACCACCAGAAGCAGAATTAATGGTTTGGCTGTAATGAGTTCATTTTTAAATTATTTGATTTGTATTATGTTATATGACAAACTGCTTGATCTTGGCAAATCAAAGCAAGATGAAGATAGTGCAGGTTCACCAGAACCAAAGGGAGCAGAAGCAGAAGCAGAAGAAACAGAAATACCTGGAAAGGTAGAGGATACAAGCAAGTCAGCAACACATGACAAATCTTCAAAAGATAAATCTGATCAAGTCAGAAAGAGCCAAGATATGTTAGAAGAGAAATCTGGATATTTACCAGAACCAAAAACTGTGGCAGATTTACTAGAACCAGAAGCTGATTTATCAAAATCATAAGCTGTTACAAATTTACAAGAACCAGAAGCTGAGTTATCAGAATCAGAAGTTATTACAGAGTTACCAGAACAAGAAGTTGATTTATCAGAATCAGAAGCTGTTGCAGGCAAAAGAACTTGAAAAAGCAGAAGCTTCAAGCAAGAATACGACAAATCTTCAAATCTGAAGTAGAAGGTTGGATACTTGCAATGCAAGAAGAGCTGAATGAATTCCAAAGGAATGATGTTTGGGATCTGGTATCCAGACCAAACAAAAACATTATTGGAACCAAGTGGGTGTTCAGGAATAAACTCAATGAAAAAGGTGAAGTGGTAAGGAACAAAGCCAGATTAGTAGCTCAAGGATACAATCAACAGGAAGGTCTCGATTACACTGAGACATTTGCTCCAGTGGCCAGGTTAGAAGCAATTAGAATTCTTTTATCATTTGCTGCTAATCACGATATAATTATGTATCAAATGGATGTTAAAAGTGAATTCTTAAATGGCTACATAAGTGAGGAAGTCTATGTCAAACAACCCCCTGGATTTGAAAATTCTGATTTTCCAGACCATGTTTTTAAACTTAAGAAATCTTTATATGGTTTAAAACAAGCACCAAGGGCATGGTATGACACACTTAGTAACTTTCTGCTTAAGAATGAATTTGATATAGGCCAAATTGATAATACTTTATTTAGGAAATCCATTAAAAATGATATTTTGATTATTCAAGTTTATGTTGATGATATCATCTTTGGATCCACTAATGGCACTTTGTGCAAGGAGTTTTCTGACTTAATGCAGAAAGAGTTCCAAATGAGCATGATGAGAGAACTTAAGTTCTTCCTGGGAATTCAGATTCACCAAGGTAAATCAGGTATACTCATTCACCAATCTAAATACACTAAAAAATTTCTTAAAAAGTTCAAGATGAGTGACTGTAAGCCTATGGCCACCCCCATGCACCCAACCTGCTCACGTGAGAAAGATGAAACCAACTAAAAGGTAGACCAGAAAACATACAGAGGTATGATTGGATCCCTTCTTTATTTAACTCCTTCTAGACCTGACATCTTGTTTAGTGTTTGTGTCTGTGCCCGTTTTCAACCTGACCCTAGGGAATCCCATTTAATTGCTGTCAAACGAATTCTGAGATACCTTAAAGGAACCACCAACCTTACCCTGTTATACAAGAAAACCCCCACCTACAAACTCAGAGGTTTTTGTGATTCCGACTATGTTGGAGACAAGCTGGAAAGGAAAAGTACAAGCGGCAACTGCACCTTCTTAGGTGATAATTTGATGTCTTGGTCAAGCAAAAGACAAAGCACCATTGCTATGTCAACAGCCGAAGCTGAGTATATATCATCAGCAGGATGCAGCTCACAATTAATCTAGATGAAACACCAACTTGAAGATTACAACATCTTTGAAACCAATATCCCTTTGTTCTGTGATAACACTTCAGCCATAAACCTAACCAAGAACCCGATCTTACACTCTAGAGCCAAACACATTGAAATAAAACACCATTTCATTAGGGACCATGTTCAAAAAGGGACTTTAAGCATCTAGTTTGTGGACACTGATCATCAATGGGCTGACATCTTCACCAAAGCATTACCTGAAGACAGGTTCGAGTTCATCAAGAAACATCTCAACATTGTCTCCATATCCGACTAGCTCAAGTAGTCTTCTTAGGAGTTTTTAATTTTCTCGTAATTTTAATTTTATGTCTTTTATTTTTTTTTAATTTCTGTACTTTGTAAAGAAAAACAAAAATACAAAAATAGTAGGATCTCTTTTTGGCTGATGACAAAAAGGGGGGAGAGAGAGAAAAAGGATAAATAAGTAGAAAAGGAGAGATAAAAAGAAAGGAGGAGCGAAAAAGAAAGAGTTGAAAAGAGAAGGAGTTGAAAAGGAGAAGAAACAGGGAGAGAGAAAAATAAAGAGAGAAAAAGAAAGAGTGAAAAAAGAAGGTGTTCAAAAGGAGAAGAAACAGGGAGAGAGAAAAAGAAATCAGAAAGAGATGAAAAGAGAAGGAGTTGAAAATGAGAGGAGAATAGAAGAAAAGAAAAAGTGATTCAAGAAGGAGTTGAAAAGGAGAAGAAAAAGTCAGTATTAGACTTAGCGGAGAGATTGGCCTAAGGGGGAGTATTTCAGCACTTCGGGTTATAGCAAAATAAGTTAAGGTTTTGTCATCATAAAAAAGGATGAGATTGTTGGAACCAAGTTGGTTCTAAGTACTT
Source organism: Cicer cuneatum (assembly GCA_037974295.1). Taxonomy (NCBI): domain Eukaryota; kingdom Viridiplantae; phylum Streptophyta; class Magnoliopsida; order Fabales; family Fabaceae; genus Cicer; species Cicer cuneatum. The sequence continues at coordinate 55,759,984 of JBBPBO010001986.1, read as the reverse complement.
AGGATTTTGATGTTTACAAAAGCACTCCATGTAACCTTATTTTGTACTTAGAAATATTACATTAAATGACACCAGAAGATAAAGGTTCCAGAGGATGCATCCTGAAATTACCAGAGGATATATTTGCTGGCCCAGATCAGAAGGAACAAAGTCAGAAGGAGACCTGGACCAGACCAGAAGGAAGCCTGCCAGAGGGAGACTTGATCTAGACCAGAAGGAATCATCAGTCAGACTTAGTCCAGAAGTTATTCTAACCAGAAGATGGCCTGGCAGTGAAATGATAAACAACCCAGACTTGATCCAGACTTAATCAGAGTATAAATTAATGGGTCCAAAACAAGAGACTCAATCTGGATTTGACCCAGACTGGAAGATAGCATGGTTCAGGGTATGAAACTAAGTCTAGATCAGAAGAAATGATGTCTAGATATGTTCCAGACTCGATCCAAATCAGAAGGTAAAATGTCCAGACTGAAATATTATTTGTCCAAATTTAATTTAAGTTCAATACAAACCCAGTTCAGAATTGGTCCAGATTAGAGGGAAGACGTTCAGATCAATGGTCCAGATTTAAGTATATGGCCCAGTGTTGGCTGAGATCAGAAGATCAGACCATGGCCCAGTGTTGGCTGAAATTAGAAGGTCAGAACGTGGGGTCCAGCATTGGCCGAGCTCAGAGGATCACAGTAGATCAGTTTGCAAGTCCAGGTTGGCCGAGATTAGAAGATCAGAAAGTGTGGTCCATGATTGGCCGAAATCAGAGGATCACAACAGATCACTTAGTATGGTCCAGATGTGGACGAGAGCAGAAGATCAAAGGGTCCAGATTTAATCATGATGATAATCGGTGGAGATTTGATTAAATTTGATCAAAGTATTAAAAAGGATTTCATACAAAAATAAATTGAAGTCCTTTGGAATTCAGAAGCTAGTGGTGGGAAGAAAGATTTGTTCCAGAATTAATTAAAGTCAGAATTGGTCAAAGTTGTTTTTGAAAGGCAATCTGGAGCATAAAAAGATATGTTTTTTTATTTAAATGAAACTCGATTGGTCAAGATATTTTTGCAAGAGAATCCAGCAAGATATAGCTCGAAATTAAGCTTGGAAGAGGCCCTAATCTGCATCTATAAAAGGAGGCTTAAGGCAGAATACTTAGTATCGAAAATCACAAAAGAGTCATACACTTCCAAAATCAAACACTCGAGTTTTCAGTGAGGTTAATTGTGAGTTCCAACTTTCCAGAAGCAAGCACTCCTGTTATTTTCTTTCCCTTGTGTTAGATCTAAGTTGTTGAAGTAGAGTCTACAATCTGAGGGAGTCAGAAAGGGTAGCAGATTACTTGGCAATTAGATTCAAGAAGTTGTAATTCCTTCTACAATCTGGGATTGTCAGATTGGTAGGAGAAGACTTGACTTGAGAAGTCAAGATGTTGTATTGGTCAGAAGTCTAGGATTGTTAGACTGTTTGAGAAGACTGACTTGGAGGGTCAGTGGTGTTGATGTAATTTAAGGTTTTGAATTAGTGAAATACGTCAAAGTGAAGGGACTGGACGTAGCCTCGTTAACGGTGAACCAGTATAAAATTATGTGTTTTTATTTTTACTTTATATCCGTTGCTAACTCTGTTTTATTCATACATCAAGTTTTGTTTTAAAACCGCAAAAATAGAAAAAGAATTCAAGTTAGTCAAACACAATTCAACCCCCGCTTCTCGTATTTGCACCTTCAATTTGAGGAGGTCCATATCAGCTTAATGTGATCATTGGAGGGATTTCCTTGGTCAATGGTTAGATTAAAATAATCAGTCTTTAAAATAGGACTATTGACTGAACTTTTTCTTCTTTTTGACTTCAAGACTTTCTGGTCTTTGTGTATTCTCTGTCATCTGATTTGTACAGTGTGTGAGGATCACTGGAGAATGTTCTAAGGAATGATTGATCTTTACTTCTTACATCTTTTGGAGTACTTCTTTTGCTAATATAAGAGTTTTACATTCCTTGTATATGCACTGGTAATCCATTCAAAATATGCATGATCTTTCCTTGCATTAAAAGTTGTCTTGAACTATCTTGATGAAGTGAAAAACATTCATACGCAAGCAACAAAACTTTTCACTCAAGCAAAACTCTAACTCTCTCTTATTATATTGAATGATCTCTTTTTTGAGTTATTGCTGATAATCAATCTCAAAAAAATGTTGAGTAGATTTTGATCCTAAACTCTTTTATCATACACATAATTTAAAACTCAAGTCTATCTCTTAAGATAGTTTGAGTATGTTGAAGAAATCCTTATCAAAAGGTAATTTGGAAAAATCCATTCTAGACTAAAAGGTAACTGTATAAATCCTTTAAAGGTTGAAAGGTGAATTCTGAAATTGATCAAGTGTGATTAAGAAAGATAGTTTGAAAGTAAGAACGTTCTTGTGTTAAGCACATTAGTGGAAAAACTCACAGATTATGAGAACTGGATGTAGCCCACCTTTAATGAACTAGGCTACACCATTGTGTGATCTTCTTATTCTTATCCTTATTTATTTCTCACTCACTAATCACATATCACCAAAAAATAATATGCTTTATTCATTTTTAACTCACTTACAACGTTCTGGTCTTTTTGTTTGAAACCAATATTGATCTTGAGTTAATTTTGAATTAAGTTAAGGAATTAAGATTTTAAAAAGGAGTCAAAATTCAAACCCCTTTCCTTGTGATTGATATTGCTACTTCAATTTTCATGTAACTTAAATAATTGCATGATGTGTTTTACCTTTTATTTTTTAGCAAATAAACAATTTTAATTCAGTTACCTTTCAGTAACTTTTTTATTGAAATTAAATTTTTTTTTCTATTGTCATTTCTAATTTTATATATTTTCCTAGTCATATTCTTAGTTCTATTTGGAACATTTTTTCATATGTTTTTGTGGCACCCAACGTTGTTTTCTTAAAAAATGATTTATTTATATTCATTAATGATTGTAGGGGTGATAATAAGTTGGGTTAGGATTGTAAGGTATGTTAAGTCTAAGAACGAATTATTACTCATCATAGGACTATTTTTAAATATCTAACCAGATCTTTTTAAAAATTATCCAAGATTTGAAAATCTCTTTAAATAACTTGCATGATAGTTTATTTTGTGAAAACTTACACCACTCAAGATGTGGGTGGTGCATATGTTGTCATACATAGACTATTAAATTTATATTTTAACAAAATTAAATTTTATTTTGATATTTAATATGAATTTCTAGAGAGTTAAACTTTATATTTAAATTCAATTTTGTAATAGTAACATTTAAATATGTTAAATAATTGGTATATGTTAGTATGTTTAAATTATAGAAAATTTTAACAAACTTATGATTAAAAAAAAGTATATAATTTAATATAATCAAAATAATAATAAAAATATTATTTATATTTATTTTAATAATCTAACTTGTAGTTTGACCTACTTAACTAAATATTGTATATTTCTAAAATTGGTTATGTTGTAGGATAGACACAGGTTCATATTAGACTCACTAACCTATTCCCTTCTAAATTGTTGACACTTTCATAATACTATTTTCTTGTGCTTGGTATTAGCGGTAAATGATGTTAAACAACTCAATACATAATACACGTGGAAATAGGTGCAACTATGGAAAAATATGACCCTTAAAAGAATTTAAAGTTTAAGTTATTATCAAATATTTTGCTGGAGTTTATTTATTTTTTATTTTTACAAAATGGAGACTTAAATCATTTCATTAAAAATAATGTCTTGAGTACATGTTGAAATATCAATAAACATGTATATACTAACTAAGGATGTGGCCACTCTAATTAACACATGAGCTAGCTCATTTGCTCTTCTCTTAATCAACTTTGAAGGTACTAGGAAACACAATAAATGGGGGTTTGAATTGTATTTACCATTTTTAATATTTTTTTATGTTAGTTTAAAATAGATTCTTTATCAAAAGTTTATCTTTTGGTAAAACACAAATCGTTAACACAATGAAAAATAAGACAAAAGAATCCAAAAACAAAAGTAGAGAGATAAAGGAGGAAAAAAACACACAAGGATTTTTATACTAGTTTGCAAAAAATGTTGTTTTCTTTAGGATTTGAGTATTCTCTAAGCATATTTTAAGCTAAACATTTGTTTCTTACCTTTCCAGGTTGTATTGTAATGACTCGACAGGCAACCTGAAGTACAATATTTTGATTTCTCAAGAATACTACAATATCTTGACTTTTGTCCTTGTAATATTTGGATCATATCTTTCTTGTGAACAAATTCTTAATGTATCTTATTTTGAACAAATTATGAGTGTATATTCCTGTTAATAATTCTGAGTGTTTCCTTTTGTCCTTGATAACTCTGAGTGTATCTTCTGTCTTTGTGATTCGAGTAGTTTCTTTGAATTTGATCATCTCAGTTTGTTCCTTGCTAAGTGTTGATGATATAGGTGTTAAATCCAGAGGCTCAAACTTCTTTTAACTAGTGAAGATTGCTTGATCTTGGAGCTGTGATGATCAGTTTTGGTCTTGGAGAACATTATCTGTTTTTACATATTTTTTCCAAAATGTTTTCATTTCTTGTCTGTTCAATTTTTATCTTTTATTGCTGATTTCTTTGCTTTGCTTGAGTCCTATCTTTGATTATAACACTCAAAAGCACATGCTAAATTAACATAACATTTAGAATCATAATTCATATTCTTAATTAACCTTTGTTTATTTTCATCAAAATTTAAATTAAGAGTTTGTCTTAACAATCACTCCCTTTTTGATGATGACAAACATGTTAATTTAGATTTTAATTTTGATTCTAATTTTAATTTTAATTTTAAAGAACTTAAAAGCTCCCCCTCAATTGATGCAGTAAGTGATTTTGGCATAAACTCAAAAATAAGCATATCATTTCAACATATGCATTTTTTATTAATTCATTTCAAATATACAAAATGTCATATTTGCAGTAACATATACAGAAGTTCCTAACTAAAAAAAATTCTACAAATTAGAATAAAAACTAAACTTAATTCTCCCCATTTGTCACACAAAAAGGAAGGAGAAAAAGAACCCTATTTAGCAAGCGATGGAGAAGACCCTTCAGAAGATAAAGATTTGGCAAGGTCAGGGATCGACTGAGTAGTGGGACAAGGACGAATCGCAGGAGGGTCCAGACCCTACTTGGGAGCAAGATGCTCTGTCATCCAAGTTCTCAGCAAGGTGGTCTCCATATTTGTTGAGTCTGACGTGCCAAGATAGTCTGAAGAGCGATCATGATCTCAGAGTTAGTGGGTTCCTTGGTTGGATGAGGAGGAGGAGTGGTCATAAGAGGAGCGGGAGTGGTGGAGTTTGTAGGTAGAGAGGTGGAGGCAATGATGACAAGGGGTAAACGATCATAAACAGATTTCTGATTAATGGAAGGTATAGGGGTATATGAAAACACCAGAAATTGGCTTATTCCAAAAATGGAGGGACTAGTTTTTTGAGGGGAGATGAACACGGGTGATATGTAGACATAAGATGGTTTGGGAGTACAGTACACATGTCATCAAGTGGTGATTGGAAGTATTGAGGATAGGAGATAAAGTTGGTGGAGGATAGAATGGAAGTTTGGGGAAGAACAGAGAAAGTGTGGAGATTGTTGGTTTAGTCTAGAGAACGTTCTCGGTTTGCTAGAGAACGTTCTTGAGCAGGTTCAACAACTGCTTCTGTTGGTTGTTTAGGGGATTGGTGTGGTGAGGTTGGGGCTGGTGCAGCAATAGCTCTTCTCCTAGTTGAGCGCTTCCTCTTTAATGATTTTGGTGAGAAAGAGGGTGAATGAGCACTCTTTTCTGATGTGGTTTTCCTCTTGTGAGAAATGTTTTTTTGAGGAAAACTTAGAGATTTTAATGAGATATTTCTCATTTGTGAGAGGGATTTGGAAGTCCCTAAAGATTTTGGTGAAGATCATCCCATAAAAGACTATGTTCTTTTTGTAATCTTTGTTGACAACAAATATCATGAGGTGGATGATGATGTGTGGAACGTTGGCTGATGTTGTTAAAAAACTTGGGAAGAGGTTTGAGATAGGTTGATAGGTAGCGAGTGGGTGTTTCTTGGAACAGATCAGATAGCACCTTTGTTTGATTCAAGTTTAGAGCATCATACCATTTGCTTCCAAAAATGGCAGGCCCCTCTGTTGGAAGGTTGAGGATAAAGGCCAAAATATCTCGTGTTAGTATGATTTCAATCCCTTTAACTTTTGAAATGATTAGGGATTTGTTAGGGAATGTCTTGGCTTGACAATAAAAAGCCCTAACTACATCTGGATAAAAGCATTAAGATGTTTGCAGAAATGAAGTTCATCCCAAGACATCAGTGTGATGTTTGACTGCATTAACATCCACAATCATGTTATTAAAGATGAAAACTCTTCCAACACCTATGGGGCATTGAGCCCATTTCTCTTTGATGATTTTTGATATTTTGGAGGGAATTAGTGGGGTGTTTTTGGATTTTTGGAAGGGAGAACGTTGAAGAGCAGGTGGAGATCGTTCTGGTGAGGTTTCAGTTGCTGCAAAATGTTCTTGAGAGAGAGAGAGATGGAGAACGTTTTGGAGTCGAGGAACGTTCTTGGTTTAAAAGAGGAGAACGTTCTGGGACTGAAGAAGAACGTTCTGGGGTTGGAGAACGTTCTGGAGATTGTTCTTCAACAAATGGAGAACATCTTTGTGTTGTTTGTTTTGGGGCAGTGGATTTCTTTCTCTGTGGATTCCTGAGTTTTTTTTTTTTTGCTAACAATTGAGAAAGAGTGATAGTGGTTTTCACCTTCATTATTTTTTAGGAAGTTTTGGATGGCTTTGAAGAAGAACAGATTTCATCCATAGTCTTTGTTTTCTGGTTTTTGGGGAGTTGATTGTAATGGCTCAGAAGAGAAATATGGTTTATAAGGAATGATTGGTTTTGATGGTTTCTTTGGAAGTGTTTGTGGAGGAGTTGATGATGAATCATCAAAATCAGATTCTGAGTCAGAGATAACAAAGATGGTGGGTTTGCTCTTCTTTGCTTTAGACGTGCCAATGCCAGCAAAGATGTGCATGGAGCGTCGTTTGGCTTCGGTGGGTTTAGCTGTGAGTTTTCTCAAGTGTGGAGGAACTTGAGATATGTTTAGTGGAGGGAAGGTATAAAGAGGTGGAAGGACGGTGGATAGAGGGTTTGTTGAGATAATGCTAGGGTAATTGTCCAGAGAAGATGACATGTAATCTAAGAAGGTACCCTCATATGAAATATTTGGAGGAGTTGGTCTTGGTGGGGGAGAAGGTGAACAATTTAGGGAAGATGAGAGTGATGAAGAGGATGAAGGTGGTGATGGTGTGTTAGGGTTTCGATTCCTGTAAGCAGTTTGTTTTGTTCTTGCCATTTTTTCATTTTGATGAAGTTTTTAGTTTGCAGAAGACAAGAAAAATTTTTGGAGAAGATGAAGGTCTGGTTTTAGAAAGAAGACAGAAAGGTTTGTGTGGGGTTGTGCAGCAACCGTTTCATATTTTGAAGGGGGAAAAGCGTAATGATGAATTGAACCTAGGGAAGGACGATGAATTGAGGCGAGAAGTCACTTGACAGCGTGTCAGTGAAGCTTTTGGTGGCAGGGAGACATGAGCATTAAATGCCAAGATTGCCTTCCCCCTTTTTCTGCGCAAGAGAGAAAGTGACAACGCATAGGAGAACGTTGGTTGAAAAATAGAGAATGATGCTTTGAAAACGAAGATTGATAATCGTTCTCCGTTTTTTGCAGAAGAAGAAATTAACGCGAATTTTCTGGATTTTTCACAATTTTCAGATTTTCTTTAATCAAATTGAAACTATCCTCATCTAGATAGAGGCTTTGTAAAAACGTCAGCAAGCTGATTTTGAGTATCAACAAAGATTAATTCAATATTTTTCTTGTTAACACGATCACGAATAAAATGATGCTTTATTTCAATATGTTTTGATCTTGAATGCTGAATAGGATTTTTAGACAGATTTATTGCACTAGTATTATCACAATAAATTGGAATATTTAAACAACTTACATAGTAGTCTTGAAGTTTACTTTTTATCCAAATTACTTGAGCGTAACAGTTTACCGCTGATACATATTCAGCTTCTGTTGTTGATAGGACAATAGTATTTTGCTTTCTACATGACCAGCTGATTAGTGCTTCCCTGAGAAATTGGCATGCACCATTTGTGCTTTTGCGTTCAATTTTATCTTCAGCATCACAATAAGCTACAAGATCAAAATGTGAACCTTTTCTATACCAAAGGCCAAGATCAGTAGTACCAACAAGATATCTAAAAATTCGTTTTACAGCTGTTAAATGTGATTCTTTTGGTGCGGATTGAAATCTAGCACATAATCCTACTGCGAATACAATATCAAGCCTACTGACAGTTAGATCAAGTAAAGAACCAATCATTCCTGTATATTCCTTTTTTGAAACAAATTTTCCATTTTCATCTTTGTCTAATGAGGAAGATGGATGCATAGGAGTAGACATAATTTTTGCCTCATTCATTTTGTACTTAGTTAACAAATCTTTAATGTATTTTTCTTGACAAATTAAAGATACCATTTTCATATTGTTTAATTTGTAAGCCAAGAAAATACCTTAACTCGCCCATCATGCGCATTTCAAATTCACTTTGCATGAGTTTTGAAAATCCTTCACACATTTTTTCATTTGTTGATCCAAAGATGATATCATCAACATATACTTGAACAATAAGTATATCATTTTTCTCAGTTTTCTTAAATAATGTAGTGTCAACTTTTCCTCTGCAAAAACCATTTTTAATTAGAAAAGAACTCAATCTTTCATACCAAGCTCTTGGTGCTTGTTTTAATCCATATAGAGCTTTGGTAAGTTTGAAAACATGATTTGGTTTTGATTGACCCTCAAAACCAAGAGGTTGTTTTACATAAACTTGTTCATTTAAAATGCAATTTAGAAAAGCACTTTTAACATCCATTTGAAATAACATAACAAGCTTATCATATGCATATGCAATTAGTATATGAATAGCTTCTAACCTTGCAACAGGAGCAAAAGTTTGTCATAGTCTATACCTTCTTGTTGGTTATAGCCTTAAGCTACTAATCTTGCTTTGTTCCTTCCAACCTTACCTTCTTCATCTAATTTATTTCTGAAAACCCAATGTGTACCAATGATTTTTGATCTTATGGATCAAATACCAAAGTCAAGACCTCATTTTTTTCAAACTGTAGCAGTTCTTCCTTCATAGCATGTATCCAAGATTGATCTACTATAACTTCTTTGATTGATTTAGGTTCAGTTTGAGATATCATTGCCATGTTGTTTTCATCATTCTTGAATGATTTTCTTGTTCGAGTTCCATCAAATGTGTCTCTAATAATTTGTGTTTGAGGATGATCTCCAGATGTTCTCCAGCTTTTTGGTGGAGAATGAAACGAATATTGTTTATCAATCTCAGTTTTCTGCAGATTATTATGTTGTTGCAGGCCAGTTTGAACTTCTTCTTCCTCATCTTTTTTACTCAAATCCAAATCATCAAATAATATATGCATACTGATTTCTACAACTTTAGTCCTTAGATTAAACACTCTATAGCCTTTAGAGTCAGTTGAATAACCCAAGAAGATTGTTTTGTCTGATTTTGCATCAAACTTTCCAAGAACATCTTTGTTGTTTAAAATATAACAATAGCATCCAAAAATGTGAAAATAAGAGATGTTTGGTTTCCTATTTTTCCAAATTTCATAAGGAGTTTTATTGATGATTTTTCTAATGGATACACGATTTAAAATGTAACAAGAAGTGTTAATGGCTTTTGCCCAAAAATATCTTTCAACATTTGATTCTTCCAAGATTGTTCTTGCCATTTCTTGAAGTGTTCTATGTTTTTGTTCAACAACTCCATTTTGTTGTGGAGTTTTTGCACAAGATAGATTGTGAGAAATGTCAAGTTCATCAAAGAAGTTTTTAAAAGAGGCATTTATGAATTCTCCACCATGATCACTTCTTACAGAAATGATGCTAGATTCCTTTTCATTTTGTACCTTTTTGCAAAATGTTTTAAATTCATCAAATGCATCATCTTTTTTAAAAAAAAAAATAGTACCCAAGTGTATCTTGAGAAATCATCAACAATAACAAAACCATATTTCATTCCTCCTAGACTTGTTGTTTTGATTGCCCCAAAAATATCTATGTGAAGTAATTCAAGAGTTTTGTTTGTAGTTATAAAATCTTTTGAATGAAAGCTGCTCTTGACTTGCTTTCCTTTTGCACAAGCTTCACATATTTTATCTTTATCAAAATTTAGTTTGGGTAATCGTCTGACAAGATCTAGTTTTGAAATTTTTGAAATTGTTTTCATACTTATATGTCCATCCCTTTTATGCCATATCCATTTATCTCTATCGATTGACATAAAACAGGATTCATCAAGTAGTTCTTCAAGCTATAGGACATATAAATTTTTCTTTCTATTTCCAAAAAAGAGGATTTCACCAGTTTCAGTTTTTCTGACTTCATATACTTTTGGTTTGAAGATAACTTCAAAACCGTTGTCACATAACTAACTTATGCTCAGAAGATTGTGTTTCAAACCTTCAACATATTGGACATAAGTTATTTGAGCAGAGTTTTCCTTACCAATAGTTCTTTTACCTTTAATCTGTGCTTGATTGTTGTTTCCAAAAGTAACCGATCCTCCATCCTTTTTGATGAATGACATGAAGCAGTTTTTATCTCTTGTCATGTATATTGAATAGCCATTGTCCAAGAACCAAGGCTTTCTCTTGACATTTGAAAATCCAACCTGCATAAGATTTTACATTAACTTTAGGTACCCATTTTGTCTTGGGTCCTTGAGAGTTAGTTTTAAAAATTTCTTTCTTTTTAAAATAGCAGATTGATTCTTGATGTCCAATTTTGAGACAGTAGAAGCATTTAATTGTTGATATTGGAATTGATTTCGAAATCTGGATTTTAAAAGGTCTTAATCTTGGTTTTGAAGAAGTTCTAGATCGTTCTCCTTTTTTCAGACTTTCTAGAAAAAGTTCAGCTTTTGTTCCAGAACGTTCTCCATTTTGAAAACAACCTAGAGAACGTTCTCCTTTTTGCAGAATTTTCAAAAATGGTTCAACTTTATTTGCATAACACTATTTCCTTTTTAAAATCCTGTTGTTTTTAACCTTTTCATCTATTTTCTTAAAGTAGCAAGCAAATTCTAGATGTTCAAGTTTCTTACAATATGAGCATTTGGTTTTATATTTTTCATCCTGCTTTCTAGAACAAAAAAGTTTTCATACATTTTTTTTTTTTGAGATTGATTAAAACCAAGACTAGCTTTATCAAATATTCCTACTTGAGATCCCATGATTTTTGGAATGTTTCATTAGCTTTAATAAAATTTGATAAGTCAGTTTTAAGAATTTCATTTTCCGTTTTAAGGAGAACGTTCTCCGTTTTGACTATAGAACGTTCTTGACCTTTCTGACTTTCATAATTTTGCTGCTTTGATTCTCTAAGTTCTTGAATGTTATTTTTGAGAACATCATTCATAGCTTGATTTTTCTCTTTTTCTTTTAAAAATTGTTCTTTTAAAAAGTTGCATTTTTGAAAGAGAAGGTTGGAAACATTTAGTAAGTTATCAAATTCTTTTCCCATTTGTTCACATAAAGAGCAAGGTTCATAATTGGTTACCTCTTCTTTGTCTATATTAGCCATCAAACATATGTTGGTTTCTTCTCCTTCTTCTGTGTCTGATTCTTCTGACTCATCCCATGACGCTAGCATTGATTTCTTCTTGAAGGGAAATTGTTTTGGTGGTTTTTTATTTGAGGGACATTCTGCTTTGTAGTGTCCTAGTTTATTGCATCCAAAACACGTTACTTGACTTTTGTCCATTTATGTTTTGGGACTTTTATTTTGAAATCCATTTTTTGATTTGATCTCTTCTTCTCATTATTCTTTGTATTCTTCTAGTGAGAAGAGCAATTTCTTCATCAGCATCATCTTGTTCAATTTCTTCAGGTTCCTCATCTGTTTGTTTTATGACACTTTCTTGAGATGCTTTTAGAGCTACTGCCTTTCCTTCTTGATTGGTTTGTCTTCTTGCAGTAATACTTCATGTGTTCTTAAGGTTCCAATTAGTTCTTCCAAAGGAAGTGCTTCAATACTTCATTGGTCTCCACACGATTGGAAGACATCTCACGATATTTCTTACTTTGTCATGTATTGAGTAAGCTTTGCCGAGGGAACACATTTCATTTACTATTGTTGTGAATCTTGTGTACATTTCATCAATAGTTTCTCATTCTTGCATCTCAAACAATTCGAATTTTCTTATGCCAATGTCTATTCTTGTTTCTTTGACATGGCTTGTTCCTTCAGGTGAGTTTGCAGTGTGTCACATACTTCTTTAGCAGTTTCACATTCATCTACTTTTTCAATTTCTTCCTTGCTCAAAGCACAAGATAATAATAATTGAGCTTTACAGTTTAAGAGTACCTTAGTTTTATCATCAGTTGTCCAATATGCTTCTTTCTTTTCTGCTGATGTTGAATCTTCTTGATTCACTCTTGGAATGAAATTTCCATTAATTATGATGTTCCACATTCCTGTATCTTGTGAATTCAGAAATAGCTGCATTATGCTTTTCCAGAAATAGTAGTTTGTGTCATCAAAGTATGGTGGTCTATTTGAGGATCCTCATTCAAAAATGTATTTTGCTTTCGACATTCTTCTGGATCTTTTCCTCTAACACTTGTTAAGTGTTCTTTTAGAGACCAAGCTCTGATACCAATTGAAGTAGAGAAGTCAATTTACAAGGAAGGGAGTTTGAATTGTAAATCTCACTATTTAAAAATTTCCTGAAAATACTTAGATATTTAACTCAAGAATGATCTTGGTTAGGAAAACAGAAAACGAAGAACGTTCTTGGTTAGCTTAAAATCAGAAATCCAGTTTACTTAAATGATTAATCAGATTTAATAAATAAGGAGATAAGAAAAAGAATACCACACACGAATGTACCCTGGTTCACCCAACTTGGGTTACGTCCAGTCCTCAGAACTGTGAGATTTTCACTAAGTGTTCAAAACAAATAACCATTTTGGTTTTACAGTACCAAGCTCATATCAACCTTGATCTGTTACAAATTTTAATCTTTTCCACCCAGAAAGAGATTAATCAGGTCACCTATCAACCTTGATAGGAGTTCTTACAATCTACCCAAACTATGCTAAACTCTTATAGTTTGAGTTTCACAATAATGATGAGATTGTTTTGTTAGAATCTGATATGTCTCAATTCTTGTTTAAGATATGAATCTTTACAAAGAGTTCAGTACGAAAATAACAGCATAATGAAATGTAATCAAACTGATTCTTCTTTGAGTAATGAGAGAGTTTCAAGTATGTGAATGTGAATGATTTTATGAGACTTGTTAGCACTTGAACTTCTACATTTTCCCTGAGTATTGGTCTTCCTTTTATAGGCGTTTTAGAGCATTTAAGAATGGTCAAAAGCGCTGTTGATAGTGCTATGTTAGTTTTGACCAAAACCAATTTATATGAATAAAATATTCCACCCTTTGAACATTTTCGACTTCTGTTGATTGGGTTGAGGTTTTTTGACTTTTGATCAAATGTCCTCTGAATTTGATGATCCTTTGTACTTTAGATATGCTTGTTAATGTATTTGATTTTGATCTGGAGTTTTGATTCTATCAAAACAACTTGGAGAATGATGATGAACTTCTGCATAATGTTAATGAAAATTCTAGAGATTGATAATCGATCTGGAGGTTCAGTCTTGATCAATATGGATGTCTTCTTGATTAATCTGAATATCTTGTACATTTCAAAATTGTTTATCTTTCTTGACAGTTTAAGTTGGAGAAGGTTCATATATGTTTGGTCTTGCTAATTTGTGATCTTCTCTCTTTGTGATTCGAGTAGTTTCTTTGAATCTGATCATCTTAGTTTGTTCTTTGCCAAGTGTTGATGATATAGGTGTAAAATCCAAAAACTAAAACTTCTTTTAACTAGTGAAGATTGCTTGATCTTGGAGTTGCGATGATCATTTTTTGTCCTGGAGAACATTCTTCGTTTTAACAGATTTTGTCCAAAATGTTCTCTTTTCTTGTCTGTTCAATTTTTTTATCTTTTATTGCTAATTTCTTTGCTTTTCTTGAGTCTTATCTTTGATTATCACACTCAAAAGCGCATGTTAAATTAATATAACATTTAGAATCATAATTAATATTCTTAATTAATCTTTGTTTATTTTCATCAAAACTTAAATTGAGAGTTTATGTTAACAACATCATCTAAGCACAAAGGAAATGACAATACTTTGTAAAGACAAAATCTCAATTAATTGTTTTGATGAAAAAAACAAAGATTGATTAAAGACTCTAATTATGATTCAAAATAATGTGTTATTTAACATGTGCTTTTGAGTGCGTTAATCTAAGATAGGTACTAAGCAAAAGCAAACAAAATCAGTTTAAGGAAAAAGCTAAAAATGAAATGCCAGAAACCATGAATGTTCTTGACATATTTCTAAAAAAACCAAGAACGTTCTCCACGTTTTTCATTTAATCATGAAGTTCAAATCAACTTTTAATACAAAGAAAGATCCTGCATTTTTTGAATGAATCTCTGGTACATCTACAAGGAATGTACAACTCTCATATTAGCAAAAGAAGTACTCCAAAAGATCAAAGGAGAAAAGATATGACTCAAGACAAAATGACATAATCATTCAAGATCAATCATTCTCCATTGTAGCACCTCAATTTTGTCCATTCCAATCCAAAAATACATAATAAAGTAACCAGAATCAATATACAAAATTTAATTTCAATCAATTCAAATTAACAAAGAAAAATAAACCCAATGTAACACACATGCAACTCAGCATTCTGAGAACCACATGCAACTCAATTGATGGCTACTTACTTACCAACAGAGAATACTGAGGTACTACATTATAATTTACAATAGTTACAGAGCTACATTACAATTTACAGTACATTACAATTTATAGTAGTTACAGAGCTGCTCCTACTGACTATATGACTGGACAACAATTTTTTTGTAGCATTTTGAACCCAACATCTGCCCTGGCCCAGGCAGCTTCTATAAACCTCTTTCAACCCTGTTTTGCTCACTGTTTGCAATTAATTAATAAGAAGTTAATATTGTGATTTCTTGTTTACTTTGATTCAAACATAATGGCTTATAGTAACAAAGACTCAGTAACAAAGAATACATAATGGCTAATCAGTAACAAAGAATACATAATGGCTAATCAGTAACAAACAAAAAGGTGAGTTACATATTCTCTAAAATAGAAAACGAAAATTGAGTTAATGCCCTCCTATCTTTTCCAAGATACTTCTTTTGCCTTAAAAGTTTATTATTTTCACTACTTCTATACTCAATCAAAAAGATGCATTACAGGTTTCTATACTTAGCAAAGTTTGCTTGTCTTTGTTGCAAAAACAATGTAAAAATTGGGACTGACTATTATCTCATAGACATAAAGAATCATTAATTTACTCTATAAATTGAGAAAAAATCCATTAACAAAACAGAAGATGAGACACTAACAAAAACACTTAAAAAAGCAACAAAAAAAAAAGAAGCAGACAAAATAGGAAGAACACACAGCAAGGTGATTTACGGTATTTTGTTTTCTGTCTTTGCATTATAATCATTTTTAATAAAGTTTTTTCGATTAAATAACATTGTGATTGAGTGATTGAGAAGTAAAAAAAACCAGAAAAAAAAATCAAACCTTTAACGTTGTCGTCATGGTCGCCACCGCCGTCATGGTCACAGTTACTTACCCGTCTCCTCTTCTCTCTCGGCACCTTCTTTCTTTATCTCTTCATTCTCCCTACTCGACCTCCTCTTTTCTCTTAGCCTCTCCTTCCATCGTCGCCGCCATTATCTTCTTTCTCCTTTCTCGGTTTCTCCTTCCTCTCTCTCGCGGCCTCTCCTTTCCCTTGTTTTTTCTGAGGCGGCTGCTGAACCCAAGCTAGGGTTTCAGCTTAACCCTTTGCTCTTTTTTTTAACCAAGTTGGGCTCGGCCCATTTAGATTTTTTTTAAAAAAAACTGTTGATTAAATACCCAATTCCATAAATAAAAAAATAATAATAAAAATTAATTAATTAAAAACTGTTGATTTTTAATTAAGTGTCCAATTTCATAAAAAAATATAAAAATAAAAGATATTGCATTAAAAATTAATTAATTGGAATATTTTTTTATTTTTAAAATCTCATCTTCACAAATAAATTAATAAATTAAAATTCATAAATGAATTAATAAATAAAAATCATTATTAAATGTTAACTAAAATGACATCATTTAATATATGAGTAGTAGAATAAGAATTATAGAACCTGATAATTTTTTAAAAAAAAATTAGATAAATAAATGAATCTAAAATTAACTTTTTTTATATTAGATTAATTAGATGTGACATCTTTTTAATCTTTGAGTTGTTAAGACACAAGTTGTACTACTTGGTAGCTTTAAGACTCAATTTTAAAACCGAAAATAATAAAAATATTTTTAAACGGATTAAATTAGATGCAACATTTTTTTTACTCCTTAAGTTTTGAGACACGAGATGTACAACTTGATCGTCTTAAAATTCACATTTTTAATAATTCAAATCAAACAAATTCCTTTTACTTTCGTCAAAATTAACCTTTTGATAACTGAACACGATTTATTTAAAAACAATCAACACATCCGCATTTTCTAACCAAAAACTACGTAGCTTTGATTTCTCCATCGCACCGGGAGATACGTATGAGCAAGATCACACTCTTGTCAAGCACATTAACAAAAAATTTCTTTTTTTGTTCCTCTTTTCTTTAAACACGTATTTATTTCAACATCACATTAAAAATAAATAATTGATATTCATATTTAATAATAAAGAAAAATAAATATATTTAAGTTAATACTAATTTTGCACAATTAATTATTTGTATTTTAGCGGATGTCGTAGGGTGCTAATACCTTCCCTACGCATAATCGACTCCCGAACTTAAAATTTGGCTTCAAAGACCATTTTTTTTTTCTTTTTAAGGGTTTCCCAATGTTTTCCCTATTTCAAATAAACTTTGGTGGCAACTCCATTGAATTCGAGAAACACTCGAAATTTAGCCCGCGACAGCTGGCGACTCCACTGGGGACCCTTAGAGAGTTAAGCCTAACATGATTAATTGTGCATAATTTTTAACTTTTTCTATATTTGTTTGATTTTCATTTTCTAATACTTTATAGGTTTATTATTAGTTGTCATTATAATATTCTTTTAAGTTAGTAAGTCATTTATTTAATTATTTTATTTATTTATTTATTTATTTATTTATTTATTTATTTATTATTATTATTATTATTTTCTATGCATGTATATATGTTTTATTAGCAATGTAGTTATTGAATTATGTTTATTCTACACCCTACACACACTTATGAGTGGAACCTTATACCCAGGTTTGAACAAAACTTAAGTTTAGTTTCGAGGTTGCGTAGTGATAGCCTTCTGGATGTACATCCTGTTTGGTTAGCATGAAGATCTCACCTAGAGTTTGATCCTATCAAGGGTATCGTCACTCCAAATAGTTTACCTATTGTTGTTGACAATATTCGAAAATAGGATTATTGGCTCTAGGAACCACATTTAGAATCATAGAGCCACCTTTGTGAGAGTTTCACTACATAAACCAATAGTCCCTTTCATCATAAGAACATCCATATAAACTAAAAATAACTCATACATCCAAATTATATATATATATATATATATACATTTACAATAATTATTCTACATAGTTTCATTCATATCTCATGATTTTATTTTTCTTTCTTCTTTTCTAAAAATAAAAAATATTTTGCATAAATTTTCAGGATTTTTGGGGAATCATACAAACCTTAGTCACGTGTTAAGTGGATAATGGGATCGAAAAAAAGAAAAAATTTACTTTTAAAGTTCAAGCAACCTGATTTGAAAATTTTAAGAGACATAAGCAATCAAATGTGATGTACTCTTTTTCCCATCAATGAAGGATTTGCTTGTTTTGTTTATCGATCTCCATAATTTCTTCACTTATAATTCGAAAGGCTTATGATTCCCCAACATACAACTATAATGTAAAAAATAAATAACTAACTAAATAATTTCATCTCCATTCCATTTATACATACTCATAAATTTTTTATATTTAAAAAAATAGAAGAAAAAAATCAATAAAGTTGTTTCCTCGACACCCTTATCGGACTTGCGCAAACTCCAAGATCATGGATGAACTTGAGCAAAACCAAGAAGTAATGAGAGCAGATGTTAGCCAATTGAAGGACAATGTTGATCGAATCCTAGAGGTTATACAGGCTTTGGCAAGAAAGGAGAATACATATGGGAATCCTCCAACTGCAAATGAAGAACACCAAACCACTCCTTCTCACCCACCAGGCTTTACCCCAACTACCCATCAATTCCGTGCAGCAGCTATGCAATTTCCTATGTATGGTATCCCACCTGGTTATACTCTGCCCTTAGTCATCAACCCCATGGATAATAACCCAAATCACCCAGCCATCAATTCCCAAAGCTTAAAACAACCACAAATCCCATCTCCTCTCGGCTACGTGCCACCCCAAAACACTCTACCCTCAGAAAACATTCCATTAAGTAAACCCCAAGCACCCCATTTCGATGCTAATGGAAATTGGCAACAACCTTAGTTTATTGGTGAAGATACACAGTCGAAAGAAAAATTACATGTTTTAGAAGAGCGAATAAAAGCAATGGAAGGTAGTAATGCCTATGGTCTTGATGCTTTTGATATGTGCTTGGTTCCTGATGTAGCAATCCCTTAAAATCATTTGACCATGTATTGTAGAAAAATGGCTTCTCATGCTCATGATGACAAGCTTCTCATTCATTTTTTTCAAGGCAGTTTGAGTAGGGCATCACTAAATTGGTATATGCATCTCGAGCGTAATCGAATCCGTTCGTGGAAAGACTTGGTTGATGTTTTCTTGAAACAATACAGGTACAACATTGATATGGCCCCTGACAGGATGCAATTGCAAAATTCGTTGAAAAAGGACAATGAAACCTTCAAAGAATATGCACAACGGTGGAGAGAAGTGGCATCGCAAGTAGATCCTCCTTTATTTGAAAGAGAAATGGTTGGTATGTTTATGGTATTCTCCAGTCGCCCTTTTATGAAAAGATGATTGGAAGTATGTCATCAAACTTTTCTGACATGGTCATGATAGGAGAAAGAGTAGAAAGTGGTATGAGGAGTGGTAAGATTGTGTGTGGAACGAGTGGTGTAAAGAAGCCCCAGATGGGATTCACAAAGAAGAAAGAAGGGGATGCTAACACTGCAATGGCAAACCGAAAAGTCTCTTATTCTCCATCCATGAATTCTTATCGACCTCCAAATTTTCATCCCCTGATACCCCAAATTCCATACATTCCATATCCATATGTGGCTACGACTTCACCAGCTCCATACCCCCAATATCACCCTTCAAGGCCACCTTATTATCAACAACCCATGGTCCAGCCACCTCTTCTCACGTTTCCCCAACAAAACCAATGGAACCAAAGTCCAATCCTGAATCAATACAAACCACCAGTTAATCGAGAAAAGAAGATAACCCGTTTTGACCCGATTCCCATGACATACAGTCAATTGTTGCCTCACCTACTCCATAACTCAATGGTAGTCCCAAGACCCATGAAACCTATGGACCCACCATTCCCAAAATGGTACAATCCAAATGAAAAATGTGAGTACCACGCAGGAGCTGTAGGACATTCCGTCGAAGATTGCCAAGCACTAAAATCTAAAGTGCAAGAATTGATTAATACAAAATGGCTTACCTTAATGGAAGACAGTCCCAATGTGGGGAGTAATCCCTTGCCAGGACACGAAAATTCCTCTATCAACGTCATTGAAGATGAGATAGACCGATGTGCAATTAAGAGTATGGAACATGTGAAAATCCCAATGAAAATGATCTTTGCTGAGTTAAACTTGATTGAGACGATTGACAATGAGGAAGGTTGTGCAAAAGATGATCATGTGCTGACCATAGAGCCGTGTGTGGAGAATAATAGATCTTTCCCAAGACCATTGGAAATCCTCTATAGGAAAGAAAATCTTATGACAACTCCAAATGGTCCATATCCAATAATTGTTTAGGCACCAACCCCTTTTCCTTATGGAAATACCAAGGCGGTACCATGGAATTATGAAGTCATGTCTCATTTGTCCAATCATCAATTAGGTGATAGCTGTGAACCTAAGGAAATTGATGTCACCAGCATTTCAGGAGTTGGTGGGATGACTCGGAGGGGTCGAGTATACGCCCCCGAACAACCTAGGAGAAAGGAGGATCGTGAGGAAAAGGGTAAAGAAGCTATGAATCATGTTATAAAAGGGCCAAAGACTAGCAAAAAGACGGTGCTTGAAGAAGAAGCTAACAAATTTTTGAAGTTTATCAAGCAAAGTGAATATAAGGTGGTGGACCAGCTAAATCAAACCCCTTCCAAGATATCTGTTCTTTCTTTGTTATTAAACTCTGAAGCACATAGAAGGGCACTAATGAAAGTTTTAAATGAGGCCCATGTTACTCACAATATCACGGTTGACCAGTTTGATGGAGTTGTCGGTAATATCACCGCTAATAATTGTTTGAGTTTTAGCGATGGCGAATTACCAGCTGAAGGGACAAGGCATAATAAAGCACTACATATCTCTGTGAGATGTCATAATCATATCTTGGCACGAGTGCTAGTTGATAATGGTTCATCATTAAATGTCATGCCGAGCGACACTCTCAAAACTATTTGTTGATAGAGCATGTATGAAGCCTAGTGTTATGGTGGTGAAAGTGTTTGATGGGTCCAGGAGACAAGCTATTGGCAAGATTGACCTAACGGTTCAAATTGGACCCCATAACTTTGGGATAACCTTCCAAGTGATGGATATTAAACCAACATACAGTTGTCTTTTAGGGAGACCGTGGATTCATGCTGCTGGAGCGGTGACATCCACTCTCCATCAAAAGCTGAAGTTTATAGTGAACAATACGCTAGTAATAATATATGGGGAAGAAGATATGATAGTGAGTCATCTATCTTCTACAGGCTACATTGAAGATACAGAGGAAGCCATAGAAACCTCCTTTCAAGCATTAGAAATTGCCAATGTTGTCTTCATGGGTGAAGGATCTCACTTAAAAGAACCAGAGTTGTCTACCACATCATTAAAGTCTACCAAATCCATGTTGGAAGGAGGAGCTTTTGCTAAGTTGGGGAAATTGTTAGATATACCAGAAAAGAATGATCGATACGGGTTGGGATATGTACCTACCAAAGTTGATAAAGAAAAGGCAATGAAAGAAAAAAAGGACAGCAGGATGGCTCGTCTAGAAAACCATTCACATAAGATTCCCATTTGTGACATTCGTCAAACCTTTCAAAGCACCGGAATAATTTATGCTGACCAGGTGGCTGTGGTGGAAGAAGAGCATGTTGGTGATGATACCCTCAAATTAGTGTACCCTTGTCTTCCGGTTACCATCCTCAACAAATGGAAGATCATCGAGTTTCCCGTGTTTGTTAATTCATGCTCAAAGTAATTATGTATTTCAACTCCTTTTGCTATGCCTAAGGCTATAAGGATAATTAATTAAGGCGCATGTATTTCAATTCCGTACTTATTATCAATAAATGCATTTTGAAATTCCCCAACCGTTTTTTTTCTTTTTTTCTTAAAGTTGCAACCTTTATTCATATTTTCTTTTTTTTCCTTTTTTCTTAATTTTAATAATGCAGAGTCGAAAATGAATACGTTGAAAATAGCAACGCTAGAACCCCTTCTTGTAATTTTGAACTCCCAATTAATCACGCTGATGAGGATTGTGAAGACAATTGTGAACCTCCCTCAGAACTAGAAATATTAATGGAACAGGAAGCTAAGATAATCCAACCCTATCAAGAACCTGTTGAGGTGATCTATTTGGGGACTGAATGTGATAAAAAAGAAATTAAAATTGGTATGTCTATGAAAGGAAGTGAACGAGAAAAGTTGGTTAAACTTTTTTTGACTATGTGGACGTCTTTGCATGGTCATATCAGGATATGCCTGGGCTAGATACTAACATAGTTGAACACAAGCTACCACTCAAGCTTGAATGTGCTCCGATTAAACAAAAATTGAGGAGGATGAGGCCTGATATGTCACTTAAAATTAGAGAAGAGGTCAAAAAGCAATTTGATGTTGGTTTCTTAGCAGTAGCAAAATATCCTCAATGGGTGGCTAATATTGTCCCAGTTCCAAAAAAGGATGGAAAGGTTCGAATGTGCATTGATTATCGGGATTTGAATAAAGTCCTAAAGACGATTTTCCTATGCCTCATATTGATGTCTTATTAGATAGCACTACTCAATATTCTTTTTTTCCTTCATGGATGGTTTTTCAGGATAGAATCAAATCAAGATGGCTCCCGAGGATATGAAGAAAACCACATTAATCACACAATGGGGAACCTTTTGTTATAAAGTGATGCCATTTGGATTGAAGAATGCTGGGGCAACCTATCAAAGAGCAATGGTGACATTGTTTCATGACATGATGCATAAGGAGATAGAGGTTTATGTGGACGATATGATTGCAAAATCCCGGACCAAAGAAGACCACGTGGTTAACCTTCAAAAGTTATTTGTGCGACTAAGGAAGTTTAGACTCCGTTTAAACCCTGCTAAATGCACTTTTGGCGTGAGATCAGGCAAGTTACTTGGGTTTATTGTTAGTCAAAAAGGGATAGAAGTGGACCCAGATAAAGTAAGAGCAATACAAGAAATGCCAGCTCCACACACAGAAAAGGAAGTCAGTGGCTTTTTGGGGAGATTGAATTACATTGCCAGATTCATATCAAATCTAACTGCAACATGCGAGCCAATTTTCAAGTTGCTGCACAAAGACCAAAAGATTGAATGGAATGAGAATTGTCAAAAAGCTTTTGAGAAGATTAAACAATACTTGTTAAAACCTCCAATCCTGGAACCTCCAGTTCCTGGAAAACCACTTATTATGTACTTAACAGTACTTGATGGGTCAATGGGTTGTGTGTTGGGGCAACACGATGAATCTGGTAAGAAAGAGCATGTTATTTATTATTTGAGCAAAAATTTCACTAGTTGCGAAACAAGATATTCATTGCTTGAATGAACATGTTGTGCACATGGGCTGCTCATCGGCTAAGGCAATATATGTTATGTCATACAACTTGGTTAGTGTCTAAAATGGACCCAATTAAGTACATCTTTGAGAAACCTGGTCTTACTGGAAGGATCGCCCGCTGGCAGATGTTGTTATCAGAATACAATTTAGTGTATGTTACACAGAAGGCTATCAAAGGAAGCGCACTAGCAGAGTACTTGGCCCAACAACCTGTAGAAGATTATCAATCAATGCAGTGTGAATTCCCCAATGAAGACATAATGACTTTATTTGAAGAGATCGAATCATCTGATAAAGAAAAATGGACGTTGATGTTTGATGGTGCTTCTAATGCATTAGGGCATGGAATTGGAGCCATTTTGATTTCCCCAGAGAACCAATTCACTCCATTTACGGCTAGATTGTGTTTTGATTGCACAAAAAATATTGTAGAATACGAGGCATGTGCCATGGGAATTAAAGCAGCCATTGAATCAAAGGTAAAGGTTCTTGAGGTATATGGAGACTCATCATTGGTCATCCATCAAACAAAAGGAGAATGGGAAACTCGAGATTCCAAATTGGTTCCGTATCACACGCACATCAAAGAGTTGATAGAATACTTCAAAAAGATCACTTTTCACCATATTCCTTGAGAAGGAAACCAATTGGTTGACGCCTTGGCCACATTGTCATCAATGTTCAAAATAAGCGTCGATCAGGATGTGCCGGTCCTAAAAATTCAACAAAAGGATAAGCCATCATATTGCTTATCAATAGAAGAAGAGCCCGATGGCAAGCCATGGTTTTACGATATCAATTCCTATGTTAAGCATAGGGAATATCCATTGGGTATTTCGGAAAATGACAAGAGGGCTTTGAGGAGGTTGTCAATGAACTTCTTTTTAAATGGTGACGTGCTTTATAAGCGAAACCATGACATGGTTCTCCTTAGATGTGTGGATAATACGAAAGCAGAGAAAACCATTCAAGAGGTTCATGAAGGTTCTTTTGGAACTCATGCAAATGGGCACGCAATGGCAAGAAAAATCTTAAGGGCTGGCTATTATTGGTTGACCATGGAGTCTGATTGTTTTAGTTATGTAAAGAAATATCATAAATGTCAAATCTATGCTGATAAAATACATGTACCGCCATCCTCTTTGAATGTCTTAACATCACCTTGGCCATTTTCAATGTGAGGGATGGATGTTATTGGGCTCATCGAACCTAAAGCTTCAAATGGGCATCGGTTTATCCTAGTAGCTATTGATTATTTCACAATATGGGTTGAAGCTGCTTCTTATGCCAACGTGACGAGGAGCGTAGTGGTCAGATTCATCAAGAGAGAACTTATTTGTCGATATGGGCTGCCAAATAAGATTATCACGGATAATGCGACTAATCTGAACAACAAAATGATAAAGGAGTTGTGTGATAATTTCAAAATTCAGCACCATAATTCTTCGCCTTATCGGCCGAAAATGAATGGAGCTGTAGAAGCGACAAATAAGAATATCAAGAAAATCATACAAAAGATGGTAGAAACATACAAGGATTGGCATGAAATGCTTCCCTTTGCATTACATGGCTATAGAACATCTGTTCACACCTCAACAGGGGCAACTCCTTTCTCATTGGTGTATGGAATGGAAGCGGTACTTCCCATTGAAGTTGAAATCCCCTCGATCAAGGTCTTGATGGAAACAAAACTAGAAGAGGCAGAGTGGGTTCAATCCCGATTTGACCAATTGAATCTCATTGAAGAAAAAAGAATGATAGCTCTGTGTCATGGTCAATTGTATCAAAAAAGACTTAAAAAAGCCTACGAGAAAAAATTTCGTCCTCGAGAATTTCAAGAAGGAGACTTGGTGTTAAAAAAAATATTGCCCATAAAAAAGGATTCTCGTGGAAAATGGACCCCAAATAACGAGGGACCATATGTGGTGAAAAAATCTCTCTCTGGGGGAGCTCTTATACTCGCAGAAATGGATAGAGAAGAACTTCCACTTCCAGTAAACTCAGACGCAGTCAAAAAATATTATGCTTGAAAAAAGTATAGGCTCGCTAGGTCGAAAACCTCAAAAGGCGACCTAGGCAAAAGTTAGAGTATCCCGATGGATTGAAAACTTGAAAGAGCGGTCTATGCAAAAGTTAGGGATATATATATAAAAAAAAGGGAATAAAAAGAATCAAGCAGTTCAAACTGGGGTAGTTATTATTCTTGGGTGCTGACTAACAGGAGTCCTAAATTACAAAAATGATTAGCGTTTGTTATCCCTTCAACTAAACATGAACACATTCATCCCTACATTGTAACCCCCTACCTCAATTATTTTTGTTCCCAATATAGTAAATGTTTTTTTTTTAATATTGTCTTTCGATGTTGTACATTACCTTTTTTCTTTTTCTTTTATCGTCCATTCCCTAAGCTAATTCAGTCTCATGGTTGTTTGTTCTAGAATTTAAAAAAAATGTTATTTTATGATAATAAATATTGGAATTTGAAGTAGGTGCAAACAAAAAATATTTTAATTATTTTGATATTTGAAAATATATACACGCAAACTTGATAGATTCTTAACATGTATGGGGATGTCAACAAAAAAAAAAGGGCAATCATTTTAGACAATGTACTTTGTTTTGTCTCTTAAAAAAAGTCACATGAGATGTATAGAGTCATCATACAAAAAACGGTTGTTATCTTTATTCATCCAATGAATCTTGTGGGTGCACAGAATCGTATAAGGATCGAGGAATTAAAAAATGAACAAAAATTTTATCTATATTGAAAAACACATTATTCATGCATTTTGCATTCATATTTTTTTTACCTACTCAGGCATGACTTATGCATTTTCATTCACTCAACAACCTTTTGCAATGCATATTTAATATTTATACTCAACAGTCTTTGTATTACATTACTCATTATACATTATGCGTTTTTGTTACGATTATCATAAATATATTCTCTCAAAAAAAATATTTCTTTCTTTATTTATCTCCTAAACTAGACCTATGTATTGCCCGTGGTTTACATTTTATTACAGTCATTCTTTAATTCTTGTCGATCTACGCATCGGTGATGATCATTCTTTAATTTTTGTTGATCTACGCATCGGTAACCAATCCGAAGACGGTCATTCTTTAATTTTTGTCGATCTACGCATCGGTAACAAATCCGAAGACGATCATTCTTTAATTCTTGTCGATCTACGCATCGGTAACCAATCTGAATACGGTCATTCTTTAATTCTTGTCGATCTATGCATCGGTAACCAATCCGAAGACGACCATTCTTTAATTTTTGTCGATCTACGCCGTGGTAATTCGAATTCACACAACATATTTAGACAAAATTTAGGTTCTTATATTTAATTACCTTTTACAACAATAATATTCATATGATAATATTCATATTCTATAGTAAATACAATTAAATAGGGGCAGCTGTAACACCTCAATTTTGTCCATTCCAATCCAAAAATACATAATAAAACATAACAATAAAGTAACCATAATCAAATACAAAATTTAATTTCAATCAATTCAAATTTTGTCCTTTGTTGGCTACTTACTTACCAACAAAGAATAGTGAGGTACTACATTACAATTTACAGTAGTTACAAAGATACATTACAATTACAATTTACAGTAGTTACAGAGAGCTACATTACAATTTATAGTAGTTACAGAGATGCTCCTACTGACTATATGACTGGACAACAATTTTGAACCCAACATCTTTCCCTAGCCCATGCAGCTTCTATAAACCTCTTTCAACCTGTTTTTGCTCACTGTATGCAATTAATTAATTAATTAATAAGAAGTTAATATTGTGATTTCTTGTTTACTTTGATTCAAAAATAATGGCTAATAGTAACAAAGCCTCAGTAATAAAGAATACATAATGGCTAATCAATAACAAAGACATGGCTAATCAGTAACAAAGAATACATGTTCTTATCAAGATTAAGAAATTAATCAACATTTTTTTTATTTATTTAATAAATATTTTATAAACCAAAAATATAATAAAATAAAGGCAAAGATTGTGGTTTACAGCTTTACAACCCATTTCCTTAGTTCAGTTTCTTTACTTTGCCTTAAAAGTTATTATTTTCACTAAATCTACACTCAAACAAAAAGGTGAGTTACATATTCTCTAAAATAGAAAACGAAAATTGAGTTACTGCCCTCTTATCTTTTCCAAGATACTTCTTTTGCCTTAAAAGTTTATTATTTTCACTACTTCTATACTCAATCAAAAAGATGCATTACAGGTTTCTATACATAGCAAAGTTTGCTTGTCTTTGTTGCAAAAACAATGTAAAAACTAGGACTGACTATTATCTCATAGACATAAAGAATCATTAATTTACTCTATAAATTGAGAAAAAATCCATTAACAAAACAACATATGAGACACTAACAAAAACACTTAAAAAAGCAACAAAAAAAAAAGAAGCAGATAGAATAGGAAGAACACACAGCAAGGTGATTTAAGGTATTTTTTTTTTCTGTCTTTGCATTATAATCATTTTTAATAAAGTTTTTTCGATTAAATAACATTGTGATTGAGTGATTGAGAAGTAAAAAAGACCAGAAAAAAATCAAACCTTTAACGTTGTCGTCATGGTCGCCGCTGCTGTCATCGTCGCCGTCGTGGTCACCGTTACTTCCCCGTCTCCTCTTCTCTCTCGGCCCCTTCTTTCTTTTTCTCTTCTTTCTCCCTACTCAACCTCCTCTTTTCTCTCAGCCTCTCCTTCCATCGTCGTCGCCGTTATCTTCTTTCTCCTTTCTCGGTCTCTCCCTCATCTTTCTCGGTTTCTCCTTCCTCTCTCTCGCGGCCTCTCCTTTCCCAAAGCATCAATGGGCTGACATCTTCACCAAAGCATTACCAGAGGATAGGTTCGAGTTCATCAAGAAGCATCTCAGCATTACCTCAATAACTGACTAGCTCAAGTAGTCATCTTAGGAGTTTTTAAATTTCCTGTAATTTTATTTTCTGTCTTTTATTTTCTATTTTTTTTTTCTGTAATTTGTAAAGAGAAAAACAAAAAATACAAAAATAGTAGGACCTCTTTTTGGCTGATGACAAAAAGAGGGAGAGAGAGAGAAAAAGGAGAAATAAGTAGAAAAGGAGAGATAAAAAGAAAGGAGGAGTGAAAAAGAAAGAGATGAAAAGAGAAGGAGTTGAAAATGAGAAGAATCAGGGAGAAAGAAAAAGAAATAGTGAAAAAGAAGAAGTTGAAAAGGAGAGGAAACAGGGAGAGAGAAAAAGAAAGAGTGAAAAGAGAAGGAGTTGAAAAGGAAAGACAATGTGAAGAGAGAAAAGAAAGAAAAGGATGTCAAAACACTACCAGAGGATATCTTTGCTGGCCCATATCAGAAGGAAGCAAAGTCAGAAGGAGACCTGGACTAGACCAGAAGGAAGCCTGCCATAGGGAGAGTTGTTCCAGACCAGAATATGTCAAATGTCAGATTTATTCCAGAAGTTATTCTGACCAGAAGATGGCCTGACAGTGAAATGATAAACAGTCCAGACTTGATCCAGACTTAATCATAGGGTAAATAAATGGGTCCAGAACAAAGGAATTAATCCATATTTGACCCAGACCAGAAGATAGCATGGTTCAGGGTATGAAACTAAGTCCAGACCAGAAGAAATGATCTCCATAACTGATCCAAAACAGAAGGTAAAATGTCCAGACTGAAATATTATTTGTCCAGATTTAATTTCAGTTTAATCCAGACCAAGTCCAGAATTAGTCCAGATCAGAGGGAAGATTTTCAGATCAATGGTTCAGATTTAAGTATTTGGCCCAATGTTGGCCGAGATCAAAAGATCAGACCATGACCCAGTGTTGGCCAAAATCAGAAGGTCAGGATGTGTGGTCCAGCAGTGGCCGAGATCAGAAGATCAGAAGGTTAGAAAGTGTGGTCCAGGGCTGGCCGAAATCAGAGGATCACAGCAGATCACTTAGTATGGTCCAGATGTGGACTAGCACAGAAGATCAAATGGTCCAGCTTTAATCATGAGGATTAACGGTGGAGATTTTAATTTATTTTGATCAAAGTGTTAAAAAGATTTATTACAAAAATAAAGTGAAGTATTGTGGAATTCAGGAGCTGTTGGCGGGAAGAAACTAAAGACATGATTGGCCAGTTATTTTTGAAAGAAAATCTGAAGCTTAAAAAAGATATGTTTTTTATTTAAATGAAGCCCAATTGGTCAAGATATTTTTGCAAGAGAATCCAGCAAAATTCAGCTCGAAATTAAGCTTGGAAGAGGCCCTAATCTGCATCTATAAAAGGAGGCTCAAGGCAAAATACTTAACATCGAAAATCACAAAAGAGTCATACACTTCCAAAAGCAAACACACAAGTTTTCAGTGAGGTTAATTGTGAGTTCCAGCTTTCCAGAAGCAAGCACTCGTGTTATTTTCTTTCCCTTGTGTTAGATCTAAGTTGTTGAAGTAAAGTCTACAATCTGAGAGAGTCAGAAGGGGTAGCAGATTACTTGGCAATTAGATTCAAGGCGTTGTAATTCCTTCTACAATCTGGGCTTGTCATATTGGCAGGAGAAGACTTGACGTAGGAAGTCAAGGTGTTGTATTCCTCAAGAGTCTAGGATTGTTAGACTGTTTGAGAAGACTGACTTGGAGAGTCAGTGGTATTGTTGTAATTCAAGGTTTGAATTAGTGAAATCCTTCAAGGTGAAGGGACTGGACGTAGCCTCGTTAACGGTGAACTAGTATAAAAATTCTGTGTTTTATTTTTACTTTATATCCGCTACTAACTCTGTTTTTATTCATACATCAAGTTTTGTTTTAAAAGTGTAAAAACAGGAAAAGTATTCAAGTTAGGCAAACACAATTCAACCCCCCTTCTCGTGTTTGCACCTTTCAGAAAGGATTGTAGTTTTAACAAGACATTTTTAAATAGGAAAATTTACAATTTAAATCACCCTTCCTTATAAATTGACATTGTTACTTCATACTTCACTAGAGGAAGCTTGTTACTGTTGACGCCTAGCATAATATCTTTGGTTGCTCTTTATGTTTTTCCATAGAAATGTGGTTCCAAAGGAAATTATTCTTTGTAGGTCATTGCAGTAGAGACAACTTGAGCTTCCTTGATCATTGTGGTAGAGGCAACTTTCATTTTGGTTACAAAATTTGATTACATTTGGGATGGAGAACATTAAATAGTGCAATGTTGAATTTGGACATGTTTTAATGTTTTCTAAAATAAATAAAAACTATTATTACTATTTACATAGGTGACAAGTCAAATCTAGGTAACTTATATGTTTTACTTTAACTAATAGTTTAAATGAAAATGACCAATGTGTATTAACATGCATAATTTAAATGATCAAATTGACTGATTTTACAGTTAAAGAACAAAACTGATTTTAAAAATGAAGTCAAGGGACAAAAATTGTATTTAAAGTTCTTTTCTTGTAACTACTTATTTTTTATAGAAATATTAATGTAATCTAAATTTTTGGACTTTATTTTTTTAATATTAAATACATCAATTTTTGTTGATTTAAAGTTTTAATTTTTTTTATTTTTTAAGATCAAAAGAAGAGTTATGCACGATTTTTGTTATAAGTATATAAATTAATAATATTATTTTTTATTTCGTATTCGAAATATATTTTTTTACGAGTAAATTTGCATTTTGAGTCATAAAATTGTTATCAATTAAGAAAATCAAATTTATAAAATATCAAATTGCTCTATGCAATTATTTAAAATTCATCAAATTCAAAGAAACCATTTTAGTACTTAAATCTTAACTCAATTACGGATATCAATATTGCTAAATTAGATGTTTTGTCTTGAGTTCGCTCTAAATATTAAAAAATAAAAATAAAAAAACAATTTTCATATATCAAAAATATAAATTTACTATTGGGAGAAACAAATGCAAGCAAAATCCAGTGACCGAAAATTTATTGTTCCAAGTTAGTTGAACTCGAAATTGAAACTGTGACGTTGATGTTCTCATTGTTATCATCGAACCCACATTGTCAAAACCACTCACATTGTCTTCTGTTCTGTTCCTTCTTCGTATTACTCTCCATTCTCTCTTCGATCTAATCGCCTCTCAAAACCTTTATATTCATTCACACCGACCCATTTCGCCATTTGAGTTCTCAATCAAGAATCATCGCTTTTTGATTCGTGGGTTTGGTTCAAAATGGCTTCTTTCACTGTCCCTTGTCCCAAATGTCTCTCTTTTCATCATTTTGGTTTGAAATCTCAGACCCCAACAAAGAATATGCAATTGGGGTTTAGCAAATCTCAGTCATTTGGATCTGTGAGTCGTGATTCGGTTTCAACTGGGATTCAGGTGTGTAATTGTGTTGTCAAATTTGAATCTTGGGTTTTTTTTTTTTTTAAGTTTGAATAATTAATTTTACATAGTTTTTTTCTTGTTCAGATTTTGGATTGTGATTGATGATGTCACCGTATGTGATTAAGAGCAAGTTTTTTTTCAGCTTATTTCCTAAAAAAATCACTTTTGAGAATGGTGTTTCGTATGTCTGCTTATATGTATGGTGTTATAGATATTCACTGTTTGAGAATGCTCAATTGAGTAAACCTTTCAATTTGATTCCTAAATTATATTTGATCCTAAACTATTGAATTGTAATAAATAGTCTCTAAACTATTCTCATTTTACCATGTTAGTCTCTAGACTATCAACTACCATTTTCTCATATTTTCAAAATAATTGGAGGACTAATTTGATGGATTAGTAATAGTTAATAGTTTATGGATTATTTATTATATTTCTATTGTTCAAGGACTCTATAGAATAGAGTGATATTTTAGGGACCAAATTGAAGGTTTATTCTTTTCAATTTGTTTGCCTGAATTCAAGCTTATTGGCTGATTTTTATTTTTGTTCTCTTTTTTAATTTTGAGTGCCGTGTTGTTAACTTATTTTTTGTTTTAGCATATATCAATTGTCAAGTTATTGTATATACTTACACTTTAGCTATTCTATTGTTTTTTAGCATAAATTAGTATTTTTGTTCCTTGAAGTACTATTTTATTTGGAGCTTTCTTTTTATCTCACACTTTACAGTTGATACATATTTTGATCTATAACAACATAGTAGTATTTTATCCCCCACTATTGCAGTACTTTCTGCAGGGTGGAGATTCATAAATAGAAGAAGTGCATTATATTCATTGCATTTGATGAATCTGTTGCCACATATGTAACTGCAAACAATGTAGTTATTCTCTCAGCTTCTAATTTGCTTAAAACTGGAGAAACTCAGTAATTTATTCGTCAAAACAATATTTGTTTGTAATTTGTATTCTGAATTCACCAAATATTAACAATAAATAGAAGACATGTATTCCCTCAGCTATATTTTTCTTCCTCATTATTTATGTGTTTGATCGTTGTTGTTGTTGTGTCATACAGTGCCTTGGAAGGAAGTCTTCTGTCTGGAAGGTTCTAGCACATCCTAATGAGGTTAGTTCTCATCGAGTTTACTTTGAATGATAAATTTTCATCAACCCTAACATTGTTATGATTTATTGTAATTGTAATATAAATTAACAGGAACCATTTACTCTGATTTTTTATCTTTTAGGCCGCTACTATTGAAAATTCTTCAAATTCTGCACCTGTATTGGTCAATGAACCTAAAGTTGCTTCACCAAAAGAGGAAGATAACCATAATGGGAAACCCTCTGGTCCAAGCACTTCTACTGATGCATCTTCAGTTTCCACATTTATGAATCAAGTTTCAGAACTTGTTAAGTAAGACTAAGCTTCTGCACACATTAGGATATGAAGCATTCGTTTATATCATATAGTGTTGTCAATAGCAGATTGCAGAAAATAACAGTTTGTTCAAATTCCGCTACGCTACAGTGCCATGACACATGTATAGACTATAGCTGTTATTTGACAACACTTAGTACTAAATAGCGTATCGCGGAACAATTGCAGTTTGTTCAAATTCCAATACACCATAGTGCTAGAGTACTGTTGTACTTATAGTTGCTATTTGAAAACACTGATATTTTTTTTTTGTTTGCAGACTTGTGGATTCTAGAGATATTGTGGAGCTGCAACTGAAGCAAGCAGACTATGAGCTCACAATAAGGAAAAAGGAAGCTTTGGAGCCTCCTCCACAAGTGTCACAACCATATCCCTATCCGGCATATGCTTCTCCACAAGCACCACCACCACCACCTCCAGTTGCTGCTTATGCTCCTGCAAGCACTCCACCTTCAAAAGCAGTTCCTGCCTTGCCTTCGCCTGGAAAAACCAGTGCATCATCTCATCCTCCACTTAAATGTCCAATGGCAGGAACTTTCTATCGATGTCCCGGACCTGGCGAACCACCATTTGTCAAGGCATGTATTAGTATTACTGTATATTTGTGTGTGTGTGTGTGTATAACCATGTTATTGGTGTGAAGTATCTAATGGCTTTATGCTTTTATCGATGACCAATCTCTGATGGAGAGTCTGACTGGTCACTTTTGGTGGGGTCTCTCTTTTGATCTACATTTTTTTCATTCACTTGTCTTGAACCCAAGACCTTAAGATATCTGAGTCCAGTTCAACTCGAACTTCACTAATATATGTAATATAACAGTGAGGTTATTTATTTAGGTGTCAATATTACAAATCATACAACTAATTATTACCGCATTCAATAAATAAAAGAATTTATAGCCTTATTCCTTTGTTGATGCTGCAGGTGGGAGATAAAGTGCAGAAAGGGCAGGTTGTTTGCATTATTGAAGCTATGAAACTGATGAATGAAATTGAAGTATGTCTATTATCTTTTTTATGATGGTTTTGTTATGCAACTTATTCTTTTTTTTCTTTCTCTTTATACTAACTTACTTTCTTGATTTGTTTTCCTCTTTATATTATGGAAATTTGTCCCATTATTACTTTTGAATATAGTCCTATGTAATAAAATACATAAATCATATAAAAGGTTCTTTCACTATAGCACTCTCATGCACATTGTTTTTGTTCTACTTTGTTATTTCCTTCTTATACTTTTGCATTAGTTCTTGTTACTTATTTATTTATTAAGAAGCACTAACACAAACATGGTCATGACGCGTACACCAACACCTTGACAATGTTGTCGGTAGCGGAGCGCATAAAATAACAATTTATTCAAATTCCGCTATGCAATAGTGTTATAGCACCGCTATTGCTGCTATTTGACAACATTTTAAACTAAACAACGTATCACAGAACAATAAAGTTCTGTTCAAATTCTGCTACGCTATAGCTGCAATCCAAAATACTACATGCAGACACTGGTAATAATTTAAGAAATAGAAGTAACTGTCTGTATATATAAATACACGTGTCAATGCCGTGTCGGGTGTTCTGTCATACTCTCAAACACGCCTTCCATTTGAAGTGTTGGTGATAGTTATTTAGCCCTTAGAAAAACAATTCTAATTACTTGGTTCTCATTCATTGCTTTTCAGGCTGATCAATCAGGAACAATAACTGAGATACTAGTAGAAGATGGGAAACCAGTCAGTGTAGACATGGTACTCTCTCTCTCACACACACACACACCTATTTTTGTGGATTTGACGCAGTTACAACCCTCAGCTGTCTGGTTTAAATCAACAACTGAGATCGTTTTACACAGTAAAATTGATTGTGTGATCTGGACCGTCGAATCTGAGATCAACGGCTGAGATTCACTACAGCGTGAAACTGCGCGTATTTGAACTACATAGAATTGCGATCCCATTTTTTTCTCATTGGTCTAACTGAAACACTTAATTTACACTTGTGTTTCATGCAGCCTCTTTTTGCAATTGCACCATGAGTACCAGAAGGGACCTGACAAAGTAGCTTTTGGATGAACAAGGCACAAAGATTGTGATAATTCAGATATATATTTATTGTGCAATAATATTTGTTCCATTTTAGAAAATCATTTTTTTTATTTAAAGAGACATTTCAAGACATAAATGCCGTGGCGTATCAGAAGGAGTGTTGGAATTTGTAGTTCTATACAAACAGTTTTAATAATATTTTCTTGTAAGAAAAAAAAGTTTTAAAATTTTAGTCTCAACATTTACCTAAATTTGGATTGAATGATGTGAATTTGAGTATGCATTTTATCACAGCCTCCATTAAATGTTGATTATTTACTTTGATAATTTTTCATTTCAGTTTTTATCTTCTTGATAATTATGAATTTTAGAATGTGCTTGGTAGAGAACTTCAGCTTATAGCTTAAAAAACAAACTTATTTTACTAACAATTTTTTTTTTTGGATACAATTGTTTTTTATTACTTTTCAACTTGTAATTTTGTATTGACTAAAAAATACTTGTAATTTATTATTATTTTTTTTTGTTTTGATCTTTATTATTATATATTAAACCTTATTTCTAGTACTTCTATTCACGCTAATATTTGTTTTATCGATGGTATCTTAATTTTCTATTACAAAATATTTTTGCATCAAATCTGTTATATTTTGTATCAAATATTTTGTTAATATATACCTACAAAATATTAAAGGCATATGTCTCTATCTATACATGCAAATGCTTGATTCAAAATATTTGGTTACAAACTATTTTGAAATATACTCAAATCTATTTTTTTTTCCTGAAGGAGTAAAATTCTCATACTTCGTCGGTGTCAAATTCAAAATCTTCCTATATTTTATTGCAAAAATATTTTGATTAGTTGAATTAATGTAAAATAATTTTATTGTCAATCAATAATAATAATAATAATAATAATAACAATAACAATAAAAAATAATAATAATAACAATAATAATAACAATAATAAGAATAACAATAATAATAACAACAATAATAATAACAATAATAATAAAAATAATAATAATAATAACAACAATAATAATAACAATAATAATAATAATAATAATAATAATAATCCATCTATGTTATATATACATAAAATGAAATTTCCATTGATTACTCTAAAGCCAAAACACCCTCATCAACTCTCAACAACAAATTTTACACGTCACATCATTCTATACAACCATTTACATAACTACAAAATGGAATAATTAATTAAATATTAACAACATATAATAGTAGTCCAACAAAAAATCACTCTTATACGTAACAATATCAATTATCAAGATTGCACTACCAAAAGTCAATCTTATTATACATTCAATACAAATTCTTAGCAACATTCCTTAATATAAGTTATTCTGTATATATTTTAACAAATCCCTTGAGTAAAAAATAAATAAATTCTTATTTGGCAAAATATATAATGTGTATGGATAAATTGAAAATAATATACATAATATATACAAAATTATTTTTGACTCAAAAATAAAATTCTATACAAAAACGAGAAATACCTTAAATTCTATTGTTCACACAAGTAAAAATTTTCAAAGTAAAAAATCAAATACTTTGCTGCCTTATAACCTTATTTGTTAAAACCCTAATTTTCCCGCACCATTTAGGTCACATATATTCTATAAATATGATACTAATATTCATTGTTTGTAAGGATAGGAATATGATAAAATAGGTTCAGACTATTTTTAAAAATTGGTCAGACTCAGACTTATAAAAAAGTCTATTAGGTCTGACATGCCGGTCAATATATATTTTATTATTTATTAATGTTATTTTTTATTATATTAATATTATTGTTTTCTATTTTAAAGTGTGTGTATATATATATATTATTTATTAATGTTATTTTTTATTATTATTGTTTCCTATTTTAAAACTTATCAATTAGGTTATTTTAATATTATTTTATTATATTAGATTTGATTATAATTTTATTAGTTTTCCTTGTATATACATGTCTAGTTTAGCCTATTCTAAGAAAATAAAAAATATAATATTTAAATGTTTGAATGTGAATAAGACTTTTAAATAGGCTTTCAAACCAGACAAAATTTTTAAAAAGACCATGTAAGGCCAGGAAAAAATTCTATGATAAGTCATAGGTCAGGTTTATGTCTAAAAAATTAATTGTAGATCAGACTTATGTCTTTCAAAGCCTGACTTGGCGTGACCTATTCTCACCCCTAATTGTTTGAATGTGTTTTTGAATTTTAATTTGAAAAACTTTTGTAATTCTTTTTTTTTTCTTCTTCTTTTTCTAGCATGTTAATTTTGAAATAGTTTGTCAATATCAATACTCCTCAATTTCATTTTAATTGTCTTATTTGAGTTGTGTATAATTATTTAAAAAAAATTAATAGTTGTGATTTCAATGATAAAATGAGTTTCTTTTACTCAAATTTTCTTATTATTTATTGCAGTTAGTGAAAAAGTTTGATGAATTAAGAAATGATAAATAAGTATATATTAGTGAAAAAAGTAACTATTATTATATTGATATTTAAAAATGACAAATAATGAGATATAAAAAAAAGCAAATGAAACAATTTTTATAAGAAAATAAAAATATCATTTTAATTTCTAACGTTACCAGCATTGTTAATGATTTGTTTTTAATAATTAGGATTGTTAGATTGCGGCGAGTTTTTGAAACTACACAAATCACTTTCATTTTAAATGGTTGTACAGAACCATGATGTTGATATAATTTTTCTATTTATCAAGATTGTGTAGTAAATGATATTACCATATTTTACGATGTACTAAATTTTTCTTATGCATATTATGATTTATTTTAATAATTTAATTTGTAAATATTTTGTATACTCAATTTTTTCATTTAATTTTGTGGTAACTAAATATTAACCATTTGATGAGACATTTAATAATCAACTTTTCTATATATAGAACATTTAGGGCAATCGAATTCAGAATTCTATTTTTTTTTTATACAAATAGAATTCTGAATTTGAATTTTTATTTTGAATATATATATATATATATTCCTTTTTCTTTTTTTTCTATCTATTATTATTTTTATTTAGATTTTTTTATTTACTTTTTCAAATATTTATTAAATAAATATAATGACTTATTACTACTAATACTTAGTATTAACATATATATTATATACTTCTAATTACTTATAACTATAGAATAATCATTACACAAGGTATAAATGTCATATTTGATATATTTATGAATATATCCTATTCAATTCATAAATAAGATATCTATATAACAATCTCGTATTATAATACCTCGGGTGCTAATGAAACTATTTTAGTGAAATTTAACTGTCTCAATTCTCGGGCTATTGCACAAAAAATTCGAGTTTCTTTTGGATTTCCTTCTTTATCAATGACAACCGCCGCATTATCATCATACTTTATTATTATACCGTTACTACGTTTAAGTTCTTTACAAGTACGTACAATTACAGCTCTGATAACTTCTGATCTTTCTAAAGGTGTATTTGGTACTGCTTTTTTTATTACAGCAACAATAATGTCACCAATATAAGCATACCGTCGATTACTAGCTCCTATGATTCGAATACACATCAATTCTCGGGCTCCGCTATTATCGGCTACATTTAAATAGGTTTGAGGTTGAATCATATCATTTTTTTTTATCTTTCAGTCAAAAAGTTGAAGTAAAAAAAATATTCTGTGTTAAAAAAAAAAATAAACAATTACCATTTTTTTTTATACTAAAGACTTCTTTCGTTCGAATAATGTCCTAAAAAAATTCAGAATTTATTCGAAAACAAAACTTCTAACATTTTAACATTTAAAAAGATCAGATAAGTCTTACAGTGTGAATCATTGAATGTGAATGAATGAAAGACAAATATGTTCTAGTTCGATATAACATCTTTTTTTTAATCACATATCGTAAACCTAGATATCATCCTAAATTTTAGTTCCCAACCAAATATTAATTAATTAATATACTAAGATTAAATATGTTTATCATTTAAATTGTAAGGAACAAAAAAATAGAAAAAAAGAATCTTAATTGTAGTAAAATACAAATGGGTCAAACAAAGAATATTTTTAGGAAAAATAGGAAAGAGATCCATTTAAATTAAAAGATCTTTTTCCTATTTTTTTTTTTACAATTCCCAGGGAATTGTTTTTATTTATATCTTACTTATTATACTTATTGCGGGAGTATACAATGACAACTTCCGGACACTCATGCCCGATCGTGCGACTGCCTCTTGAACGTCCGATGGCGCGTAGCTCCGACCTGAGCTATGCAACAACGAGATCCCCCTTGATCCTTGCCAGATGTGCTGGACGGTCCCCCATAATACGCTTACTTGGGGACTTCTGACTCCAGCTGTTCCAAGAGTCTCCGCTAGTGGAACCCCGTCCAGTAGACTCCCTCTTTCGCTCATCCCCTTCGTCAGTTGTTTGATCGAGATACTATTCCCTAGGTTCCTAAACTTGGAATGGATGGCGGAGCGTAGGTGGCAAACAGTTATATGGATACGGTGCTTTACCCGTAGACGCTTCTCCAGCTCTCGCAAGAATTGTATGGGAGTCGTCCTCGGAGGGACTTCCCGAATGATCGTACCGGGGAATTCTACCGTACTCCGTGCAGCTATTGTTGTTGATCCTGCAGAGCCTACCCAAAGGTTCAGGCCGGATTGTAGGAAGTGGGCGATACGTTTTTGTATTTCTATGAGAAGCTCTACGGCACCCACGATTCCCAGTAGTAAGTCGTCGGCATATCGCACGTAACAAATCCTTATGAAATAATGGGTTTTTATTTTGAAGGGGGCCAGGCCTCTCTCTGACCTTATAACGAGTCTCGCCTCCCCGCCCAGCTCTATCAGCAGGCCCTTTCTTTTGCAATACTTAATAAGGTCTCTCATGGCCAAATTATTATTAAAGCAGCATTCTCTACCATCGAATTCGGTCTTCGGGGTCAACCCGGCCCTTCTAATTATATTTTCTAAACGAATGAGAGCCAATCCAAATTGATCTTGTAAGAGATCTGCTACGGAACGAATACGTTTATTTTTCAAATGATTCATATCATCAAGTGTACCCATTCCAAATTTCATTCCAATCAAATGATCTGCAGCTGTCAATATATCTCGCGGTAACAAAAATGTATTGTTTTGAGGTATATCAAGATTCAGCCTTCGGTTCATATTTCGTCGACCAATCCCTCCTAATTCACACCTTTGTTGAAATTTTTTTTTTTGTAATTCTTTGAAGGCAAGCTTAGAGCAAGATAGGAAATTTTTTAATATTCATATTATATTCAC
Organism: Cicer cuneatum; assembly: GCA_037974295.1. Classification (NCBI taxonomy): domain Eukaryota; kingdom Viridiplantae; phylum Streptophyta; class Magnoliopsida; order Fabales; family Fabaceae; genus Cicer; species Cicer cuneatum. The sequence goes on along the minus strand of JBBPBO010001986.1, from coordinate 55,719,511 downwards.
AAAATAATTTTTACTTATTTCCCTCCAAAGACACTAATAAAGTCATATTCAACACTGAGAATCTCAAATGGTTTTAGATTTTTAAAAAAGTATTATCCAACCCTTTTTTTATTGACAAAGAAAAAAAATATAAATGCAGATTACAAAGGATACTCCAACCCATTATATGAAAAGTTCAAAAAAATGCAATAAGACAACTCAAAAGAAAGAAACAAATCACAAAAGAGGTTAATTTGTATCAATTGCCAGTGTAAAAATCATAACCAATCATGTAGGGTAACTTTATAATTAGTTGTGACAAAAATCAAGCATTATTAATAATTTAATAGTGTAAAACCTCTTTAATCTGACCTTGTATATAAATTAAATTCATTAAAAAAATTACTACAAACCAAAGCTCCTAACATAAAGGATACGGAGAATTTCTATAAAAAAACTGGATTCTAAATATAATATTAATGAGAATTTCTATAAAAAGTATATACGTCTCTAACTTTTTATATTTTATTAAATTATTTTTATTTTTTTTCTTATGTATAATCTAGCTATATGTTTATTTGTTGACATAATTTTTATAATTGGAAATTTAAAAGATATTCTATTCAAAATCAATTTATTTGTGCATTGATTGGACGAGTCTCACACCCCCCAAAAATATTATATATTATAAAAAATGTGATCTAAATATTTCACGATATAATTTTCATAATTTATAATTTAAATTTACAAATATTCTATCTAGAATCAATTTATTTGACCATTAATGGACGGGTGTCACAATATATATATATATATATTTATAAAAATTTGATTTAAATATTTGTATCCAAATCAACTATATATATATTTAATTTTATAATTTATCGTATACCTAATTTTCAAATTATTTAATTAATATTTTCTATATTTAATTTTGTGCGAACTTAATATTAATCATTTGATGAGTAGAAATTTGTATAAGTTATTTTTTATGAATTTAATTTATATACTCTTGTCAATGTGAAATTTTATACTGTCAATTAATCACAACCGTTAGATCAATAGAGATATTTGATTTTATTAAAACTAACTCTAAAGTCATCTCTATGAATAGTTGTGATAGTGCATACCAAAACTAATATTTTTCATCGATAGTGCATAGTAATTAAACTCATTTTTTATATACAAAATTTAGGATAAGAAGATGATGTATAAGATTAAATTAGAAAAAAATCTTACAAACATAAAACATTTACATGAGAATTTACATATATTTTCTTCTAAGAAGAATAGAAGTACTCAATCCCATAACATGCAAAGTCAAGACATGTCTCTCTTTTTTTTAATTATTGAAGAATAAATTATATTAATAGGTGACATCAAAATAATGTATATATTAAAATAATCATTAAATAAATAAAAGTTGAATTTAGTTTTTTAATCCAATTACTATTTCTTTACAGCAACCCAATTACCATAAAATATATACTATAAGTAATAAAAATAAGTTAAAAAAAAGACTTAAGTGCATTTTTAATCTCCCTATTTTTTTCAAAATAAACTTTTAGTTATCTCATTTTAAAAAAAAAATTTATCTCCTTTTTTTCTTTCTTTCTGAAAGTTGTGATTGTATTATTTTAATTAAAGGAATCAATTTATAAATTGTAGTAACCGTGATCAAGAGATGACTTTGATGAGATACTTATTATTGCTTATCATTTTTGTAGGATTAATTATATTAATTTCGTTTTTATCTGTACTCTTTTTGTTATTATTTATTTTTTCTATTTGCTGTTTTCTGTTTATATTTCTGTTTTCTGTATTCGTTATTTACTGCTTCTGTTTGTTTTTTATTCTGTAAAATTGTTGTTGCATTGCTGTTTTAATAAGTGTTGTAAATTCCGTACTTTTATTGATTTGTAAAAATAATTCACTTTTAATGTTGTTATTCTTAAATTAACCTTATGCAAAAATGATAAATTATTTTTGGGATTGAAGTGAATAAAAAAGAAAGTTATTTGAACAAGGCATGATCTTTGTGGGAGTGTATATATTATGATTTTGATTTATCATAATGTCATGGATTGTGTAGAATACATGGTAATGCTTTTGAGCGGGTCTTCTTTGTGGTAGCGACTTTTGGAGGTCTTCTTTTTGGTAATGGCTTCGTGCTCTTTTTTTTTATTGGTATGAGTGACATTATATCCAGAACATTTAGTTTTGTGTGAACTTTATTTTAAAAAAGACATATGTGTATTTTATGGTTATAATTTTTAAATGTTTAATTTCTTTTGATGCAATTTCTTTTTACTTTTATTTTATAGCATTTAATTTTTTGTTTTTACCTCGTACATAGAACTAATCTTTACAAATATTTTTAGGTACTACTAATCAGAAGAATCACAAGAATGATTTTTCTAGAAAATGTGTTCAGACGCGGCGACAGATCGTTGAAATTTGGGACTTACATGCTTCATAGAATCTTTAAACTTTATAGTATTTTTAACTTATATTGCACAACTTAATTAAATATTTTAAATGCGAATGTGGTTTATTTCTGTTTGATAGAAATATTGTAATGTAGTTATTTTGGTTAATTTAACTCTGTGAAAGTTATTATATTAAAAAAATATTTTTATGAAAAATAGAGTTAACTTGTCACGGTTAAATTTGATTTGTATTCTTTAAAAAAAATCAACATTTTTCAAAAAAATAATCAATGTAGTTAAGTAGCATCTTGGATCAAAATTCAGGATGTTATAATTATAAATATACTAATTGCAAATGTATTATAAAAACTATGCACGGGCATATATTTGTCAATAAATAATTAGTTAAAATTAGTATTTTTTTAATATTATCAACATAAAAATAAGAACAATTATGATACAATACTTATAATTTTTTCATGTTGTCTATTTAAAAATGAGTCGCTAAAAACGCTGGTGTAACATATAATCATAAATGAGATAAATGTTTGCCATTAATCAAATAGTCATAATTAATATTTTATATCTCCTAAATAAAAATAATAATAATAATAATTATATTACACTAATTATAATTTATTATAAAAATCGTACACGGGAGTAAAACAAATTTTTTTATTATGTAGGTACTAAAATATAATTTGTTGCATTTTACATGGACTAAAACGAAAGTTTTTATTTTGCAGGGATTAAAACCAAATTTCTTAGATTTCGCAGATATTAAGTTTAAAGTAATTAATTACTCAACTGTTAGCTATAATTTCTTAATTTAATTCAAAAAACCTACTAATACTTATAAGATTTTCATACAAAAAGTTGTTTCTAATTAAATAAGTAAAATATAATTTATAATTTTCATTCCTGGTATCACCTATTAGAGCGGGTTTCTCCCAAACTTGAACTTTAAGACTCATTAACCTGTAATAATTGCAATTTTGCAAACGCAGGGTCAAGCCAGTCAAACACAAACAACGAAGGAGATGAGTTTTGAGATCATGTTGATATTATAATATAAATATGAAGAACACACAAACAATCATAATAGATCGTATCATAATCACATTACGATATATCAAAGTATTCAATCAAATAGTACTATATTATAACATCAAAGTCACTAAGTAAAATAATTAACTCGTTATAATATGCATCAAATCATCTAAGAGAAACTATTATTACTTTTGAAACACATCAATCACAACAAAACAATCACAAGGAAATGCAATGCTATGCATGAGCTAGGACTCTACTACTTCACAGTGTAGTACCATTCTAACTCTGAAGTACTTGGTTAGGAGGCTTGTTACTATGCCACCCAGTGGACTGACAATTCAAATTGGTCATGTCCTCATAGATCCCCTTAACTCAACCCGAGACACATATACGCAACAATCGAGGTAAACGTGTGTTGCACAATAGATCTCGATATTTGGAGTGCTACCTCCAAGTCACCTAGGAATTCTCCACCCGAATACCTCAAAGGTCTAATAGTCCTTAAGGCTCAAAAGTAGACCGTCACGATCAGACTCATTCAGTTGTACTTCTCCGAAATCACTAGGCTTGTCAGACCCTACCTATATGATGACAAAACAATCTCCACTTCAAAAATTAACAGTAACTTCAAATATTCACAACATCTATTTTCTCCCCTCGTTAGCCTAGAGTACTACATTAAGAGCATCATTTTTAGCACAAGTTGGAATTATCACTATTTCATCAACTATGGGGTTACTTCAATATTCTCATCACAAATTTATAACATCACTATAATCAATCAAACATCATCATTATCATCACATAAACATATATTATACAATGCATCCATCTTTTATTATCACATCACATAAACTCATTTAATCAAACATATGTACATAATTTCATTCGACATCCAACATCACAATAATATAAAATATCAAATATCACACAATTAAGGAAATTAAATCAATCAACACCTTATAAATATTTCTATTCCACATTTTAATCTCACAATTTTCATATTTGCACATTAATTTATTACTCAAAGGGCTACTGCTGTATGTAGCGAGTCCCAGATGAATCTTTGGGAAATACGGTTTTCCTGTTCATCTCACAATATATTATACTCATGAATTCAAATTCTCTCTCACCCTACCTTATTTCGACGCTTTCACATGCGGATACAAGGCCACAAGCAAAAAAACTTTGTTCTTTAACTCCTTGTCCTTCAATAGATCTAACTCGACAATTTATGGATAAACGTCGAAAATAAATTATGATAACACACTCTAAAATGGTCAATTTCGAAATTGAGTCAAATAAACTTACCCCAATTCGGAAAATTATTGTGGGATAATATAGCCACTGTTTACTTGCGGCTGCCTTGTTTCTTTGCGTACAGCTCCTCTCTCTTTCTGCTATATTTTCTTCTTTCTCTTTTCAATTAATTTTTTTTAATTATTTAATTAGGGTTTACTCTTGCATGTGGGTTTAACCCATAAAACACATTTTACTCCTTTCTTTTATTTATTTTTTTAAAATAAAACCAACAATTCTCAAAACTAATTTGTTTTAACACTTTTTCTTTTAAATACAATTTCATTAACAAAACATTACTAATATTTCAAAACTAATATTTTATACAATAAAGTAATTAATCTTTTAAAATACATTAATAACCAAAACTCTCATATTCAAAATAATAACTATAGTTATTACTATAATATTTTTCAAATAATAGCATAAAAGTACTACCATCTTATAGAACGGTTAAAACGATAAAATAAATAAATATTGTTAAGACAAACTCTCAATTTTAAAGTTTTGATGAAAATAAACAAAGGTTAATTAAAAGATTGTTAATTATGATTCTAAGTATATTGTTAATTTAAACCTGTGCTTTTGAGTGTGTTAATTCAAAGATAGGTTTCAAAAGAATCAAAGAAAAACAGCATCAGAAGAACATTATTCACATTCTGGAAAAAGGAGAATGTTCGCCAGACTGTGACAGCATAAAGACCCAACTTTCTCCATCAGTTAATTAAAGTTGTTGGCTCTGGAAGTTACATGAATATGATCACTACATGGCAGAGAACACATAGGATCTATTCAACTCAAAGAGGACATTCGAATTGCAAAAGAAAAAGACTCTCAAACAAGCCTGTCCAGACAGTTTTGGGAATGACTGTCAAGACTGTTAAAACAATCTTGAAGTCAAAGACAGTTTCCAATATGACCACAGAAACGACCAGATTGATTATCAGCCTCCAAGGATACCTAAAGTACAAAAAGTCCAGAATGATCATCAATCTCTAGTCAGTTTTAAAAGCTTCAGTACAAGCTCTTTACATCAAGCTTTCATGATCATTTTCAATCTGTTTTGAATGGTTCAAAGCTTCAGTTCAAACTAGCAATATTATCTCTTATCAGAAGCTTTAGAGGATCATTAAAAATTCAAGAAAGATTGATTCAAAACGCAAAATACAGCTCAGCCTAAAACAGAAAGTAAAAAGTGTCAAAAGTAGGATTACTTGTTGCCTCTGGTTCAGTCAGACAAAGGCATCAACAACGGCTATATTGGCCTTCATTAAATGCTCTCAAGCCTATAAAAGGAAGGCCACAACTCAAGGAAAACTCAGAAGTTCAAGTGCTAACAAGTTTCTCCAAATCATTCACATTCACATACTTGAAATTATGCAAATCATTTACAGAATCAGTTGTAGTTAAATCCTTCTTACTCTGATATATTCATACTGATTTATCTGTAAAAGAATCGAAACCTCAAACAAGAGTTGAGTCATTTCAGATTCTAAACAATCTCACTATTATTGTAAAACTCAAACTATAAGAGTTTGATATAGTTTGAGGTAGATTGTAAGAAATCCTATCAAGACAGATAGGTGATTCGATTAATCTGATACCAGGTGGAATCAGATTAAGTTCTGTAAACAAAGATCAAGGTTGATCTAGGCTAGGTGCTGTAAAACCAGAAGGTTCTTGTTTTAAACACTTAGTGGAAAATCTCACGATATGGGGACTAGACGTAGCCCAAGTTGGGTGAACCAGGATACATCTATGTGTGGTATTTCTTATCCTTAATCTCCTTATCAAGTTTGATTGTTTTTAAGATTAAAACACAAAATCGTTTTTCTATTTTACACACTAATCTGAACGTTCTCTGTTTTCTATTCAAACCAAGAACGTTCTCCATTTTTCTGCTTCCTTAACCAAGAACTTTCTTGGGTTTAAAACTGAAGTTTTTCAGGAAATTTTAAAAAGAGAGATTTACAATTCAAACCCCCCTTCCTTGTAAATCAATTTTGCTACTTCAATTGGCATCAGAGCAAGGTCTCTAAAAAGAACACCTAATCAGTGTTAGAGAAAAAGATCCAGAAAATGTCTAAAGCAAAATACATTGTTGAGGGAGGATCCTCAAACAGACCACCATTCTTTGATGGTACTGATTATTACTTTTGGGAAAACAAAATGCAATTGTTTCTCAAATCACAGGACACAGGCATGTGGAACATCATAATAAATGGAAATCATGTTCCAAGAATGAATTCAGAAGATCCAGCTTCAACAGACAAGAAAGAAGCAGACTGGACTCCTGATGATAAAGCTAAGGTACTCCTAAACTCTAAAGCTCATTTATTCTTATCGTGTGCTTTGAGCAGGGAAGCAAGTGAAAGAGTAGACGAATGTAAAACTGCTAAAGAAGTATGGGATACATTACAAACTCACCATGAAGGTACAAGCCATGTCAAAGAAACAAGAATAGACATTGGTATAAGAAAATTTGAATTATTTGAGATGCAAGAAGGAGAAACCATTGACGAGATGTATGCAAGATTCACAACAATAGTGAATGAAATGCGTTCTGTTGGAAAAGCCTATTCAATACAAGACAGGGTAAGAAAGATCATGAGATGTCTTCCAATTGTATGGAGACCAATGGTAACAGCTATAAGCCAAGCCAAAAATCTTGAAACACTTCCCCTGGAAGAATTGATAGGAACTTTAAGAGCACATGAAATACTGCTACAAGAAGATAAACCTGCCAAGAAAGGCAAAGCAGCAGCTCTGAAGGCATCTCAAGAAAGCATCATACTACAAACTGATGAAGAACCAGAAGAAATTGGACAAAAAGATGCTGATGAAGAAATTGCTCTTCTCACCAAAAAAATACAAAGAATGATGAGAAGGAGAGATCAAATCAAAAAAGGATTTCCAAATAAAAATCCCAAAACAGAAGTTGATAAGAGCCAGATTACATGTTTTGGTTGCAATAAACTAGGACATTACAAATCTGAATGTCCCTTAAATAAGAAAACACCAAAACGATTTCCTTCCAAAAAGAAATCAATGCTGGCCACATGGGATGACTCAGAAGAATCAGACTCAGAAGAAGAAGAAGCCAACATATGTCTGATGGCAGATACAGAAGAAAACGAGGTAATAAATTCTGAATCCTGTTCTCTGTGTGAATTAATGGGAAAAGAATTTGACAACTTGCTAAATGATTCGAATACTTTCATACAAAAATGTAGTTCCTTAAAAGAACAAGTTTTTAAAGAAAAAGAAGAAAAAGAAAAGGCTCAGGCCATGATTGAGATTCTCAAAAATACCATTCAAGAACTGAGAGGATCAAAACAGCAAAGTTGTGAAATTCAGAAAGGCCAAGAACGTTCTGTAGCTAAAACGGAGAACGTTCACCTTAAATCTGAAAATGAAATATTGAAAACTGATTTGCTTAATTTTATAAAAGCTACTGAAACTTTTCAGAAAATCATGGGATCACAAATAGGAATATTTGATAAAGCTGGTCTTGGTTTTGATCAATCTCAAAAAACCAAGATATATGAAAACTTTTCTATTCCGGAAAGCAAGATCGAAAAATGCAAAACAAAATGTTCATACTGTAAAAAACTTGGACATTTGGCATTTGCTTGCTATTTCAAAAAATGGGATGAGAAGAATAAGAGCAGAAAGATATTTGAAAGAAAAGAGCCAATTTTGAAAAAACCAAAATGTTCTCCAGCCTATTCTCAAAACGGAGAAAGTTCAAGAAGAAAAACTGAACCTTCTCCAGAAAGTTTGAAAAAGAGAGAACGATCCAGAATCTTTACACAATCAAGATTCCAACCTTTGAAAACTCAGATTTCAAAAACAATACCAAAACCAACTGTTAAATGTTCCTATTGTCTCAAATTTGGTCATCAAGAATCAACATGTCATTTTAAAAAGAAAGAAATGATTAAAACTAACTCTCAAGGACCCAAGACAAAGTGGGTACCTAAAGTTAAAGTAACACCTTATGCAGAATGGATTTCAACTTGTCAAGAGAAAGCCATGGTTCTTGGACAGTGGCTGTTCAAGACATATGACAGGAGATAAAAGCTGTTTCTTGTCATTTGAAAAGTGTAAGACCCTTAATTTTTAATCAAAATTATGGAGTTAATTTTAATTGTATTTTTGGGGATAATTGTAAAATATTTAATATATGTATGTTTGAGTGGATATATATATATATATAAATATTTATTTTGGAGGATGAAATAAAAATTATTGGGTGAAGATTTAATTAATTTAATTATGAGTAATTAAATTAATTGGACAATCAATTGAGGATTAGTGGCTAATTACAAGGTAAATAAGTGCTGAAGAACCCAACCTTATTTTAATATTATTTTGGGGTGAGGTGGCATCACCAAAAGCCTATAAGTAGGATGAGCATGATGGTGGAATCAGAACACCATCCCTCATTCCTTGCGGCCAATACTGCATGTAATAGTAACCCATTTTTCCCTCTCATTCTACCTCTGTTTTCTGCCTTCCCATTTCCAGTCACGGTTATAAAAGAAGAAGAGAGGGAACTCTTAAAGTATCATTACTGGAACATCCAAACACTGAAACACCAAAACCCCAGTACAAAAGTTATTCCCCGTACCATTACGGAGTTAAAGAACCCAGTTTCGCAGCAGCAAACACCAGTTGCAGTTTCGCCGTTTCTGGACGCATACACTTTAGCATAAGCAGAACACGCTACAAGGGTAAGGGCACCTTCCACTTCCTAGTTGCATTAGGGCTGTAAGTGCATAATTTTCATGGCATTACTAGTGTTTTCATGACTTTTTTGAAACTGATTTGCCTGTGCTTGAAAGAAATGAAAAAAAAAATGCATTTTTGACGTTTTAAAGCTATGTGATGATTCTGTTTTGAGCTGAATGCACTAAAGTTGTGCTGTTTATGTGGGAAAGTGGAAAATGTCTTGAATATTATTTCAAACATGATTTAAAAATGCATGTTCATAAAACTGTTTTGAAATGCAAAAATGGATTCTGTTTGTGTGTTGCTGCTCTGTAAATGCTGCATGTTATTCTGATATGTGTGAAAGTTGAAATGCTTGCATGTTCTTCTGATGTGTTGTGAAAGTTGAAATGCTTGCATGTTCTTCTGATATGTTGTGGAAACTGAAATGCTGTATGATGTTCTGATGATTTGAAAGTCTGGATGACTTGTTGTTGATAATCCTGATTCTGTTCTATTTTAAGTGGTTCTGGTGATGTTGATGATTTAAAAAGAAAAGGGATTTTAAATGAGGAAAGTGTTTTTCTGGAAAAATACAGAGTCTGTTTGGATGTTTGGTTGTTTTTTTTAAAGAAACCGTTTGAAATGTGTTGCTTATGATGATTCTGATAATCATCATGTTTTCCTGCTTCTGATGATTTTGATAATCATCATGTTTTCTGCTTCTGATGATTCTGATCATCATCCTGTTTCCTGCTTCTGATGATTCTGATAATCATCATGTTTTCTGCTTCTGATGATTCTGATAATCATCATGTTTTCCTGCTTCTGATGATTCTGATAATCATCATGTTTTCTGCTTCTGATGATTCTGATAATCATCATGTTTTCCTGCTTCTGATGATTCTGATAATCATCATGTTTTCTACTTCTGATGATTCTGATCATCATCCTGTTTCCTGTTTATGATGATTCTGATAATCATTCTATTGTTTCTGCTTCTGGTGATTCTGGCATGAACCATTATGTGCTTCTTCTGATCAATTATGGATGAAGTCTGGGCGAAGTCTGGGTTATTCAAAATTCGATTGTCATGCCATGTTCTGGTCAAATTATCTTCTAGATTACTTCTTGCTTTTGACAACTTATGGCCTGGAACAACTCTTCACATGGCAGGCTTCACAATAGTATGGTCCAAAGAATCTTCTTATATTTATTCCCTCTGATATAATCCATCAAAGATATCTTCTGGTCCCATCTGGACAAGTATGGACTGTGTTGAAATTACACTGCCAGACAATGTTTTGATCAGTATAACTTCTTGATTTCTTCTGATATTTGAATCATTCTTGTTTGGAGCAATTCATATTATGGCAGGCTTCCCTCTGGTATTTTCCAGATGTTCTTCTGATTTTGTTTCTGTTTGATATAAGCCTCCAAAGTTATCTTCTGGTCGGTTTTGGACATTCCGTTTATCTTCTGATAATTCCAGAAATGCATCTTCTGTAAATTCAGAATGTATCCTCTGATACATTCATCTTCTGATGGTTTTTACAATAGTAATTCAAGTTCAAAATAAGATTCCATCAAGTGTATTTGTACACATCAAAATCCAGATTATTTAGAACCAACTTGGTTCCAACATCACTCTGTGTTGTTTCTGATGATTCTGGTGTGAATCATTCTGTGCTACTTTTGATGGTTCTGGGTGAATCATTCTGTTGTTTCTGCTTCTGATGATTCTGGTGTGAATTATTCTGTGCTGCTTCTGATGGGTCTGGGTGAATCATTCTGTTGTTTCTGCTTCTAATGATTCTGGTGTGAATCATTCTGTGATGCTTCTGATGATTCTAGGTGAATCATTCTGTTGTTTTGTTTCCGATGGTTCTGGAGTGCATCATTCTGGTTCTGTTCTAATGTTAAACATTCATTCTGGTTCTGTTCTGATGTTAATCATTCATTCTAGTTCTGTTTCTGATGTTCTGGTGTTGATGATTCTGATTCTAATTCTGTTTCTAATGTTCTGATGTTAATCGTTCTGATTCTGGTTCTGTTTTCTGATGATTTGATGTAGATCATTCTGGTTTTGTCTTATGTATTCAACTACAGGCAATCTGTATTCGAATACAGAATGTTAAAATTGCAGATTTTCACTAGTTTCAACTTCTGTATTCGAATACAGAGAAGCTGTATTCGAATACAGATTCGTAAAATTCCAGAACCCCTCAGTTTTAAACTCTGTATTTGAATTTTAAGAATTTGGGAAAACATTTCAAAGTGTTGATGATTAATGGATTGTTTAATCATGATTGTGATAATGCTAATTCCGACTGTGCTGAAATATTTTAAACATGATGAGAAGCATGAATTTTCAGATTTTGCATTCTGTTTCTAGAGAAGTGAAACACTGCATATTCATGCATTGCATAGTCAAGTGGTACCCGCGATGGGCCACAGAGTAATGCGCAACCACGTGCTGATCTGTTGAGCGATTGCACGAGTGCTAGACTGTTGAACGTCTGCACTAGGTACTGATCTGTTGAGCGATTGTACTTTGGTATATAAGTGCTGGACTGTTGAGCGTCTGCACTGGTACTGGACTGTTGAGCGTCTGCACTGGTACTGGACTGTTGAGCGTTTGTATCCTGAAATGCGCAGCCACGTGCTGATCTGTTGAGCGATTGCACGAGTGTTGGATTGTTGAGCATCTACACTAGGTACTGATCTGTTGAGCGATTGTACCTTGGTACATGTCAAACGTGCTGGTCTGTTGAGCGACTGCACATGTGATGGACTATTGAGCGTCTGCACTGGGTGCTGATCTGTTGAGCGATTGTACCTTGGTCTTTTGGGCCGTTAAAGTCAAACATAATGTGCTGGTCTGTTGAGCGACTACACCTTGGTGATTCCAAGAAAATTGTATACATGAGCATATACATATTGCATTGAGGTATTGACCGGTGGGTCACGTTTGATTATATGTTGAATGAGTGGAAAATTGAATGTGTGTGAGTACTGTCCAGAATTTGAAATTCTGAGTTAATGATTGTGTTTTGCTGAAGTGTTGTTTGTACTTACCACATAATTCATAATAATTGGCTGCTGTTTTGAAAAGGCATATATGTCATTAATTTTCAAATGAGCATTATTATTTTCCTCATTATCATATGTTATACCATGATTATAAATGTTGTTGTGCAATATATGCTATGTGATTATCTGTTAATTTTGGTCGGTGACCCTTGCTATTATATTGTGGACTTTGGGCTTTGCCCTCAGATGTTACCCGAACCCGTCCTACCGACGGATACACTAACGACGGAAACGTCGTTAGTTTCCCCTGATTTTTCATACGGAGTATTCGTGGACGACGCAGAGGGGCAGACAACTGGCTGAAGAAGAGACTTGTAGGGGATACGAGGGAGACCGTGCTACTGTAGCTTAGTGCATGATCAGTCTAGACTTTTGTATAGGGTCTTGATGTTTTGGAAATGTAATTTTATTTTGGGAATTTATGTATGACTTTTTCCACTGTATTATTCTGCATCTTGACACTGGTCAGTGGCCACAGGCCGGGTGTTCTCTTTTGAAATGAACTGATTTTATTTTAATTCCCTTGATATTAATTTTGGAAAACTCATTTTAATTATTTATTGAAAAAAAAAATACACTCGCGCTGTGTTTTAAACTCGGGGTGTTACAATTGTTGTATCAGAGCATTTGGTTAATGTTTTGGGATAAAGCTCTGATTTAAGTATTTGTTTTGAGTTATTAGCTGATCATGCATAAAAGCAAGTAGTTAAAGTGTCAAGTCTTGAGTAAGTTGTGGTGTGACTGAAGTGCTGATGGTTTTGTAGGGAAACAATGCCTCCACGAAGAGATGACACCACGAGAGCCAATGTCAGCCGGGAAGATCGGATGGCTGAAGCAATGAACAACATGGCTGCGTCTGTTGCTGCACAGACGGCTGCCAAAACTTAACGCGATCTGGAAAGGAGAGAAAGAGAGATCCACGCTGCTGAATCTAGAGGACTAGAGGATTTTCGTCGCCATAATCCTCCCAAGTTCAAAGGTGATGAGGGTCCAGAGAGAGCAGACCAATGGATCCAAGAGATGGATAAGATCTTTGAGATGATTAACTGTCGGGCAGAGGTGAAAGTCAACTATGCCACGTACCTGCTGATAGGGGATGCATAGTATTGGTGGAGGAGTACGAGATTGCTGATGGGGTCAGCACAGGAGGAAGTGACCTGGGAGTCATTCAAAAAGAAGTTTCTAGACAAGTACTTCCCAATGAGCACTAGGACCAAGTTGGGGGATGACTTTCTGAAATTGTACCAAGGGAATATGATAGTAGGAGAGTACGCAGCTAAGTTCGAGTCGCTGTCCAGACATTTCAGATTCTTCCTGGAAGAAGTCGATGAACAGTTTATGTGTCATCGCTTTCAGAATGGATTGAAGTACGAGATCCAAGAGTCGGTCCTACCCTTGGGAATACAATGTTTCCAAGTGCTAGTAGAAAAGTGTAGAGAGGTGGAAGAGATGAAGAACAGAAGGGCCAACAGAGGAGGGAACTTTAACTCTGGAGAGCCTAGTCGGGTACATAACCAGAACAATAAGGGGAAGCAAGTTACCAAGCCGTATAACCGACCACCAAACAGCAAGAGAGGCCAGAATTGGCTGGGAACCCAGAGTTTTGGACGGCAATTAGGACAAGGGGTCGGGTGTTATCGCTGTGGGAAGGAAGGACATATTGCAACTGCTTGTACTGTGAAGGATTTGTTGTGCTTCAACTGCCACAAGCCAGGACACGTGGCGAGGGATTGCCAGGTTCCGAAGGTGGAACCAACTGTGAACACAGCCAGAGCTACTCGTCCTACTGCTAGAGGCTGCGTTTATCACATGGGTGCTGAAGCTGGAAGACAAGCTCAAAATTTGATCCAGCAAGACTGTGAGATTGTAGGTAACACACTAACTGCACTTTTTGATTCGGGGGCAACCCATTCTTTCATTGCTATGGATTGTGTGCACCGTTTGAAGTTGTCTGTATCTGCTTTGCCTTTTGATTTGGTTGTTTCTACACCTGCTAAGACTTTGACTATAAACTCTGCATGTTTACACTGTACCGTAACAATACAGAATAGAGATTTCTTGGTCAATTTAATCTATTTACCCCTACAATCACTCGAGATCATTCTCAGTATGGATTGGATGACCTACAATTACGTAGTTTTGGACTGCGCCCGGAAATTCGTTCTTTTTCCCGAACCTGGAGTCGTTCGGTATTTGACTGCTAACCAACTCGGAGTATCACTGAGAGAAGGAACTTAGGAATTTTTGTCATTGGCTAACGTGGAGACCAAGATGGATGTGAACATAGAAGATGTGATGTTAGTCAAAGAATATCCGGACGTATTTCTGACGGAAATTCCAAGATTACCCCCGGTAAGAGAAGTGGAGTTCTTCATTGACTTACACCCAGGAACTGGACCTATTTCAATTGCGCCGTACCGGATGTCGCCATTGGAATTAAGCGAGCTTAAGGGTTAAATTGAAGGATTATTGGAGAAGGGATTTATCAGACCAAGTGTGTCGCCCTGGGGAGCTCCGGTGTTGTTGGTTAAGAAGAAGGATGGAAGTTCACGTTTATGTGTGGATTATCGGCAACTGAACAAGGTGACTATCAAGAATCGTTATCCATTACCACGCATCAATGATTTGATGGACCAATTGAGGGGAGCAGCAGTGTTCTCAAAGATAGATTTGAAGTCGGGATACCATCAGATTCGAGTAAGAGAAGGAGATATTCAAAAGACTGCTTTCAGAACTCGTTACGGACACTATGAATATCTCGTTATGCCTTTTGGAGTTACGAATGCACCAGCAATATTTATGGATTATATGAATATGATATTCAGCCCGTTTCTGGATAAGTTCGTGGTGGTATTCATCGATGACATTTTGATTTATTCAAAGGATGAAGAAGAACATGAAGAGCACTTACGTCAAGTTCTTGAAGTCTTACGCGAGAAGCAGCTGTATGCAAATTTGTCGAAGTGCGAGTTTTGGCTAAAGGAAGTGAATTTCTTGGGACATGTGATAACGAAAGAAGGAATCGCTGTCGATCCGGCAAAGATTGAGACAATTCTTGCCTGGAAACAGCCCCAGACTGTCACGAACATAAGAAGTTTTGTCGGACTAGCAGGATACTACAGGAGATTTATTGAAGGATTTGCTAAGATTGTAGCTCCTTTGACACAACTCACCAGGAAGAAGCAGCCGTTTGCATGGACGGAGAAGTGTGAGGAGAGTTTTCAGTTGCTGAAGGAAAAGTTGACAACCTCACCAGTGTTGGTATTGCCACAGACGGAGGGACCATATGAAGTTTACTGCGATGCATCTCACCAAGGTTTGGGATGTGTTTTGATGCAACACAAGAAAGCTGTAGCTTACGCCTCAAGACAGTTGAAAACTCACGAACGGAACTACCCCAATCATGATTTGGAGCTGGCTGCAGTAGTGTTTGCGTTAAAGGTTTGGAGACACTACTTATATGGATGTACATTCACGGTATTCAGCGACCATAAAAGCTTGAAGTATCTGTTTGATCAGAAGGAATTGAACATGCGTCAGAGAAGATGGATGGAGACTCTCAAGGATTTTGACTTTTCATTACAATACCACCCTGGAAAAGCCAATGTGGTGGCTGACGCATTGAGTCAGAAGAGCGTGTCAGTATCTTCAATGATAATGGCCCGACAACAGGAGTTGTGGGAAGCATTTAGAGATCTACAATTGGACGTAAAGTTTGCACCGGGGATGATAAAGTGTGGAATGATAACAATTTCGAGTGGATTACTGGAGGAGATTGCAAACTTGCAAAATGACGCATCGATCCAAGAAAAGAGGAACTTGATAGCGCAAGGACAGACCACTGAATTCAGCATCGGAACAGATGATATTCTAAGATGTAACGGAAGAGTTTGGGTACCGGAAGTAGCAAAGATGAGAAGAGCAATTTTGGAAGAGGCTCATAAGAGTAAGTTGAGTATTCATCCTGGAGCGACCAAGACGTACCAGGACTTAAGGCAGAATTTCTGGTGGCCAGGAATGAAGAGGGATGTGGCAGAATATGTATCAGCTTGTTTGACTTGCCAGAAAGCGAAAGTGGAACATCAACGACCTGCTGGAATGCTGCAACCTTTGGACATACCGGAATGGAAGTGGGACAACATTTCCATGGATTTCATAACAGGACTGCCCAAGACAAGGAAGAAGAATGATTCAATTTGGGTAATCGTGGATCGTTTGACAAAGTCCGCTCATTTGTTGCCGGTAAGGACCACTTATAAGGTAGATAAGCTGATGGAAATCTACATCGCTGAGATTGTGAGGTTACACGGTGTTCCCTCAAGTATAGTATCGGACCGTGATCCAAAGTTCACATCTCACTATTGGGGAGCGTTGCATGAAGCTTTGGGAACGAAACTGAAATTGAGTTCAGCCTACCATCCATAAACAGACGTACAAACTGAGAGAACAAATCAGTCCCGGGAAGATCTATTGAGAGCATGTGTGTTGGAAGACAGGAAACTGGGATGAGGTGCTGCCCTTGATTGAATTCACTTACAACAACAGTTTTCACGCAAGTATTGGAATGGCGCCCTATGAGGCTTTATATGGACGCAAGTGTCAGACGCCTTTATGATGGTATAAGGACAGTGAGAGCATGATTGTTGGACCTGAGATGGTGGAACAAACCACAGAGAAAATCAAGAGGATACAAGAGAAAATGAAGATTTCACAAGATCGTCAAAAGAGTTATGCGGACAAGAGTCGCAGACCTTTGGAATTTGAGCAGGGTGATTGTGTATTTCTAAGGGTTACGCCTACAACTGGTGTTGGCAGAGCTATTAAGTCAAGAAAGTTGACTCCGAAATTTATTGGGCCATACCAGATTACTGCACGTATTGGACCATTGGCCTATCAGATTGCTTTACCTCCAACACTGTCCAATATTCATGACGTATTTAATGTGTCGCAGCTAAGTGAATACATTGCAGACCTATCACATGTGATCGAGCCAGATACAATTCAGCAGAGGGACAACCTGTCTTTTGAAGTATTGCCGGTAAGGATTGAAGACAGGAAGATTAAACAGTTGAGGAACAAGGAAGTCCCACTAGTCAAGGTGATTTGGAATCCGACTACTGGAGACGCGACTTGGGAACTAGAGAGTAAGATGAGGGAACAATATCCTCAGTTGTTTACTGATGTGTAGTTTCAAGGACGAAAGTAATTTAAGGGGGGGAGTAATGTAAGACCCTTAATTTTTAATCAAAATTATGGAATTAATTTTAATTGTATTTTTGGGGATAATTGTAAAATATTTAATATATGTATGTTTGAGTGGATATATATATATATAAATATTTATTTTGGAGGATGAAATAAAAATTATTGGGTGAAGATTTAATTAATTTAATTATGAGTAATTAAATTAATTGGACAATTAATTGAGGATTAGTGGCTAATTACAATGTAAATAAGTGCTGAAGAACCCAGCCTTATTTTAATATTATTTTGGGGTGAGGTGGCATCACCAAAAGCCTATAAGTAGGGTGAGCATGATGGTGAAATCAGAACACCATCCCTCCTTCCTTGCTGCCTATACTGCATGTAATAGTAACCCATTTTTCCCTCCCATTCTGCCTCTGTTTTCTGCCTTCCCATTTCCAGTCACAGTTATAAAAGAGGAAGAGAGGGAACTCTTCAAAGTATCATTATTGGAACATCCAAACACTGAAACACCAAAACCCCAGTACAAAAGTTATTCCCCGTACAATTACGGAGTTAAAGAACCTAGTTTCGCAGCAGCAAACACCAGTTGCAGTTTCGCCGTTTCTGGACGCATACACTTTAGCAGAAGCATAACACGCTACAAGGGTAAGGGCACCTTCCACTTCCTAGTTGCATTAGGGCTGTAAGTGCATAATTTTCATGGCATTACTAGTGTTTTCATGACTGTTTTGAAATTGGTTTGCCTGTGCTTGAAAGAAATGGAAAAAAAAATGCATTTTTGACGTTTTAAAGCTCTGTGATGATTCTGTTTTGAGCTGAATGCACTAAAGTTGTGCTGTTTATGTGGGAAAGTGGAAAATGTCTTGAATATTATTTCAAACATGATTTAAAAATGCATGTTCATAAAACTGTTTTGAAATGCAAAAATGGATTCTGTTTGTGTGTTGCTGCTCTGTGAATGCTGCATGTTATTCTGATATGTGTGAAAGTTGAAATGCTTGCATGTTCTTCTGATGTGTTGTGAAAGTTGAAATGCTTGCATGTTCTTCTGATGTGTTGTGGAAACTGAAATGTTGTATGATGTTCTGATGATTTGAAAGTCTGGATGACTTGTTGTTGATAATCCTGATTCTGTTCTGTTTTAAGTGGTTCTGGTGATGTTGATGATTTAAAAAGAAAAGGGATTTTAAATGAGGAAAGTGTTTTTCTGGAAAAATGCAGAGTCTGTTTGGATGTTTGGTTGTTTTTTTTAAAGAAACCGTTTGAAATGTGTTGCTTCTGATGATTCTGATAATCATCATGTTTTCCTGCTTCTGATGATTCTGATAATCATCATGTTTTCTGCTTCTGATGATTCTGATCATCATCCTGTTTCCTGCTTCTGATGATTCTGATAATCATCATGTTTTCTGCTTCTGATGATTCTGATAATCATCATGTTTTCCCGCTTCTGATGATTCTGATTATCATCATGTTTTCTGCTTCTGATGATTCTGATAATCATCATGTTTTCCTGCTTCTGATGATTCTGATAATCATCATGTTTTCTACTTCTGATGATTCTGATCATCATCCTGTTTCTGATGATTCTGATAATCATTCTGTTGTTTCTGCTTCTGGTGATTCTGGCATGAACCATTCTGTGCTTCTTCTGATCAATTCTGGATGAAGTTTGGGCGAAGTCTGGGTTATTCAAAATTCGATTGTCATGCCATGTTCTGGTCAAATTATCTTATGGATTACTTCTTGCTTTTGACAACTTATGGCCTGGAACAACTCTTCACATGGCAGGCTTCACAATAGTATGGCCCAAAGAATCTTCTGATATTTATTCCCTCTGATATAATCCATCAAAGATATCTGCTGGTCACTTCTGGACAAGTATGGACTGTGTTGAAATTACACTGCCAGACTATGTTATGATCAATATAACTTGATTTCTTCTGATATTTGAATCATTCTTGTTTGGAGCAATTCAAATTATGGTAGGCTTCCCTCTGGTATTTTCCATATGTTCTTCTGATTTTGTTTCTGTTTGATATAAGCCTCCAAAGTTATCTTCTGGTCGGTTTTGGACATTCTGGTTTATCTTCTGATAATTTCCAGAAATGCATCTTCTATAAATTCAGAATGTATCCTCTGATACATTCATCTTCTGATGGTTTTTACAGTAGTAATTCAAGTTCAAAATAAGATTCCATCAAGTGTATTTGTACACATCAAAATCCAGATTATTTAGAACCAACTTGGTTCCAACATCACTCTGTGTTGTTTCTGATGATTCTGGTGTGAATCATTCTGTGCTGCTTCTGATGGTTCTGGGTGAATCATTCTGTTATTTCTGCTTCTGATGATTCTGGTGTGAATCATTCTGTGCTGCTTCTGATGGGTCTGGGTGAATCATTCTGTTGTTTCTGCTTCTGATGATTCTGGTGTGAATCATTCTGTGATGCTTCTGATGATTCTAGGTGAATCATTCTGTTTTTTTGCTTCCGATGGTTCTGGAGTGCATCATTATGGTTCTATTCTGATGTTAAACATTCATTCTGGTTCTGTTCTGATGTTAATCATTCATTCTGGTTCTGTTTCTGATGTTCTGGTGTTGATGATTCTGATTCTAATTCTGTTTCTAATGTTCTGATTTTAATCATTCTGATTCTGGTTCTGTTTTCTAATGATTTGATGTAGATCATTCTGGTTTTGTCTTATGTATTCAACTACAGGCAATCTGTATTCGAATACAGAATGTTAAAATTGCAGATTTTCACTAGTTTCAACTTCTGTATTCGAATACAGAGAAGCTGTATTCGAATACAGATTCGTAAAATTCCAGAAACCCTCAGTTTTAAACTCTGTATTTGAATTTTAAGAATCTTGGAAAACATTTCAAAGTGTTGATGATTAATGGATTGTTTAATCATGATTGTGATGATGTTAATTCCGATTGTGCTGAAATATTTTAAACATGATGAGAAGCATGAATTTTCTAATTTTGCATTCTGTTTGTAGAGAAGTGAAACACTGCATATTCATACATTGCATAGTCAAGTGGTACCCGCGATGGGCCACAGAGTAATGCGCAACCACATGCTAATCTGTTGAGCGATTGCACGAGTGCTGGACTGTTGAGCGTCTGCACTAGGTACTGATCTGTTGAGTGATTGTACTTTGGTATATAAGTGCTGGACTGTTGAGCGTCTGCACTGGTACTGGACTGTTGAGCGTCTGTATCCTGAAATGTGCAGCCACGTGGTGATCTGTTGAGCGATTGCACGAGTGCTGGACTGTTGAGCGTCTCCACTAGGTACTGATCTGTTGAGCGATTGTACCTTGGTATATGTCAAACGCGCTGGATTGTTGAGCGTCTGCACTAGGTACTGATCTATTGAGCGATTGTACCTTGGTATATGTCAAACGTGCTGGTCTGTTGAGCGACTGCACGTGTGCTGAACTGTTGAGCGTCTGCACTGGGTGCTGATCTGTTGAGCGATTGCACCTTGGTCTTGAGGGCCGTTAAAGTCAAACATAATGTGCTGGTCTGTTGAGCAACTGCACCTTGGTGATTCCAAGAAAATTGTATACATGAGCATATACATATTGCATTGAGGTATTGACCGGTGGGTCACGTTTTATTATATGATGAATGAGTGGAAAATTGAATGTGTGTGAGTACTGTCCAGAATCTGAAATTCTGAGTTAATGATTGTGTTTTGCTGAAGTGTTGTTTGTACTTACCACATAATTCATAATAATTGGCTGCTGTTTTGAAAAGGCATATATGTCATTAATTTTCAAATGAGCATTATTATTTTCCTCATTATCATATGTTATACCATGATTATAAATGTTGTTGTGCAATATATGCTATGTGATTATCTGTTAATTTTGGTCGGTGACCCTTGCTATTATATTGTGGACTTTGGGCTTTGCCCTCAGATGTTACCCGAACCCGTCCTACCGACGGATACACTAACGACGGAAACGTCGTTAGTTTCCCCTGATTTTTCATACGGAGTATTCGTGGACGACGCAGAGGGGCAGACAACTGGCTGAAGAAGAGACTTGTAGGGGATACGGTGGAGACCGTGCTACTGTAGCTTAGTGCATGATCAGTCTAGACTTTTGTATAGGGTCTTGATGTTTTGGAAATGTAATTTTATTTTGGGAATTTATGTATGACTTTTTCCGCTGTATTATTCTGCATTCTGACACTGGTCAGTGGCCACAGGCCGGGTGTTCTCTTTTGAAATGAACTGATTTTATTTTAATTCCCTTGATATTAATTTTGGAAAACTCATTTTAATTATTTATTGAAAAAAAAAAAACACTCGTGCTGTGTTTTTAACTCGGGGTGTTACAAAAAGAAAGAAGGAGGTTTTGTAACCTTTGGTAACAACAACCAAGCTCAAATCAAAGGTAAAGGTACCATTGGTAAGAAAAACTCAGCTCAAATTTCTGATGTTCAATATGTAGAAGGTCTGAAACATAATCTCTTAAGCATAAGTCAACTATGTGACAATGGCTTCGAGGTTATCTTTAAACCAAATTTTTGTGAAGTTAAAACAAAACTGGCGAACTCATTTTTTCAGGTATAAGAAAGAAAAATCTTTATGTTTTATACCTTGAAGAATTACCTAATGAATCCTGCTTCATGTCCATACACAAAGATAAATGGATTTGGCACAAGAGGACATGACACATCAGTATGAAAACTATTTCAAAGATTTCAAAACTAGAACTTGTTAGAGGATTACCAAAAATCAATTTTAAACAAGTTAAAAGTAGCTTTCGTCTAAAAGAGTTTATTTCCTCAAATAGTGTCCTTGAGCTGCTTCACATAGATCTTTTTGGTCCTATTAAAACAACAAGTCTAGGTGGAATGAAATATGGTTTTGTTATCGTTGATGATTACTCTCGATATACATGGGTCTTATTTTTAAAACAAAAAGATGATGCATTTGATGCTTTCAAAAACTTTTGTAAAAAGGTTCAAAATGAAAAAGATCCCAAAATCATTTCTGTAAGAAGTGATCATGGAGGAGAATTCATAAATGCCTCTTTTAAAAACTTTTTTGAAGATCTTGGCATTTCTCATAATCTATCTTGTGCAAGAACTCCTCAACAAAACGGAGTTGTTGAAAGAAAGAATAGAACAATGCAAGAAATGGCAAGAACAATGTTGGAAGAATCAAATGTTGAAAAATACTTTTGGGCTGAAGCCATAAACACTTCATGTTACATTTTAAACTGTGTGACAATAAGAAAAATCATCAACAAAACACCATATGAAATCTGGAAAAATAGAAAGCCAAACATTTCATATTTTCACATTTTTGGGTGTTATTGTTACATCTTGAACAACAAAGAAAACCTTGGAAAGTTTGATGCTAAATCAAACAAAGCCATATTTTTGGGATACTCAACCGAATCTAAAGGATTTCGTGTGTTTAATCTCAAAACAAAGGTTGTTGAAATTAGTATACATGTATTATTTGATGAATTTGATGATCTGGAAATGAGCAAGAAAGATGATGAAGAAGAAGAACATTCTGGACAGCTGCAGCAGAATGTTCCCCAGGAAAACCAGACTGATAAACAGTCTCCACTTCATTCTCTTCCAAAAAGCTGGAAAACAATCAGTGATCATCACCAGGATCAGATTGTTGGAAATACAGCTGATGGAATTCGAACCAGAATGTCTTTCAAAGAGGATGACAACAACAACATGGCAATGATTACCCAACTAGAACAAAGTCAATCAAAGAAGCCATTGTTGATCAATCTTGGATTAATGCAATGAAAGAAGAACTTCATCAGTTCGAAAAGAATGAAGTCTGGAATCTTGTCCCAGATCCTCAAAACCAGACCATCATTGGAACAAGATGGGTGTTTAGAAACAAACTTGATGAAGAAGGTAAGGTCATTCGTAACAAAGCCAGACTGGTTGCTCAAGGTTACAATCAACAAGAAGGTATTGACTATGACGAAACTTTCGCACCAGTTGCAAGGTTAGAGGCTATACGAATCCTTCTTGCATATGCATCTCATAAACTCATAAAACATTTTCAAATGGATGTAAAAAGTGCTTTTTTAAATGGTTTTTTAAATGAGCAAGTATATATGTATGACAACCCCCTGGTTTTGAAGATCAATCAAAACCAGACTATGTTTATAAACTTACCAAAGCTCTATATGGTCTGAAACAAGCACCAAGAGCTTGGTATGAAAGATTAAGTTCTTTTTTAATCAAAAATGGTTTTTCCAGAGGAAAGATTGACACTACACTCTTTAAGAAAATTGATAAAAATGATTTACTCATAGTGCAAGTGTATGTTGATGATATAATCTTTGGTTCCACCAATGAAAAAATGTGTGATGCCTTTTCAAATCTTATGCAAAGTGAATTTGAAATGAGCATGATGGGGGAGTTGAGATACTTTCTTGGTTTACAAATTAAACAGCATGATGATGGCATTTTCATTTGTCAAGAAAAATATACAAAAGATCTTTTAACAAAATATAAAATGAATGAAGCCAAAATCATGACTACTCCCATGCATCCATCTTCTTCATTAGACAAAGATGAAAATGGAAAATCTGTCTCTGAAAAAGAGTATAGAGGAATGATTGGTTCGTTGTTATATCTAACTGCAAGTAGGCCTGATATTGTATTTGCAGTAGGATTATGTGCTAGATTTCAATCTGCACCCAAAGAATCTCATTTAACTGCTGTAAAAAGAATTTTTAGATATCTTGTTGGGACTACTGATCTTGGCCTTTGGTATAGAAAAGGTTCACATTTTGATCTTGTAGCTTACTGCGACGCTGATTATGCTGGGGACAAAACTGAAAGAAAAAGCACAAGTGGCTCATGCCAGTTCCTGGGAGAAGCTTTAATCAGCTGGTCATGTAGGAAGCAAAACACAATTGCACTATCAACTACTGAAGCTGAATACGTATCAGCTACAAATTGTTGCTCCCAAGTAATTTGGATAAAGAATCAACTTGAAGACTTCTCTGTAAGTTATTCTAATGTTCCAATTTACTGTGATAATACCAGTGCCATAAATTTGTCTAAAAATCCAATTCAGCATTCTAGATCTAAGCACATTGAAATCAAGCATCATTTCATTCGAAATCATGTTAGCAAGAAAAACATTGAATTAATCTTTGTTGATACCCAAAATCAACTTGATGATGTATTTACAAAGTCTCTTGTTGAGGAGAGTTTTAATTCAATAAGGGAAAGACTGAAAATCATGAGAAATCTAGTGAAATCTCATTAAAACTGCTTCTGCAGAAAACGGAGAACGTTTATCAATCTCCGTGTTTCAAGCAACTTTCTCCGTTTTTAAATCAACTTTCTCCTCTGCGTATCTCTTTCTCTCTGCGCATGAGAAAACGGGGAGTTTTGGCATTTAATGCTCTTGTCCCCTGCCTCCAAAAACGCCCTGACACCCTTTCAAGAAGAGGCGCTACATCTTTTCAAAACCTCCTTCCCTAGGTTTCACTCATCATTATCTTTTCTCTCTAAAAAGGCATTTCTGTCTTTGCAATTTCTCACAAACCCTTAAGAATCCTTCCCTTCGTCTTCCTCAAAATCTTTCTGCCTTTCTTCTAAAAACTTTCTGCCTTTCTTCTAAAAACTTTCTGCCTTTCTGAAAAAACTCAAATGGCCAGAACTAAATCCAGTGGTCGTAAAAATACACGTACTAAATCACCATCACCACCACCTTCTTCTCCATTTCGCTATCGTTCACCTTCCCCACCACCCAGACCCTTTCCCATCAAAATGCCATTTTCTTCATCAGAATCCTCATCCTCGTCTTCACGGGAATCAAGCCCTATCCCACTTCCCATTAAACCACTCGCAACAATTTTCCCCCCTTCTCACCCTAAATTTGTACCCAACACTGCTCAAGTTCCTCCTTACTTGAGAAACACCACTAACCCCCCAAAACGAAGGTCCATGCGAATTCTTTCTGGAATAGGGACTTCGAACCCTAAAAAAACTGATGCTTCCGTGTTTATCATTTCCGACTCTGATGAGGAAGAAATGGATGTCCCTCCTTCCAGTGTTCCAGCAACCTCTCAACAACAAACATCCCAAACACAGCAGCAAACTCCTGAACCTTCATCTCAATCCCCCTCTAAAACCATCAAGAAAAAAATCTGCTGCAACCATCTCTCAATACCTAGCTAGGAAGAATCTGAAGATTTCCCAGCGAAGTAAAACTAGGGCACCAAAACAGCTCAACAAGAAGCCCTCTCCTTCTGCCCCCTTACCACTCCGTCTGCCCCTCCAAATGTTTCTTCTGCCCCCCACACTATTCCTTCTGACCCCCCCATTATTCCTTCTGCCCCCCAAACATTCCTTAT